>CM021100.1:528403215-528565640 GCA_007115665.2 Sequoiadendron giganteum | reverse complement strand
ACGAGAACCCGGTACGTGGGTACGTGAAAAAATTTTTTAGGGGTTTGGGTACGTATGGGTACGTGTATATATATATATATATATGTATTATATATACAAAAAAATAAGAGAAATATACAGAATTGTAAAACTAAATCATTTCATAGTATGATACTTGATCATTGACAATGCCAAATGCCAAAGATAAATATTAAATGTCAATTGATAGTTGAAAAATATTCAAATACGCCATATCAATGATATCAATTATGGAAATCATCACAATTACAGTATTACTGAATTACAAAATGTAGTTCATGAAAGTTGAAACATGATTCAATTTCAATGTTCATCAATCATCAAAAGGATTATCAAAAAAATCATCTTGATCTGGATTTTCAGTGGCTTCAACTTCAAGATCATCATCATTTGAACCCAAAGCTGTTCCGCTTCCACTTCCAGCACCATGCATGTCATGATCATCATTATCATCCACATCATCCATAGTGGCTCTAGCAAGATCCTGAATGGTTGCATCCAAGTCAGCAGACTCGGGTGCTACATCCCAAAGCTTTGCTGCCCCCTGCTTGTATTGAGGTTCCTTATGTGACAAAAGACGCAAATTGGAATGGATATACACCAAGTCTTCAGCTCTTTTTGCAGCCAACCGGTTACGCTTCACTAAGTGGATAAAGGAGTATGTACTCCAATTCCGTTCAGCAGCAGAAGAGCTACACCTAGAGAGAAAACCAACAAAATAAAAAATAAAAAATGCAAGATAAATTCAAGAATGTTAAGTGTTAAATTCTACAATACAGGTGGCAAAAAAAAAAAAACTTGTGAGAGGATCTTGATTGCAAGAGGTTGGAGGTACATATAAACTTGACCATGGAGGTACCACCATGTAATAGCATCCATTTTGTATTGGTCTTTGACAACAGAAGGGCTAAGATTTTTTCCTATGATAAACATTCCAAATTCTTTCAGAACACTTGTCTCCATTTTTGGATCACTAAAGAGTCTCTTAAATGCACTCTTATACCCTCTAGCAACTTCAAGATCTCTATATGGCGGTATTCTCCCTGGGATAGAAAGTACTTCTCTAGTATAGTACCTTGGAGATAGGGCATATGCAAGGAGGTGCAATGGTGTTGTCATCTTGTTCCAACGATGAAGAACGATTACTTCCACCCTTTTGTAAAGGGTGTCTTCAGGATCATTCTCTCTTTTGTATTTCAATTTTTATTTTCTCCAACATTGTGTCCATGCTATCATAGACATCCCCCAAGCATGGTTCATCTGTATCAGCAAACCGAAGCATAGACATGATAGGTTCGGTCCTCTCCAATACATAATTCACACGATCCCACCAATTGTCATCCAAGATCAATGCCTTAACCTTTTGGGCCCTCTCTGAATTTGATTGCTTCCATATACCCCATTGGTTGCTAATAACCATTTGACTCAATGCCTCTTTCACCTTCACAAGTCGTCTCAGAACAATTGTGTGAGATGCAAATCGGGTCTCAGCAACCTAAGAACATGTAAATAACTAAATTAGTCTAAATAAGTTAAAAAAATAAATTATTCAATTATGTAAAACATGACATAAATGAAACTAAATAAATAATAAATTAAATTTACCTTCAACAATTCCAATCTTGAAAAAATTCTGAAAATTGCTTGTGACATATGGTGGTTTGTCACAAACATCTGGATCTCCTCGGCCTCCTGGTATATTTCTTTCACCCACTCTATTTGGTTTCCAATTGCTTGTATCACCAAATTGAGGGAGTGTACGGTGCAAGGTGTCCAAAAGATGTGCTCATATCTAGCCTCTACCAAAGCACCTGCAGCCCTGCAACCTTTTGCATTGTCCGTAATTACTTGGACAACATTTTCATCACCCACCATCTCTATGGAGTCAATGAGAATCCTGGAAATGAACTCTGCATCTTTCACTTCCCCTTCACAGTCAACTGCCTTCAAAAACATTGCCCCCTTGGGGGACACTGCAATAACATTGATCAATGGACGGTTTTTGTAATCTTTCCATCCATCGGAAACAATAGATACACCTGTTTCAATCCAAGAATCTCTAATTGGTTTTAGTTGGGCCTCTAAAGATTTTTTCTCTCTTTGCAATAAGGTGGTACGCACCTTTTCAAACCCAGGACTTGTGAAACCAGGAGGTGCACTATTTATTGCCGACACCATGTCCCGCCAATATGGTGATCTCACCAAGTTGAATGGAAGACCATTGGCATAGAGGCAACGTGCAATTTTTTCTTTAGCAATATCTCTTGCCTCCATTTTAAATGCCCTCTCCAATGGACCTCTCTTGCAGGTGGTGATTTGTTGTTCATCTTCATCTTCCTCTTCCGTAGAGGGCATAGGCAAGAAGGGATGTTTGGAGGCCCTAACTGCTTGAGAGGGTAATGTTGGTGTTTTTTTCTTTCCGGAAGAATAACTACTTTCTTTTCCTTTTGCAATTGATTTGTCAGCATTTTCTTGTTCTTTTATAAATTCTACTATTTGTACAGAAGACAACCCCTTCTTATTTGGGCCCACACACATATTAATCCCTTTGCCACTAGGGCCCATAAAATGAAGTTTCACTTGGTAATAGGAGCTATTATATTGTACATTGCATAAATTACACTTCCAAACAAAACCCCCACCTCCAGGAATTTGTGAAATTCTTGTGGTATGTGCCCATAAAGGAGATCCTTTCTCAATTTTGAACTTTTGACTTCCCTCCCCACCCACTGAACTTTGACTACTGGCCATTGTTGCAATCTATAAAAAAAATGAAAAAAAAAATAAATAAATTTGAAAAAATTCTTCACAAACTTGAAAAAATCCATCAAAAACTAAGAAACTTGAAAAAATAGTTCAAAAGATCAAAGAATAGGGTTTAAATGCATACCTTAAACACTTAAATCTCCTTTGTAGAAGCTATTTGGCACTCCACAATCGATCTCCTTCGAATAAAATCACCTCCCTTCAAAATGCCAAGATGTAGAGAAAATATGGTGAGAGCAAAATGAGAAGTAGAAATGAAATGTTTTAGTGTTGAAAGGCCTCATATTGGGCCGGATTAGGGTTAGGAAACAAAATTAAATTAAAAAAATGCTTTTTGTTTAAGTTTGGGCGAACTTTATGAAAATTGGGCCGTGGGTTCTTGAAGGTACGCCCGGGTACGTGCCTGGTACCTTTGGGTCCACGCACCAAACACAGGTGGCTGCAGGTTACAGGCGCGTTTAGGGCCTAAGGGTCTGTATAACCCGGGAGAACCTGACAAACTGGGCACGACTCTGGTATATTTCACAGAGTCTATAACCTGCATCGGTTCAGGCTCCTGGCACGACCGTAACTTAGCTTATATGTCTTGTAGGCGAAGTCCTCTCTAGGCTGTTAAGGAGATTTAGTGTGTTGTATGTAGGTTTAATGTGATGGTAGAGATGATTGTTGCGATTCTCTTTCTTAAAAAATGTACTAACAATTAGGGTAAAAATGGATATCAATTCTAAGGTCACAAAAATATAAAGATTAACTCTATCATTTAAGGATGGTGTATTGGATTTGATTACAAATGTAAACAACAAATTGTAGCTACATTATTTGTGCTCAATGTTTTCAATGTTATGATTGTGAATTGTTATATATGAAGTTTGACTCAATGAAAGAAAGACTAACTTCCTTTGCTAAACGATCTCACAAACACTACACTAAGATTGATTAGCCCTTTGCTAAACGATCTCACAAACACTACACTAAGATTGATTAGCTCTATGTAATAAAGTAATCTTATCTACTACTAGTTTATTTAAACGTAGTAGATTATGCTAATTAATCTAATGTATCCTAATCTTGAAAGTTTATAGTTTATTGAACAAGCTAAGACAATGTGAAAGAAATGAATTGGTTTTATTTTATAGAAATGAAATTATAGAATTGACAAGCAAAAAGTAAAACTAGAAATTAATAACAAAAAGAACTTAGTAGTGAAATTTGGAAGTCTTTGGTTTGGACACTTGCATTAAACGTAGACATCTATTTGATGTGCAATAATCCAATACAATGAATTTGTCTAAAAAATATTTTGTTTTGGAAAACATACCTTTTCTTATAGAACAATAAAATAAAAAGTCCTAGGAAGATCATTAATGATAGAAGTAAAATAATAGAGATTAAATTAATCTATTGCCATGAAAAATGATAAAAATGATAAAGAAAGAGGAAGCGAAAGAAATTGACTCTCAAATAGTTAAATATTTTATTTTAGAGAACTTGCATGTAGAGGAGAAGAAAATGTATTGGGGCTATTTGGAAGCTTTCAAGAATGTTTAACCCTCTATGTTCTTTCAACTCCACATGTAACCAATGACAATTAGAGTAGAAAAATAATGTGCTCTTATCTTAAGTGCGTTTGAGAATTAAGAGTAGTGACAATACTAAAATGAAAGAAATTGTATGATATGAATATTACAAGGTACTTAGGGGCACAAAAAGATGTTGCAATAACAATAATAAAATAAAGAATAAGGAGTACAAAAAAAGAAAGAATAATATCACCTCTTAAAGCTTGAGGAAGTCAAAGAGAACAAGATTGTTGTAGAATACTACAATGCCTTCGACAAGATAGTTAAAGGTGTGCTAGTATACTCACAAGGAGGAGTCAAAGCCAAGAAAGTTATAAAGAGGGTTGTAGAGAGCTATGGAGAGTTGAAGAAAGTTAAAATGCTAGCGAGCTTCAATGTGCAAGGGATATCTAAAATCAAAAGATGGAATCAAAATGAGAGGAACATGTTGGTAAACTATTTACATTTGTCTTGAGTGGTTAACATCAACTTGGGTAGGTGATAGATGGAAAAATGCTTCTAAATGATTGCTAAATGAGAAGCTACCGTAGAATGCTACGACATTGCATGAACATTTGGCATACTAGTGTTCAGACATTTTTAGCTTTAAAAATAAAGAAATGCTAAAAAAACAAAAGGTTAAATACAACTACAACATCAACTTGACAAAAAGGAGTACAAGAGACAAAGTGTTCAAACTATGGGAGGGAAAGAGGCTAATGCAAGGACTAAAATGAACCTAGAGACTCACTAAGGGGATGGACCTTCTTTTACCAAAGTGAATGCAAAACAAAGTTTAAAATTGTTGGGGTATGCAATTTTCGATGTTACATTTTCCCCCCATTTTAGTGGGATTATGAAACCACGTGACTATTGTAATGTCCCCTTTTCTTAGGCAGTGGTTAGATGCGGTGGTTAGTCGACCAACTAGTCCCCATAGGCAAACAGGTTATTTAGGGGACCCCTTAGAGGGTGATCTATGGCTCTTCAACAAACCCTTTGGTGCTTATTTCAATACTCTTAAACTCAATGTCCTAGTTTATTTGTGGTGCGCCTTTCAGAGGCCATTCTGGACACTTTGACCCACTTTATTTTTAGTAAGTCACTTGGATGTGTTGCTTATACTTACTATTTATAGTAAGTCGTGGTTTGATCAGCTGGCAAAGTTTTTATATTTAGCATGATGACGTAATTATATCCTAAAGTTATATTGGTTAATATTGATCCTATGCATTGAATATTAATAACATCAAATAATAAAGTTAAATTAAATAATTTAACTTTAAGTGTTATTAGTAAATAAAAAGGGATTTTATATTTGAAAGGATATAAGTGATTTTTAAAGTGCACTTTATAATATAAAGTTAAGTGCCAATTTAAAAGGGAGATATAAGTGACTTTAAAAGGGATGTTATATTATTGAGTTGTGCATCAAAAATAAAAGAATGCAAGGTGGGGAAATTAAAAACAATGAAATGGAATGAAATTCAAATGCAAATTGGGCATGGAAAATATAAAAGGGCATTGAGAGCTCATTTTGCACATTCATTATTATTATTTTTGTTTGTACAAAATTTGAGAAGAGCTTTAGCAATGGTTTATCGGTTGTGAAAGCCATAGCTTTTTGAGGATGAAATCCCTCAAAGAGGATAGTGTTTGCAGGTGTGGAAGATCACCCAAGAGCACTTGATTAGATAATCTCATCCAAGGACTATATTTGACCACCTATGATTTACAGTGAAGAATTTCATTTTCAGGGTTTGATGGATTAATAGGGAATTGAAAGATTTATTGTTCGAATTTGAAGGATTTACTTGTTGATGTATAAGTAATTCTTGCTGGTTTGGACGTGAGGATTTCTTGAGGGTTTGTTGGTGCCATAAATCTGATCATGGGTTTCATTGGCAATAATATACTTGAGTTGCATTGTAGATTGAGGAGATATTTTGGCAGTAGATTTGTGAAGGTATTTGCAGTATTCCAAAAATAGAAAATAGATATGTAATGACATTTATGCATCTGGATTGCTCTTAGTTCTAAGAAAAAATGTATATTTTTCCTTGAGTTAAAATCTAGAATTTTCAACCTTCCATATTTGTGAATATTGTATGTTTCTTGAGTTGATTAATCGCTACACATTTCTTTATTGCTTGCATTTCATTTGTCTATCAAAAATATTGCAAGTACATTTCAAAACTACATCGAAACACACAAAAAATTGTTCCAACTAGGGTGTGTTGACAATCTTATTCAAACAGTGACAATCAACAATACTCCAAAGACAAACTTAGCAAGGGTCACTCAACTCAAACAAGTCTTTAAATACAAAATACAAGCGATAGAAAAAGAAAACCATCGAATACATTAATTGCTCAAACATTTCAAAATAGGTGTTCAAGCAGTAGAATTCACTCCAAACAAGGAGTCAATCCTTGGCAAATCCATCTCATTGATTCATAGTCCAAAACAACAAACCAAACCTAACTATTCACATAATTGAAAGAGAAGTTACATGACAACCATAGAAGCAATTGAATCTTATTTGTTCCCTTGCTCATTCATTGTAACAACAAACAAATTTAAGAAAGCTATTTGAAGAACACGATACTTTCAATGGTTTGTTTCTAAACCAATGTGGAGTTGCATCAATTTTGTTAGAATCGACTACTTTTGCTGACATTTTATCCCAAATCCATTCTCATTACTTCACCATTCGTTGCTTCATCTTGGAGCACTATTATTGCCTTCTGATTACACGCTAGCGCACCTCCCTTCTAAACTGCCTATGCTCCTTCTTCAACAGGTAGAGTTCACACAGAGTTGAATCGATCCTCTGCTCCACTTTGCATAGGAAGAGCTTACTCAAAAAGAATCGATCCTTTGCTCCCACGAATCATTTATCTCATTGGCAGCAAGCACTCCCCCAAGCTGGCGATCCAAACTCTCAACTTTTTCTCTCTACAGAAAAAAAGACCTTCAAAACTAAATCATTCTTTTAGTGCCCATCTTTGCAAAACCATCTGATGGCACACGCCTCTCTAACCAGACTTCTTAATACCCAATTATTACATGGTGACCCATTCCCGCACACACATCTATTAAGGTATCATCAACTACACATCTCTACAGGCTTCTTGGCACGACAATGATAGGAACCTAAACAGGAAATAACAGACTTTTGTATCAACACATCTTCAGTTGACAGGAACAATGACAATTAATAATTCTTGATGGATTAACACATTTGAGAGGTAGGAATTCACTACAACAATAGAACACAAGAAATCACTACACATGGACAACAATTCATTTCAAACCAATATTCATTTATTCATTATATTCCACATTGAATACAGTTATAGGGTATATTCTTTACATCTTCCATTCTTGTCACCTTTGTCCCTCTGCCATCTTCCTACACCTTCTCTATTCTCCTTCGTTTTAGTTGCTTCCTTAATCGACTCTCCTTTCTTTGTCGTATTTTCTTATCTTCCTCTTGACTTAAACTCACTCTCAGCTTTGCACTCGCAATATTCTTATTCATCATACATTATTCTACCCAACATACACAACTATTGACTTGGCATTTCACCGCGACATCTTCTTCGATTATCCTTCACATCCTCTAATCTCTGTCACACACCTTTTCTTTGCTTAATCGATCAATCCCCATGATCGGCCTCTCTCAACTATTAACCCCTTATCCTATCTTTCAAAACTTAATTAGCATTTCTTCCTCATAGTCGGCCTTCTCGGTTCGGCCTCCAACTATCGACTTCTCAAACCACTCTCGAGTTCTGCGCTTCATCGGCCTTATTCAAACATATGTCGCTTTCTTCATCGACCTCTCACCTGACCTCTCTCTTTCTAATAGGCTCTCGATACTTTGGCCTTCAACCTTCTTTGACCTCACCTAGCCAACCACCACCATTCCTACCACTTACCTCTTATTCCCTCTATCAACATCTCCACTAAACTGATTGCAACCGTATCCACTTTTCAACCGTTACTAACTGTCCCCTTCATTCGTAACTGATGCTTTGAAAACTATTAACTTCTTTCAATCTACTCGAATTCATCTATGCTTGACCGTTAACCATCCATCTTCCCTCTAACCACTTATTTTATAATGCCAAAGGCAACTAAATCACTAATCTTACTTCCTCTCGCAATGGAGTAAAGAACCAGAAATTTACTTGATCCCAAGATAAGGGAAATTTTATTGATTCATGCAATGACCTTGCATCAGACTTCCCAAGGAACAAAAAGATCATGTGCTCCTACACATGTGGTGATTCATCCAAAGTAGATTGTCAATACACTTCTTTCGTATCTTCCATAATTTCTCTAGCTCTTTGGCCCCATTCCTCCAACATTGTTGTGCAACACTGTGTGTAGCCCTCATGAGGCTATCTTCATCAATTACTTTCCACCTCCAATCCCTGATCATTCTTTTATTCTCATAAAACACACCATAAACAAATGGAAAGATTTCCATGTCTTTAACATCCCTCACTTCATCATCAACATTTACTACAACTGCTCTTGTCATTTCAATGTCATACACAACATACTCATCCAACATTCTTTCCAGCCACTCTTCTTCTATGGCCAATTGTTGCAACAAATTGTTTTTAGATTCATCTTCAATCTCATGACTTACCACGTTCCTATCAAAATCTGCCATGACTGCTACATCTTATGCTTGCATCTCTGCAACAAATTTTGTTTCATTGTCAACAACCTCTTTAGGGATGTCCTTCGTTGTCCCACATCCTCAAACCTTCAACCTTTTCATTCCACTCTTTCTCAATGGCTACAAATTGCCTCCACAAATCCTCTTCAGTGTTTTTAGTTGCTACCCCTTCTAATTTTATCTCTGCATTGCTTTCATTCTTCTTTTGTTTGCCTTCTTCCTCATGGATCACTATCGCTACAATAATACCTTCTTTATTTATTGCTACTCCATTGTTCCAATATGCATTTGTATGCTTTTCCACATAGACTACAACTATCCCCCTTTTACTCCCAACCAACTTTTCCTCTTTCCTGTCACACTTGCATATGTTCATTTTGGATTTTCCAATTTGCCTTTGATTACTTTCTTTCTTCTACTGATATTTTCTCCTCCTCATGTCCTCATCCACAATCCTCCACATTTCCATCTCATATTTATAAATTTCATTCAAAGCCTCAAAAGAATCATCATCAAAAACATATTGTTCACTTGGCACCTTGTTCAACTTTTCCCAATCGTTTCATTCAATAAAATCATCATTAATTAACTCAACTTTTTTACCTTTCACATCACATGGGGCATTCTCTAACTGCTGCTAATCTACTGCCTCAATGTTCTTCACATCAGGTTCCTCTGTATGCTCTTTACCAACATCTTCCTTTTCAACTTTTACTCTTTTATTTGTCTTAGCATTATTTATTGCAACACCACTTGCCTTCTTTGCTACCACAACCTTGGGCTGACCTCTTTTCATTGTTGCACTTGGTCTTCTTTCCTTTTTCCTTGCAATATATTCTATAGCCCCCCTTTCTTGCCAATTTACCTTCAAATCTGGGTGCCACTTGTGCATCTGCATACCCTTCATCCTTTGCACCTGCTTTTTATTATAAACACAATCAAAAGCATCTACTTCTTTACATTTTAATTGCTGCCCCACAACAACTTGTTTCATTTGCCAATATGGAACTATGTACCCTAGATTCACTATTGTCTTCTTCTCATTATAAAATTGTCCATCTATATTCACATGATCAAAACTAACACTCTTCTATCCAAAATCAAAATTATGACCTTCCTTTACCTATTGCCCCGATTTGTTCCCTTCATTGGCTTCTTCAACTTCGATCTTTTCCTCTTCATAAGCATCTTGTACTGCATCTGCAACCTCTTCCAAGGCATCATGAAATTTTGAGGCTTCCTTCTCACCTTCATCATCATATTGGAAATCTTCAACATCAAACTCCTCTTCATTCTTAGGCACTTTGCAATGTACCTTTGCTGCAAAATCTTCTAGACACACTGTTGCAACTAGTCTCCTCTCATCTTCAACTCTTTCCTTGGGTGTTATTTTTTCCCTATCTCTCATCGTCTTCAAGGTCTCATTCTTGACCTTTCCTATCGCATTCTTCATACCTTCATACAAATCTGGAAACATAATATTAGAAAATAACACAAGGGACCACAATGTCTCCATTAATGCCCTTTTCGTGGACATTCTCCTCTCCACACTACCTTCCTTCTTAAGTGCTACTCTCAGCACTTCTTCCTCTTCCTTTTTTCTTCTCATGTTCCCTTCAACAAGAACTTCCTTCACCTCTTCTGGTGTATGTTGCACACATGGAAACTCTCTGTTGTCCCAACCTATGTGGGTACTTTTCCCTCTTCTCAAGGCATTCATATTTTGCCTTTTCTTTTCTCCATAATCAACTTCACATGCCACTTTAATTTCTTATTCATTGACCAAACCCAAAAATAATCTTGGTTTTGCTCCATTGCTTCACCATCTCTATATCTCTCCTTAGTTCTACCATCGCTTTGTCAAAATTTGCATCTTGCTTCTTTTTCTTTTCTTTCCTCTAGTCTCTCTTCTCGAGACTTTCTTTTCCTGTATGCTTCTGCATCTTACTCTACCTTTCTTTACTTATCTCCTTTAAAATATCTCACCTAGGCTCCCATTAACATTTCTCTGTTAAT
Organism: Sequoiadendron giganteum; assembly: GCA_007115665.2. Taxonomy (NCBI): domain Eukaryota; kingdom Viridiplantae; phylum Streptophyta; class Pinopsida; order Cupressales; family Cupressaceae; genus Sequoiadendron; species Sequoiadendron giganteum. The sequence goes on along the minus strand of CM021100.1, from coordinate 528,554,585 downwards.
CTACAACACAACTTATTTTGAACAAGATCATATAAACAGTCTAATGAAATAACTTCCTCCGCCTAGATCTTTTGGACCCAAATTCACCTCTTTTATTCTGTTATTTTGCATCACCTTGTATATGAGCAATCAAATATGAAACACAAATAAATACCCCTATCTAATTCTTTTGGGCTCTAATACCAAATGATGGCACACCCCTCTCTAACCAGACTTCTTAACACCCAATTATTACATGGTGACCCATTCTTGCACACACATTTATTAAGGTATCATCAACTACACATCTCTACAGGCTTCCTAGCACGACATTGATAGGAACTTGAATAGGAAATTACATACTTCTATATCAATACATCTTCAGTTGAAAGGAACAACGAAAATCAATAATTCTTGATAGATTAACACATTTGAGAGTTAGGAATTCATTACAACAAAAGAACACAAGAAACCGCTACAAATGGACAACAATTCATTTTCAGACCAATATTCATTTATTCATTATATTCCACATTGAATATCGTTACATGGTATATTCTTTACATCTTCCATTCTTGTCACCTTTGTCGCTCTACGATCTTCCTACACCCTCTTTATTTTCGTTCGTTGTATCTGCTTCCTTAATCGACTCTCATTTCTATGTTGCATTTCCTTTTCTTCCTCTTGACTTAAACTTAGTCTTCTCTAATCCATCAACCTCATTCCACTGTCGACTCTACACTATCAATATTCTTATTGATCATACATTATTCTACCCAACATGCCCAACTATCGACTTGGAATTTCACTGCAACATCTTCTTTGCTTATCCTTCATGACCTCTAATCTGTGTCGTGCACCCTTTCTTTGCTCAATCAATCAATTCCCATGATCGACCTCTCTCAACTATCAACCCCTAATCATATCTTTCAAAACTTAATTAGCATTTCTTCCCCATAGTCAACCTTCTTAGTTCGGCCTCCAATTGTCAACTTCACAAACCACTCTTGGATTCTACACTTCATTGACCTTATTCAAACATCTGTCACTTTCTTTTTCAGCCTCACTTGACCTCTCTCTTTCCAATAGGCCCTCGATACTTTGGCCTTCGACCTTCTTCGACCTCACCCAACCAACCACCATCATTCTTGCCACTTACTTCTTATTCCCTTTGTCAGCATCTCCACTAAACTGATTGCAACCGTATCCACTTTTCAACTGTTACTAACTACCCTCTTCATTCATAATCGATGCTTTGAAACTATTAACTTCTTTCAACCTACTCGACTTCATCTATGCCTAACCATTAACTATTCATCTTTCCTCTAACCGCTTATTTTATAATGCCAAAGGCAACTATTCGCTAATCTTACTTCCTCTCACAATGGAGATAGGAACCCAAAATTGACTTGATCCCAAGATAAGGGAAATTTTATTGTTTCTTGTGATGACCCTGCATCACTGTCCCTCACACATATCACTTCCTCCAAAATAGTTACTCCATGTTTTTTTTTCTCCTTCTTGATCAGTCTCATTTTTCCTCCCCACCAAAAACACTTATTGCCTCTTTTTGTTTCTTGTCTTCATCGACACTACTTTTCATATCTCGGCCACCCAAGATGAAAGCTTTATATTTACAGAAAAAAGAAGGTTCACTGCCATATATGAAGTGCCACATGTCACAAGAAATAAGCAACCAAAATTGGAAGTGAAAACTAAAACTTGAACAACGAAATGATGCTCTTGCATCAGGCTTCTTGGGGGATTTGTTTGTGGGTGTAGCTCACAAAGGGATTTGGGTAGTAGGACTACCCTTCCAAGTTCTTGACACTTGCAACATACCCCTTATGTTGATTGATAATGACCACCCATGACCATTATTTCTTTCTTTTCTTTCCAGCATTTGGTTAGACCTCCATACATCAAACTCTGTAATACACTCTTCATGTTCTTCCCACTAGTTGTTCTATAGGTAAAATTGTTGTTTCCACACCCCATCACATGATCTTCAATATACTTTTCCCACTCTCCAAATAACCTCTCATTTCTGCATCTTACCCATTCGTTTTGCATTTCCCACAAATAATAATCAGCTCCAATATTAGTAAGCACATAATTTGAGAAATTAAAAATGGTGTCTGAAATGTGGCTTGACACCTCTTCTACACTATATTGTTTGTTTTTCACATATCTCTCCATTGCAATCATGACATATTTATAAAAATCATTTTCAATTGTATGCAAGGGTTTGGAAAATTGAGATATTAACTTTCCTTTGACGGTTGGATTATTAGTCTCACCTCCTATCAATTCAAGCCACTCTCTCTCAATGACCTCAATTGGAAGACTTGGGTCATCTTCCACAGTCTCTTGTGCTATCTCCACACTCTGTCCATGAAGATTCATGCCCATGTATTCATCTTGACACTGTTTTCTTAACTCCCATGTATCTCTGCATCCTTCAGAATATCAATGGTTGCCCCAACTTCACAGTCACCTGTGTCAACACATGTTGTTGGTTGTCCTACTTGCAAATCAACACTGTTTACACCTGTGCAACCTTGAGGAAAATGAAGGTTTACCTCCTTATTTAATACTGCAACTTCCTTTGACTCCCTTCCACTTATAAAATCTTTTCTTCTTATCAACAAAACCTTACTGTTGCTACTATGACTATCTTGTTTTGATTCTTGCAAAGGAAACAAGGTATGTTTGAGACCATCCTTATCAAAAGTGCAGGTGTTATTTCTCCCATCATGTATGGAATTTTAGTCAAACTTCCAGGGTCTACCAAGTAACACGTGACACACATCCATAGGCATGATATCACACACAACACTATCCTTATAACTTCCTATTTGAAATTCAACCAATGCTTTCTCATCTACCAACAACTGATGACCCTTTTGTAACCAAGAAAACTTGTATAGTGTAGGATGTGTAGTTCTCTTAAGACATAGCTTATCTACAATTTCAACATCAACAATATTATCAATACTTCCATTGTCTATAATAAGTTTGCAACACTTACCTTTAGCTTTGAATTTAATCTTGAATAGAGTTTTCCTTTGTACTTGTTCAAGACTCTCCTTTGGCGGTTTTAACAACACTTTTAAACAACAAATATTCACCTCTCTAGTTCCTTCGTTCTTGGAGAAAATGATCCTACTCTCTCCTGATCTGATTACATCACTCGATTCCTCCTTTCAGGCTTGGTGTAACCTCCTTAGGGAGATTATGGACACTCCCAACTCTTATGACCAACATATTGATTGCACTTAAAACATTTACCCACAAATCCTCTTCCTCTTCCTTGATAACATTTGGTTAAAAATGATCTTTCTCCTCTATCCTGATAACCTCCTCTTTCTGACTTGATTTGTCCTCTTGAACTACTTGCCTCTTCATCTTGATGGTGTTTTTATCCTCTTTCTCCATAGCCTTGTCATCTACCTCGTCCTTGTTGATTCTGCTTCCTCAACAACCTCTTTTCCTTAATAGAAAACTGGTAAGCTTCCTCAAGAGTTCTTTGTGACACTAAACTTAACTCATCTTGCAAACTATATTTCAAACCATTCAGGTATCTTTCCACCTTTTCCAAATCCTCTTTACTGTAACCTGACCAAATCACCAACTTATAAAACTCTGAATCATGTATTCTTTTATCGACATATCCTTCTATTTCATATTCTACAATCTTTTGAAGAGATTTGTTTGGTAGTCTGTTGGAAGGAACTTCATCTTCAATTTGACTACCATATGATCCCAAGAAGAGATTTTCTCATTTTTCTTGTTTATTTTAGCCTACACGTAATCCCACCACATTGTAGTGTGGCCTTTTAATTGTTTAGGGAAAAATTCACTCTTTTTCTTCTGCTACTCCCTTGTACTCGAATTACTCATCCAAGTCATTGATATAGTCAATGAGCTCTTCCCCATTCAATTTTCTAGAATATGTGGGACCTCTATTTTGGGTTTAGCTCCTACATTGATCACTGCTTTTATCAACCTTTCTTCCACTCCTTTCGGGTCTTCTTGATCTTCATTCTCAATTGGTGGTTGCTCTTCTTCTGCAACTTCACTCACATCATCAACAATTACTCCCCTTTGTTGTGCCTACTCCATTGCATCCAACCTTGTCGACAAGTTTTGCAACATTTCCAAAATCCTTTCATCATGGCCTCTTTGACCACCACCTCAAGCACCTCCTCGTGCACCGCCTCTTGGCATTCTTCTTGGTGGCATTTTTCCCACTTCCCAACCCCCAATATCTTACCGCTTTGATACCAAAATTTTGAAAATCCTATTCAAACACTGACAATTAGTAATACTCCAAAGATAAACTTAGCAAGGGTTACTCAACTCAAACAAGTCTTCTAATACAAAATACAAGTGATAGCAAAAGAAAACCATCAAATACATTAATTTCTCAAGCATTTCAAAATAGGTGTTCAATTGGCATAATTCACTCCAAACATGGATTCAATCCTCAGCAAATCCATCTTATTGATTCACAGTCCAAAACAACAAACTAAACCTAACTATTGACAAAAAAAAGAGTGAAGTTATAGGACAACCACGAAAGCAATATAGTATTATTTGTTCCCTTGCTCATTCAGTGCAAAAACAAACAAATTTAAGAAATCTATTTGAAGAACAAGATACTTTCAACAGTTTTTTTCTAAACCAATGTGGAGCTACATCGATTCTGGTAGAATCGACTGCTTTTGATGACAGTTTATCCCAAATTTGGTCTCATTACTACACCATTCGTTGCTTCATATTGGAGTGTTGTTATTTCCTTCTGATTACACACTAGTGTGCCTCCCTTCTAAACTACCTATGCTCTTTCTTCAACAGGTAGAGTTCACACAAGGTTGAATCAATCCTCTACTCCACTTTGCATAGGCAGAGCTTACTCAAAAAGAATCGATCATCTTCTCCCAAGAACCGTTTATCTCATTGGAAACAAGCACTCCCCCAAGGTGGCGATCCAAACTCTCAACATTTTTATCTTTCTCTACAGATAGAAAGACCTTCAAAATTGAATAATCTTTTTAGCACTCATCTTTGCAAAATTGTCCCTCACACACATCACTTCCTACAAAATAGTTACTCCGCATTGTTTTTCTCCTTCTTGATTGGTCTCATCATTCTTTTCCTCCCCACCAAAAACACTTATCACCTCTTTTTGTTTCTTGTCTTCATGGACACTACTTTTCATATCTTGGCCATGCCCAAAATGAAAGTTTGATATTTACAAAATGAAGAAGGTTTGCTGTCATGTATGAAGTGCAACATGTCACAAGAAATAAGCAACCAAAATTGAAAATGAAAACCAAAACTTGAAGAATGAAACGATGCCCCTACATCAAGGTGGGACATTACAGTGGTATCAAAGCATAGTTTATCCTTCTATCCTGTTGGCTTAATCATTAAAAATTTAGTACAAAGTTAAAATATGGCTACAGATAAATCTATGTTTGAGCTAATGCAAGATTTGTACATGCTAATGAAGGACCTTGATCAATATGAACAAACATATTTAAGGATGGTTGCAAAACCAAAAAATGTGGATAAGGACCCATATATTTGTAATGTCATAGTGTTTGCAGGTGTGGAAGTTCACCCAAGAGCACTTGATTAGATAATCTCATCCAAGGATTATATTTGACCTTCAACGATTTACAGGGAAGAATTCCATTTTCAGGGTTTGATGGATTAACAAGAAATGGGAAGATTTCTTGTTCAAATTTGAAGGATTCACTTGCTGATGTATAAGTAATCCTTGTTGGTTTCGACATGAGGGTTTATTGGTGCCATAAATATGATCATGGGTTTCATTGGCAATAATATAATTGAGTTGCATTGTAGATTGAGGAGATATTTCGATTGTAGATTTGTGAAGGTATTTGCAACATTCCAAAAATAAAAAAATATTACATATTTGGTGACTCTTTTGTTGGTTATACACCTCCAGTAGGGGCATTTAGCTATATCAAGGATGTGGGCTCCTTCCTTGGAGAATTTCTCAGGGTTTCAAGATGGCATCACCTTTGTTTGTGGTGCCTAGGGTTACTACATGATTGCATGCCAGTTTCAAGTTGGGGAAATAGGGTTTGATGTTTTATGAGAAAAATTGTGAGTGCCACCTTGTTGATTTGTTGTGATCAGACTTACAACTATCAACAAAATTTTATGGGTATGTCAAAAATAGATATCTAATGACATTTATACATCTCGGTTGCTCTTAGTTTTGAGAAAATGTATATTTTTCCTTGAGTTAAAATCTAGAAAATTTCAGCCTTCTATATTTCTGAATATTGCATGTTTCCCGAGTTAATTAATCACTACACATTTATTTATTTCTTGCACTTCATTTTTCTATTCAAAACCATTGCAAGTACATTTCAAAACTACATCAAAACACACAAAAAATTGTTCCAACCAGGGTGACATTACAAATATGCATTCTAGAGTACATGAAGTAATATACTAGAAAGTAAATACATTATAAACACCCAAAAATGATACTATAGAGGAGGTAATGTTTTTCAAGATGAGAACCTATGAACCAAATACATTATTTAACAAAAACTAAAACAAGAAGCAAAGTAAAAAATTGTATCAAAATATTCCAAAGATATATAGAAACGTAAACAACACATACATGAAGGAGAAGGGCATAAATTTTTTTTTTTGGGGTCAAAAAAATGGAATACCTCAATTTGGAATGTGTCTCAACACTATGTATCACCCCCAAAATGTAATGAAACAACAAGAAACAATAAAGAGAGGAATTTTGAAGCATAGAGAAGAATGTAATGAGTTGGTTGATTGATCTAAAGAGATAATACATACAAGGAAGTAATCAATATGAGAAAGAGTACATGATTCCAACACTAGCTTTCCAAGTTTCTAGGGGTCATGCAAATCACATAATACCTTGGGAAAAATCCCAACCTCCAAAAGCATCCACAGTCTATGTATTATTCAACAATAAAACATTACAATGTACTTACTGAGTTTTCATGAATACTTCTGAAACATTACGTTCCTCCAATGCATTATCCATATATCCAAGCATGTAACCACACATCCCATGTCATGCTTTACACATGTACTCACAAGATAAAATCAATACTATGAAAACCCACTCACCTAGCTAACTTTAACAACTAAACATGTGCTTTCTTTTACAAACTCAAGCTAAAAAAATACAACCATGTGATAAGATAAAACCATGTGTCCCAAAATCATGAGTACAAAAAATCATTGACCCTTCATTTTCTTTTTGATACTAAGATTTCTAATATTAAATATTTTTTAATTAACTATTCTATCTCCCACACATAAAATAACTAACCCAATATTACATATAACTTTACAAGTGGACCTAAATAAATATCTAATGTAGCTAAACACATCTCTTAGGTGTACTACAACTACATATTTATTTTTTCTTCATAATCAAAATAATCTATGTTATGCAAGGTGTACAACACCCATTCTTGAAATTCTCTATTTGTTGTATACATTGCATACAAGTCAATCAATGAAATAATCTATCCATACATGAAACCACACGAATCTCCAACATGATCTTGTGCCCCATCAAGATAATTGCAATTAAACCAAAGTGACCACCATCTCAAGCAATAAATCCTCTCCTCCAACATGCCATCTATGGAAGAAAAGGAACAAGTCAAGGTGAAGATGCACCAATCCAAATAATACAAGCATCAAATACAAGTGATAACAAAGACTCTGAGTCATTATCAAAGGTAAAAGTCTACATTATTGGAAATAGAACCCACAACATATGCTAATACATGCAACCATGCATACCCCCTAGGTATCAACAACATCAGTATCTCCTCTATAGGTCCATAATGAACTCACGTCCATATCAAAGTGAAAGGCTCATCAAAATTCTTGAAAAAACCTTCAAAGAGTTATGTAAATAAATGTCTCTAATCCCAATATAACTCCAACATCATACAAGTCTCCAAGTATCCATGAGCACCTCCAATCAATCAATCCATGTTAAGCTCTAAATGCAACTCAATGATCTCATGAAGCTCCCAAGCAAATGATCAATGTACTCAATACCAAGAGAACTATCCAAATCACTATCAAAGTTCCAACCATGGTATCATAAACACATCATGACATCATGATCTAACATCTCCTCCTTGGAGATGACATACACCAATGTAAACATGATGGTCTCAAGAGAACTTACATATTATGCCAAAAATCTAATCTAGAATCAAGAGTAAACCAAGACACAATACCAAACATACTCTAAACCAAGAATCAACATCTCAAATATCATGAAGATAATTAACTCCTAAAAATAGAATTTAAGATGTCAAACACTCATACTATATAAGAATCATAATCCAAGAGATTATCCATGAAACCTGACCATTGTAGAAGATCATATATCACTAGATGACGAATATAAATCACTACCAAATCTCCCACCGAACTATGAAATAAGCTATCCATGGTATCATGAAAATAATCTCCTAATATAAAGATCATCATGATCCACACACATGCAATTGTAATGATAATAACACCAATGTAGAACCAAGATCTCCAAGCCAAGGAAATAAACGATCACTGAAAAAAGCCACACTAAACCATGTATTCAGGCTATCCATGATATCATGATAAACATGATACAAGTCCCAATAAAAAACTATCAAGGCACTCTAATTATCCATCTTGTCATCCCAATGAAACAAACCAACGCACAAATGACCACAAACAATGCCAACTAATAAAGTTTGCATGAACATTGAATCAATCTTGTGGACATAGAAAAAACATTTGAGTCATCCCATTACACCCAAATGGGTGATCAACCCACACAATTTCACAACTCGTAGATATCAAACAATGAAACATGCAAAGTCATCATCACATCAATAACCTACAAATCAAGATATCAAAGAAGATAATCCCGTAGACCTCAAGACTAAAACACCAATTCAACCACATATTTTATTTTCCAAACAACATAAATGAGTAACCATAGTCAAGGAACCAAACAACCATCTAGGAGATAAGAACAACCTCCTAACATTGAACCACACCACCACCAAACAACCAAAAACATGATCATGTTGTGCCAATGCTTAAAAATGTACTCGCATATCCATTGAACTATGATAATCACCATCATTGTATATGTATTCAAATCTCACTATACCAAGAGTCAAGACCCTAAGCTTCCATGCATATCAATCCATGTCCTCAACTTAGAAGATAACTTGTGCACTTGTCACCATTAAAGTCCAAACTTTGAAAACACATGTAAACTTGTATCATGGAGTACCAAATATACTATACCATCATGTATGCCTAATGAAAACATGAATTCCGTCATGGTCTTGTTTCTTAAGTCACATGGATGCTCATATTATCATACCCTAAACCTTAGGCCTCTACAAGTGATAAAACAAGTACCAAAAGTTTTCTACACACCAAATTGAAAATATACATAATCCACTATGTAGTACACTAAAAATGATCTCAAACACCTATTTAAAATTGAAAAATCCAATTTTGTATATAAAATTTATGACCAAAACCATGTTCTAGATGAAAATCTAACTTCATAGCCCAAAAAATTAACAAAATAATTAATTCAACAAAACAAACCCATACGACTATGTAGTTCTCAAAGAGAGATTTTCATTGACTATTCGAATTAAAAATAATAATATTGTGGGTAAAAGTTATGCGGTATTTGAACAATGGTATGTGGGCAATCTTCTAGCGATAGACTTCAAAAAAGGTTTTTTAAAAAAAAAATTTCATTAAAAAATATTTTAGCCCTCCTTAGGGCCAAAAATTTGGCCTCATTGATCAAGGGCCAAAGGCCCTACTCACCTAGAAACCATTGCCCAATCGTTGATAGGCCCAATTGAGACTATCAATTGCATAGGTCAGATTGTGGTAGATGTGATAGGTGGTGTTGGTGATTTAAGTTGTAGGCCCCAAATCCCTAAATTTTGGTAATCTTTCAAGTTCTAAGGGTGCCAAAAGTAAAAAGATCTCCACAAACTTGTCTTTAGGTTGGGTAGGTAAGGACAAATCCTTAAGGAGGGTAATGCCTCCTTCACTTCTAGCTTTGCAAGACTAATGGAGGTTTCCCTAAGGTGTTGGATGAATGACTGATAGACTAAGCAATTACCCTATAGAAAACTATACTCGCTACTACACATTGTATCCCAATACTGGTGTCATAATATAGTCATGTGCTAGTTTGGAGATGTAAGGATAAGAACCTACTTAATATATAACCCACCATATAAGTGTCTGAGGATGTATTTCTAATACATCCTTAGATTTTTATATTCATTTAGACAACAGTAGTGAAACAAAAATAAAATTAAAGATAAAAGTGTTTGAGTTGATATGCTTATAGTGTGTTTAGGGTGACAGGAAGAAAGAAAAATATAGAATGGTGCTTATATCCAATGGGAGATAGAGTCTCTAAATTTAGTCAAACATATGCTAAAAAAAAAGGTGACATCTTAATTGAATTATTACAAAAATACTATGTTGTTCAGAATGTACAAGCAAGCTAGGCTTTGCATATACATTCTACAAAACAATGAATAATTGAAGAATATTAAGTGATTCTATTTAGTTATCCTTAAGAATACCCATGCACTTATTCATTATGTTGAAAAGATACCATGCAAAGGATTTGTAAGAACTTTATAGATTTCTAGTTGAAAAACTAAATGAAATACATTAGAAATGTATTCCACACATAAAGAGACACTTAAATAAGTTTGATTTTTCCATTAACCAATCAATCTTCAAACATTACAATTATTATCACAAGCTTGAAAAATAAATTCTGATCACTACAATAATAAGATAACTACACCTAAAACTAGAACTTGAAACCCTTGGGCTTCTTGTAAGTATTTCTCTTCTACTGATGGATCTACAACTACTCTCTTTTTAAAGTGTTATCCTCTCTCTCCTAAAATAGACACCCAAGAAAATAAACTCATGGCAAGGGAGTCAAAAAATGTCAGAAGGTCATGCAAGGGAACCCTAGCCATGACCTCATCCATCAACCAAATGAAATGTGTCATTTGCAAATAATATTTGATTGAGAGGAGGCATGAAATAATTTTTTTGACCTGCACCATGCCTCTACATTGATGGTTTATGCATTGAAGTGCAAGAAATAGAGGAAGTCACTCACAAAATCCATAAAAAATACATCCTAGAGGTGATGCATGATGGAAGAGGCTCAAAAAATAATGAATGAGGTAAGGACACCAAAATTCTTTACTTGAATACATGCCAAAAGGTATTAAAGATGTCTCCATAGCTTATTTGAATAGATATTTGGTAGTTGCAGGTTGTTGAGCATTGATGGAGATAGTTGGGAGTCACTTTCTTTAATTTTACATGTTGCAAAAATATGAACCCCAAGTGGATTTGGATATTTTATTTTGGATTAAGACATGGCATGAAAAATAGCCCTATGAAATAAGTCACAACCTTATTTGGAAAAAATTAGCTTGAAATGATCTAGTAAAACCTCGAGTCCTAAGTGAATAAATTCAAACCTTACCATTTTTTTGTAAGGTTCAAATGAAAGTAAGCCAATGTGGAGGTTTAGATGGACATTAGGAACCCACACAAGAAGACAATTAGCCACTTTGCACAAATATCGATCAAATCTTCCTATTGGCCAACTCACCTTTTGACCTACTTTGATTTATGTGAACCTTCATTTTGGTGAAATATTGAAACTTACGAGATTTATCAACATTTTGGCCCTTTGATGAATTGAAAAAAGCTAAAACCTCCAGTCTTCTCTTTTTGGTGGAACTTTATTTCAATAACGCAGATGGTTAGCTAACCAAGAAGGTGGCTAATTGCATTCTCATGACAAAGTCACAAATTGGAAAACTTTAGTGTTTTCTCTTTTTGATCAATTCTCCCTTGGCCAACTAGGATTTTGATGAACTGATGAACCTTGAAACAAGCATCCAACTTCAATTTCTTTTCACTCTTTCCTTTGATGAACATCTTCTTTGAAAATTTCCTTCATTGGCTAACTCCATTTTTGGAAAACCAAAGATTTTGTGAACTTAAAACTTCAATGATACAAAATGAACATAGAAAATCCTCCTTGGGGAAATGCAATGTTTTCAAGACAAGACATGTAAAACTATTAAGTAAAGAAATTTTAGTTGTAGAAAGGGTTCAAGCAAAAATTTAGCAAAACTAAACATTCTCAACACAATTTTCTAAAAGGTTTGTTAGATGGTCATCCCACAATAATGGGTTACACTTTTTCAAACTTGACATTGAAATCAACATTTTGAATAAAACCTATAGTAGCTAAGTTAGGAATTTAAAGATGATGTGAACTAGTGATTTGTGAGATTTTGACTATAGATTTTAAATGTATTTTTTGTGTCTCCTTTGATAACTAGCTTTTAATTGTAAACAACATTTAAAAAGTGGTGTGTTATGGCATAATTTTTTTCTCCGATAAAATTATGAATATTTTGAATTTAGGTTGGTAACACCAATATCTAGTGCTTGTGTTTCATTTCATAAAATATTTCTTTTAATTATTTTTATGTCAAAATAATTATAATTTAGGCATGTGTACTAATTCCGATAACTTGTTTTATATGTATTGAAATTCATTTTTGTTGGAATAAGGACATCAATACCTAGTGAGTAGATATTTTTTATTTTTTTTCACTAATTTACTATTTTTCCACATGTGTAGAACAAAGAACTTGGTGTTCGATGAAAAACCTATGTTCACTAAAACTAAAAGAAAACAAATATAATAAAAGAAATATATTAAAATTATAGTTGTTGGAAAGCTCGTTTCAAGGACTATGATCTTGCAACTTGGTTTGTCAAGTTGATTCCATTTGGACCCTCAATATGGGCTTCAAAATCTAAAAAATCTACACAAATTTTGAAAGGGCTCAGGTGGAAGGTAAAAAAAGGGGTCTTCTTTCGAAGGTATTTAAGGAACTTCATTCAAAGGTATTTTGTTCCCATTAAAAATCGAAAAAAACCTTCGAATGAGGGTAATTTCTAAAAATGGAAAAAGGGGACCTTTGAATGAAGGTCTCTCTCTCTCTCTCTCTCTCTCTCTCTCTCTCTCCCCCCTAGAGAGATAGCTCATCAAAAACCTTGTACAAATTTTTGGAAAAATTGGATAAATGACCATGAAGGGAAATGCATAACCAAAGGAAAAACAATCAACCCATTATGAATTACCTCAGGCCAGCTCTCAACTTGGGTAAAATAACTTAGGAAAGGAAAAGGAAGATGATGACCAAAATAATAAAATCATGCAATATGACCCAATTTTTTATAATATTCCACATATCAGTTATAATTGATGAGCTAATATAACTAAGACACAAAATAGGAAACAAAATTTTGGTGTTCGAACATTGGATCTAGTTGGGGAATTTTGTCTCTTGTAGGCATACTGAGAATCTAGATCTTTGGGTAGGCAAAAAATAAACAAAAATATGGGATTGACCCTTAGTAGATACACATATGTACACGATAAAACATAAGAAAAACAATCTATATTACAAAGGTTCTCATAACCTTACCCAGAAGAAAACTAATGCTTTAGGTGTTGACCACGAACTGACAACTCCATGTAATCTCCATCCATACCTTTGAGGTAAAATGTGTTAGAATTGTGAAACAAGCACAAAACCACGAGACACAAGATGAAAAAAAAAAAAATACACATTCCATGCAAGAGATATGCAAACAATATATGTAATATTCCCCAAGAAGAAAAAGCTACAAATGCAAGATACTTTCAAGAAGATATGAAAGCTCGAGATTTCTAGAGAGTTAATTACAATGACGATTGAGTGCTTATAAGAGAAAAACCCTAAATGACAAAGGGATCAAATCATGAAAAGTGTCAACATCACATGAGATGAGACATAATGATTTAATATTATCTCAAATAATAAAAGCACTCCTAATTTTAGCTTAAGTGCATGAGAATAAATTACACTAATAATCAATTAAAGATTAATTTATTATTATCTAATACATGATAAATCTAACACCCCCCTTAAGATGAACTTAGGGAGTAGCTAAAGAACCTAAAAAGAATGCATGATGGGTCCCGACAAACAAGGCCTAGTGAGGTACCCATGTACAAACAAAAGATCTCTGAAAAATTGGAGAAAAAGGAGAAAAACCCTGTGGGAGAAAACTCCTCTCCAAAAAAGAGAAAGGTGAATGAAGGATTGAAAAGCCTCCAAAGCAAGGTGTGAAGGAATGTGAAGCCTCCAACTAAAACAATGTCCTAAAAAAGAGGGACATGTAGAACATCGTTGAAGCACAAGGAAGCTATAGACTATTATCAAATGAAGACTGATATGGTGTTGAAATGAAGAACCTCCTCTAAAACAAATGATGATCATGATCAAGATGACAAGAATCTGTATGAGTTCCCCCAACGAAACTACTCAAGTCAGATGGAAAACAAAGGAAAAAAGACCTAGAACTCAAAGATATAGATGGAATAAGTACCAAAAGTCTGAAAAAATGATCAAGTGAAAATGGAAGGTTTTCTCCAAAAAAATAGGAATGCAAGAGTGTCTATATGGTAAGTGATCCATCTCACCGAAATGCAGTCATTGCCTCTGAAAGTACATAGGAACAAATACTGTATATATAGCTCACTCCAATGCAAACCCAAGGAAGAATCAACACCAATAGTAGAAACCCCCCCATAATGTTGACAAGGGAGAGGCATGATAGGTACACTAAAACTGAATGCCAGAAAGAAGTGCATGAAGAAGAATCAGGAACATCTGAACATGAAAACATGAAAGTACCATAACATATAAAGGGTGTGCAAACAAAAGACACAAACACATGAGGATTTTGTTGTGGAAAGGACACTCACTTAACAAAGGTATGATTGCAAACAAAGGAAAAACATCAAACCCGCCATGACACTTTATAGCATAGTGTGAGTACAATAAGGAATAAAGTGATGTGCAAGATCCCAATAATCATGTAAAATATAGAGGCACTTTATTTCAATGCATTTACATAATAACAAGTGCATACATTCTCTTGGTGGAAGCATCTGTTTTAGAAGCTAGGTAGTGGAAACACATATTGGAAAGGTATGCTAAAGTGTCAGGTCAACATATTAATTATCATAAAAGAAAGATTTATTTCTTTAATACTACCTAGATTATAAGGGAAAAAGTGAAGTCCATAATTGGTTTCTAGGAATTTGATCTCCGAGCTACTTACCTTGGCCTGCCCCTAATTTCCAAAATCCCCAACATCAATTATTGAAAAAATGCAAAAGAAACTTGCTGGATGGAAAGGTAATTTGTTAAGGTATGCTAGGAAATTGAAAATTTTGAAAGCCTCATTGCAAAATATACCTATTTACTACTTCTCTCTTTTTAATGTCCTAACTTTTATTGCTAATAAGTTAGAAATGATTCAAACAAGATTCCTTTGTTTTGGGGTGGAGGAGAAGAAAACCTGATCTCTCTTGTTGGATGGGATAAATTTTTCTCTTTGAAGGAAGAAGATGGTTTGAGAATCAGAAGATTAAATTTTTTAATAAAGCCTTAGTGGAAAAAATGGGATGGTTTCTATTGGAAGGAACTAAGGACTAGGTTAAGATTATTAGATTGAAGTACTTGAGCAATAAGGACACAATCTATTTCCTGAGAAAAGATAATCTTCCCTATGGCTCGATCTTTTTGGAACAATTTGATTAAGGTAAGGGGAACTCTAAAATTGGGATTGAAAATGAGAATAGGGAAAGGACAAAAAATTGACTTCTAGGATGATGCCTAGCTAAGTGACACCCCTTTGTCCTCAAACAATAATTTCCAACAAATAAGAGTTAGAATGAAAAGACTTATTGGTAAAAAGGTTGCTAATTATATCAATTGGGAGAGATCCTTGTGGCTTCTTCTTCAGAGGATAGGGGAACCAAATTTTTTCTCTACTGACAAGGAGGATTATTGGTTGTGGACTAAACATCCTTCTAGAAAGTTCTCTATCAAATCTGCTTATGATATTTTGGTTACTCCCTTGATTTAGAAGGGAGACTTTAAATAGAAAAATGTTTGGAATAAGAACCTAATCCCTAAAGTCAACTATTTTTGCTGGATTGTGGTACATGGCAAGATCCTTACTCTTGGTAACCTTAAGAAAAAAGGTTTCTATCTAGTTAATAAATGCTACCTATGTAATGAAAATGAAGAAACCATAATGCACCTCTTATTTCAATGTCCCTATTCTCAAGAGGTTTGGGCCTATTTTTTGGAAAACCTAAATATTGAGTGGGTGTTTCATCATTTAGTTAGGGGTTCTGTAGATGGTTGGAGTTTATGCCCCTATTCTCATAATGTTATTTTGGATCTATGGAGACAAGTTCCCCCATTTCTCACTTGGGGCCTGTGGAAAGAGCAAAACAATAGTCTTCAAGGACACAAAAAAGAATAATAAAGACCTCTATATATCTATAAATAAGTAGATACAAGAAAATATTAACAATTGCAGGTATGTTCCTTCTAAGAAACTACCATCCTACAAAGAGCAGTGAATCAAGCAATTATGGGGCATTTCACAAAACCTTTACAATTTGAATTGGATAAGAAATCTTATAAGAAGGATCACTATGTGGAAACCTCTAGATATTGGGTGGATCAAATGCAACTTTGATGGTTGCTCTAAGGGGAACCCAGGATTGGTGAGAGTTGGAGGTGTTTTCAAAGACCATCAAGGTAGTTTCATTGAGGGGTATAGTAAAGGTCTAGGTGTTTCTTCTAATAAATTAGCTGAGGCTTAGGCTATTTTGGTGTGGATTAATCGAATGAAGCAGAAGGGATTTCCTAAGGTGCTTGTTGAAGGGGACTCACAACTTCTAACAAATTATCTTAATAATGAGTCTAATGTTCCATGAGTATTAAAAGACATCTTGGACGACTGCAAGAAAATGTTGAATTCTTTCCAAAAGTATAAAATATGCCACCTGTACAAGGAAGGTAAGATGGCAGTTGACGCCATGGGGAATGCCAACTTAAGGAATTTTGATTGGGTTTTTTATGATTTTTTGCACTTGCCTAGTTAGATCAAAGGAATAGTTTTAAAAGAGAAAATTGGCCTTCTAAATCCTACAAGAGATATAATTAATTATTATTGATGATGGATTCGGGATTTAAGTTTGTTATTATGATTTTTTTCATAAGTATTATGGAAAATTGGGATGTAAGAGATATTTATAGCGAGTGCACGAGTACTAGAAATCTTGAGAAACATGAAAGTAATAAGCCAAAAATATATTATTTTTTGAGGTCTTGGGGTGGATTAAAAAAGGTAATTATTTGATGGGATTTCAAATTTATACTTCACCCATATGGGCCTTCTCAAATATTTGATGGATTGGCGATTGGACAACTCTATACAGGATGCGAATGTAAATTGGATGTACAACCAAATTTTTTATTTATGATTTTATTGGTGAAGGGTCTGTCAATTTCCAAGAATAGATGGATTGGAAGGCATGTCTTATCACAATGTTATCAACTAGTTTTATTTAATTCTATTATTTTTTGGTTCAAACCGTCACCTATTCCAATGAAAATATCAAGGGTTCATATGAATATTGTAAATTTAGACATTCTTGTGATCACGGTTGAGGACAAAAAGGGTATGAGAGTTTATTATCTGTTCTTGCATAAGGATAGCCTCATTACTACATATATGGGAGGACCAAGGAAAAGAACTAAGTTGAGAAAGCATGACTCTCTCAGGAAAAATGCAAAACTTTGGGGCCTTTTTGAACGGGCAGGTTTTACCCCTTATTTTGAAGAAACGGAAGGTTATAGTGAGGGTTTGAGCTATAGGTTTGTGAATGCATGGTGGGATGGTAGGGTTGATATGGGGGACTTTGTTTCACTATGGATGTCAGGTTGATCACTAATTCCATCAACCTCAAGTATGAAGGGATGAAAATCACCAATAAGAGTATCGGTAACTATTAGTAGCTTATTGACAAATTTTTTGAGGCTAAGGAAAACCCTCGTTGGTTTCAAAATGACTACTCTAGGTTGCTCTTTCCCCCTCCTTATCATAATGTGAACTATTTTTTGATGAAATAATTTACATTAAAGGGTAGATTCCAAATGGTCCATGACTACCATTTCCCCATCTTGAACCACATCTTCCACCTAGAAAAAAATAACTTCTCATTTTTTCTTTTCTCATCTTTGCAACAAAGTCTTTAGATTGGGACTAACCCTCCTTTATACTAGGGGATAATTAGGGCCATTTGAAAGTATTCTTTAGCTACTTCCCCACAAAAAAATGTCTTCCTTAACCCGATTTGTAACAAACTAACCCTTTAATGAAGTAAAAATTCCTAAGTTTTCACCTTGCATGTAAATAAACTATGTAACAAGCCATTGCAATTAAAAATTTATTTTCTTTATTAAAAATATACGAACAAAGATGCATAACATAATAAAATAAGGATTCCATTTCATTATAATAATTTCATAAGTTACAATCTTACAAGAATGCATACATTTACATACATAGATCAATGAGCTTTGGAACCAATAGCTTAAAGACGGTCCATGATCCTTCCTTTAAATCTTGGTTCTTTTGCCGCTTGTTGTGGAGGAGAAGCATCACTCAAGTGCTTTTCTACCAACCACAGACTCTTAATGATATCCCCCACACATATATCATTTGATAGATGACCCTTCCCTTCAACGAAGAGATTGGTAGAGTAATCAAAAAACGACAACCAACTAAGCATAGTGTTGTGTCCTACATAGCTAGAACTTGTAATCCCATAATCTAGAACTAGCATGTAATAATAGATCACAGTGAATTGACAGTGGAGCCAGAGGAAGTCACACTACTTTGGCCAAAGTGTTCTCAAATGGTAATCTGAATGAAGGTCATCTATCACATACACTACTCAGGGTTGATTTGACTTAAGGCCATCTTAAACTACACATAGGTATTTCCTTCAATGGATAATCTATCACCCTAGAGATAACCTATCACCATTTTACATACTTGGAATAAACCTTCTTAACAAGTAAGTACACAATTTCCCTCCCACACAGGATAATCAATCCTAGGAGTAAACTCAAGCTACTCTAGTTAAATCAATAACCTAGCTAAGAGTAACTCATATGCCACTCTAGTTTAATCATATCTAGTATATAATACCTATGATAAAAACCAACCTCCTATTATGGAGTACATATAAGCACATCATAAAAACAACATAAAAGCTTCTATTTCTTTTTCAAAGACATTCTACATTCCCTAAATACAAGTACTTGTAAAAGACAATTCAATCATACATGGACAATAATTCATTCATAAATAAAATAAAAAGAAGAATATCCTCATGCCTGTTATTGCTTATCCAACCAAATGACAACAATGTAGCTTCTCCAAATAGAAACAAGCTTGATAATATCTTCACAATGAACCTCTAACACTCAAATTGATAGATTACTTCACTCAAATACACTCACTTCCAATATAACTAAACTCTCTCTCTCTCTCAAATAAAATAGAGTAAAAGATGAAAATAATACAGAGTAAAATTTATTGCAAGAATGCGTCCTCAAAAAATGATCAAGCATCACTATTTATACAACTATTTGGTAACTACTCAGCCTATAGCTTAGGCATGAATTTTGATAGCAGCAAGCATGCACAAAAACACATATATCTTAGCAAAAAGTGGTGAATATGTAAGCTCATACTCAAAAAAACATCTACAGATCGACCTTGCTTGATCGACAACAAATAGAGACTTATTCAAATCTGCACATGGATAATTCAAATTATGTCCAACAATGGACATCTATAGGCATAAGGAATCAAAGGTGGCACCAAAGTCTCCACATTATTATCAAAGTTTCCATTCAATTAGAAATAGTCAATAACCAATTTGTGAAACCATTCTTTCATTGACTTAGTCTAGGTGTGAGTTGATTCAAATATTTATTCACTTTGACAAAGTCATCAAAAAGTTACTCACATCTTAACAGATGTTGGTTCAAGCTCAAAGACATGACACTTTAATTTTACCAAGTGAAAGATGTTCTAACAATAGGAGTCGACTAATTCTACACCATGCATCGACATAATGCAGCAAGCTATAGTAAAATATGTGTTCCATAAAGTGTGGCAACAAGATTAATACTCAACTTCTCAAAACATAGTCATAAGCAACTTATAATCAACCTCTAATAATTGGCCTCTATCATGGTAAATGATAGTTTATTCCCAAGCAATGGTTAATATATTAAATATATATTGATATATATAATACTACATATACATATATATATATTAATACCAATATATATGTGTATCTATGTATATGTATATTCATATATATATTTTAATATATATTTATATATACTTTTCACCACCAAGAAAGTATACATTCGATACACAAATAAGTATAAGCAGGATAGTATTCACACATAATAAACACAATATATCAATTGCATGCATATATATATGTATATAAGTATATGCCTCTATGTACACGTATACGTATGTATACCTAAATTGACACATTCGTATGGGCATGTCCATTTGCCAACATAGGTGTGTATCGATACATATATACATATGGATATGTGTATATACTTATACATATATATGTTAACATTCAATTCACATATAGCCATTCACAATTACCATTATATTGATAAACATTTACATGTGGTAAATCTATACATGTGCATATACATGTCATTATATCCCATTGACATATATGTGCATATATATACATACTCCATGTACGTTCTTCTTATCAACATAATCATAATAGTGCAAGAAAAAACTCTAAAGCTCAAATAGATAAAAATCACCCAATAATGCATTTTAGTAGTAATCAAGACTCTGACTTATGCAAACACATCAACTAAGGATGACTTACCCTCTTCCCACAAACCGAATCAACTCAATTATTCTACTATGGTGTGTGTATATGCTTAGATAGTTTTGTTACCGGTTACTTGACCAAGATCTTCTCCTGAGTGATACTTCCTCTCTACTTGGAGGAATTAAAAATATACCTGCAACCACTAACACATGCACACAACAATCAATTGTTCATAACATATGTAGTATACATGAAAAATATCCAAAGTTAGAATATCAATTCAATAACCATCCATTTGCATATATGTAGTACTTTTCCATGAGATAACATCAAATGAGATAACATTCACATATAACACTTGATAAAAAAGTAAAAGCATAATCTATTCATCTCTAGAATTCACATTACATTCATATTTACCCTACATAGTAATAGTAAATAGTAATTACACAATTAGGGTGTAACATGCTTGAAGGTAACCAACCCGCTACTAGCTATCTGAAAATAGAGTTAATTGAAAGTAGACCCCACTCCCCTGAAAGTGTCACAAAAAATCCAAGACACCTTCTCCTAAGAATGAGAAACCTACTTGGTCCGAGCTCCTGAAAACCACCCCTAATAAATGCATTAAAGAGCCCATCTCTTCAGGGGTTAGTAGAAAAATAAAGGTGGTTAGCAAAGAACTTAACCTTGATTCTCTCACTATTACTATTCTTGATGACAAAGACAAACCTGATAGTGGGTCCACTCCTTCAGTGGGTTAAAGGTCCACCCTTCTAGCTTTAGCGGCCTCTAAAAGAAAGGAAAAATATAGGAAAACTAAAAAGTCTATTGGTAAGAAGAGTGTGACTTCCTCAGATGAGGAGAATAAGAAAGGGAAAAAAGTGGCTAGGAAAGATAAGGAGTGTTGATTTAAGGTAGCTTTGGTTAGATATAAATGATGATTTCATTTATGCATTATCATCATTTATATATAATCAAAATCTACTATATTATCTATGAGTAAGATATTCAGAATTCCGATCTTGAGTAAATTCAAAATCCAATGTTGACCGAACTTAACAAATCGTTGTTTGATACATGCGGGTGTTTGGAGTTAAGCCATTGATAATTATTGGTTGGAGGAGTCCGCGCGCTCAAGGGACATGTCCCATTAGAAGACGTGTCTCCATCTTGTGGAGACACGTCCTCTCATGAGATGCATCTCTCCTTGAGGCGTGTCTCCCTCAAAGATATAAAAGATATAATTCGATCTTCTATTGCAATCATCAAAATACATAAATGTTCTGCAATCAAAAGATTTGAAATACAATCATTAAAATTTGACTTAGAATACATGCACAAAAATTGAGACATAGGATTTGTGTATTCTCCACTTAGGATATAATTTGATAATATTTGATTAGCTTTAACATGGTATCAGAGCCACGTTGAGAAAATCCGAATCAAATCTAGATATTAGATTATTTAGAAAAAATATTATTTTTTAAGAAATCAATTACACATCACATTCTTCATAATGTCAAGTATGATCAAATTTGAAAACCGTCTTGAAGGTGCAAACAACTTCACATCATGGAAACTTAGAATCATGATGATTCTAAATGAAAATAAGTTAGACTCATTTGTGAAAGAAAACAAGAGAGAACCAAAGGATGATCCAGAGAAAACTCAATGGATTGAGAACAATGAGAAAGCCATGAAAATTTTAGTAGATGCAATTAGGGATCATATAGTACCTATTTTTTCAAAACATGAGACTACATATCTAATGTTCAAATCCCTTGAGAGCACCTTTTAAATAAACAACACTAGTAGGACCCTTGCATTAAAAATGCAACTTAATAATGTTCAAATAAACAAAGGAGAATCTATTAATGCATACTTCATGAGAATCACTAAACTAAGGAATCAATTATCAACAATTGGATATCAAATTGATAGCAAGGAGTTAACACTAATAGCTTTAGGAAGCCTACCAAACTCATGGGAGTCATTTGTTCAAGGAATAAGTGTGAGATCTAAACTCCCTAAATTTGATAGGCTAAGAACAGACTGCTTACAAGAAGAAACAAGACTCTTAACAAAAGAAAACAAGCAGAAACCCATAGATAAGGATATTCATGTGCTCAACACAACATCTAATAAAAGGGGTAAGAATAATTCTTATGGGAAATGATCATTCAAGAGAAAGAGAAATTCCTATGGAAAAGGATCATCCAAGAAGAGGCAAGACCTCTCTCAAATACAATGTTTCAGATGTGATCAATTTGGGCACTATGCAATGAAGTGCCCTGATAGAACAAAACAACAAGCATCTTTTTCCAAATTAGGAAAAACAAATATAGACTATGACTCTGAGAAATTTGTATTATATTCAGCCTTATCAAGTCAAGTATCTAACAATATCAACAACTAGGTAATTGATAGTGGTTCATCAAGGCACATCATAGGGTTCAGAGAACACCTTGATACTATGACTGAAGAAACTAATGAAGAAGTAACTATTGGGGATGATTCTGCACATCCTATAAAAGGGGTTGGAACTTGCTCCATCAAATTGAAATCTGGTCTCTCCCTACAACTCATTGGAGTCTTATTTGTACCAGGAATAAAGAGGAATCTAATATCCATCTCTTCTCTTGAAGACAATGGATATAGGGTTACCTTTATGGATGGAAAAGTTCTGGCATGGCCAAAGAACTCCACTATAAAGAAAGCTCAAACCATAGGTATAAGACAAGGTTATCTTTACAAATTGTGCACTAACATCAAACAAGCCCTTACCCTTGAGACTTCTGATTCAAATGAAATTTGGCATCGAAGATTCATACACATTCATTTTCGTACCCTACCCTCTGTAGAAAAACTAGTAACAGGATTGCCTAAATTGAAAAAAACTCATGAAGGAGCTTGTAAAGGGTGTGCCCTAGGAAAGAATACAAAGGGATCCTTCCATAATAGTTTGAGTAAAACCAAAAACGTGTTAGAATTGGTTCACTTTGATTTATGTGGACCCATGTATGTGCCCTCCATGGCAGGCTTCCTATACTATGCAATATTTATAGATTGGCTTAAGAGTCAATAGAAATCCTTAAAAGGTTTAAGGAGTTCATAGCTCTTACTGAAAACTTCTCTGGGAAAAAAATCAAAATTCTAAGGACAGACAATAGGAAGGAATACACTTCTAAAATCTTTAAGGAATTTTTCTTGAATGCTGGGATCAAGAGGGAGTTTACAATAGCCTACAACCCTCAACAAAATGGTGTTTCTGAAAGAAAAATAGAACCATTGTAGAAGCTGCAAAAGCAATGTTATTTGACTAGAACATAGAAACCTCATTCTGG
The DNA here is from genome assembly GCA_007115665.2 of Sequoiadendron giganteum. Taxonomy (NCBI): domain Eukaryota; kingdom Viridiplantae; phylum Streptophyta; class Pinopsida; order Cupressales; family Cupressaceae; genus Sequoiadendron; species Sequoiadendron giganteum. The sequence continues at coordinate 528,530,288 of CM021100.1, read as the reverse complement.
GCATAAGCCTCTAGAACTATTGTTTACATCCAAAATAGATGTCCTCATTCTCATCTAGATAACAAGACTCCTGAAGAATCTTTTGCTGGTATAAAACCTAACATTAGCCACTTAAGGATCTTTGGTTGTCTGGTCTACATTCATGTACCTAAAGAAAAGAGATTCAAACTAGAACCTTCTAGAAAGAAAGGGGTATTTGTGGGATATAGTGAAACCTCTAAAGCCTACAAGATATTCATACCTGGGCAGAAATAAATTAAACTAAGAAGAGATATCATCTTTGAAGAAGACATTGCATTCAAAAGGGCAAGGAGTTCAAGTGAGATAGAAATTCATAATTCCCCTAGAGTCTTAGAAGTGGAACCTACTCCTGAGATTTAGAGGGAGTATCGTGAAGAAACAATAAGTGAATTTCAATCTGCTTCAAAAGAAAATCCAAATTACAACAACAAGAAGAGACCACTTTGGGCTAGGAAGATTATTAATGAAGCTAAGAATCATGCATCACCCAAGGGAACCTTTAGGGAAAGTAAGAGACCCAAAAGGTTCTCAAGCTATGTTGCCCTAATAAATGATATCATCAATTCAAAACCCACCAATGTGAAAAAAGCTTTCAAACATCAAGTATGGAAGGATGCAATGATGGAAGAGTATTAGTCCATTTTGAAAAATAATGTATGGGATATAGTGCCTAGACCAACAGAGAAATATGTTGTCTCTTCCAAATGGCTCTTCAAAATCAAACATGTTGCTGATGGCAGTATAGAAAAACACAAGGCACGTTTTGTGGCCAAAGGTTTTTCATAAAAGGAAGGCATTGATTATGAAGAAATATTTACACTTGTTGCTCGATACACATCTGTGAGAGTAGTGATAGCTATTGTAGTAGCTAAAGGCTAGAAGATCCATCAAATGGATGTGAAAAACTCCTTCCTGAATGGGAGCATTGAAGAGGAAGTCTATCTAGAGCAACTTGAAGGCTTTGTGATACATAAGCCTGAATCACATGTATGCAGATTAAAGAAATCTCTATATGGACTTAAACAGGCTCCCAGGGCCTGGTATGAAAGAATTGACAACTATCTCTTGGGACTAGGATTTTCCAAAAATGATGCAGACCCAAATCTTTATTTTAAGGTAATTAAAGATGATATGCTAATAATTATTTTATATGTTGATGACCTGCTGATAACAAGAGAAGATCACCTCATTGCTCAAGGTAAAAAGGATCTAACTTCAGAATTTGACATGAAAGACTTGGGCATTTTACATTACTTCCTGGGTTTAGAAGTCTGGCATAAATCAAATGGCATCATACTAAATCAAGGAAAGTATACTATTGATATTCTGAAGAGATTTGGGATTTTGGATTGTAGACCCATGTCTACACCTATGGAAACCAACTTACACAAATTAAAATAAGCACCAATAGAATCTAAATTTGTAGATCCCACTCTATATAGACAGATAATTGGATCACTGATGTACCTGGTTAACACCAGACTTGATATTTGCTATGCAGTGAATTCTCTAAGCCAGTTCATGTGTCAGCCAAAGGAAATTCAACTTGTTGCTGTAAAGCACATATTAAGATATCTTCAAGGCACTATTGGATATGGTCTTCATTACATAAATGACCAACTAGATTTACATGGATACTCTGATTTAGATTGGGCTGGAAGTGTAACTGATTGGAAAATCATATTAGAATGTTGCTTCAGTTTAGGATCAACTATGATCTCTTGCATCAGCAGAAAAAAGTCTTCAGTGGCACAAAGCTTGACAAAAGTTGAATATATTGCAGCCTCTATGGGAGCAAGAGAAGCAATATGGCTCCCGAAATTGCTTGTGGGACTCTTTGGTGAACCCTTGAATCCTACTATCATCCATTGTGATAATCAAAGTTGCATTAAACTTTCAGTAAATCTAGTATTCCATGATAGATCTAAGCATATTGAGATCCCTTACCACTATGTAAGAGACATGGTAGAAAGGAATGTGATCCAGTTGGAGTATATTAGTACAAATGATCAAACAACAAACATTCTCACCAAGCCTCTCTCCAGAGTTAAAGTTGAACACTTCAGGAAGAAACTTGGTATGGTTGAAATGTAATTTGATATTGTGATTGAGATTCAAATTGTTTAGTTATACTAATATATTTAAAGATGTTTAATGTGTAAACTCTTTTGTCATGTGTGTGACTCCATGACTTTATGGGCCCTCTATCCTCCTGTGTACATTATTGAAAGGTGACGATCTTTCTAAAAATGAACACTTGTATTTGACATTGTAAAGTGATGACTCTACAATGATGTGTTGAACTATCATGATAGATATCATGTGACTTGATATCTGTGGACATATCATGATATTATCTCGTGGAAATTTTGATAGATATCATGAGACTTGATTTCAATTGAAGATCGTTATGATCCTTATGAGATAATCATGGTGGATATATATATGTATATCCATGGACATGCCATGAATTATTATGGTAGACATCATATGATTTGATGTCAATGCACATACCATAATGAAGATGTGTTATGAAGAATGTCATGTGACTTGACAAATTTTGGAAACATATCATATCTTTGATATCACGTGTAAGGTGATATCTCTACTTACTTGTTTTGAGTTATCTTCCCTAGCTAAGAGGGAGTGTTGATTTAAGGTAGCTTCGGTCAGATATAAATGATGATTGCATTTATGCATTATCATAATTTATATATAATCGAAATCTACTATATTATCTACAAGTAAGATATTCAAAATTTTGATCTTGAGTAAATTTGAAATCCAATGTTGATCAAACTTAACTAATCATTGTTTGATACATGCGGGTGTTTGGAGTTAATCCACCGATAATTATCGGTTGGAGGAGCCCGCGCGCTCAAGGGACACATCCCATGAGAAGACGTGTCTCTCCTTGAGGCGTGTCTCCCTCAAAGATATAAAATATAATTTGATCTTCTATTGCAATCATCAAAATACATAAATGTTCTGCAATCAGAAGATTTGAAATACAAACATTAAAATCTGACTTAGAATACATGCACATAAATTGAGACATAGGATTTTCATATTCTCCACTTAGGATATAATTTGATAAGATTTGATTAGCTTTAACAGGGAGGCTTCCTCAAAATTGAAATATTTTCCTGACAATCTAGGGGAGACTAAATTTTTAGAAGAGGATGATGCATCAGTGTCGGATGAGATTGAGAGCTCTAGCTAGGAAGAGGAAGAAGATAACCCCCATCAGGAGGAGGTGCAAGATCTGGGTGAAGGTATGAGTAAGGGAGTTGGTGAGGAAAAGGTTGAAACTAATGTTTCCCCAATTGACCTTGAGACCATAAACACCATTACTTCCCCTCTTAATGAATAAACCCCTTTGGTGGCTATTGAGGATACTGAAAAATACTACTGTGGAAATGCTTGTGCAAAGAATAGAACAAGTTGAAAAAATGTTGCAGAAGGATGACAATTTAGAAAGATTTCAAGATATTAAGGTTTTTATTAAGATTTTTTGCAAATTTGTAGAGGGAATCAAGAAAAAATCCATAATGGGCATGATTTTTGGACAGGGAAAGATCACGAAGCAGTAACAGAAAAAAGAAATGGGATGAGATGGAGCACCCTGTGCCTATGGAAGATAAGGACAACTTTGAAGCTATTGCAGATGATCTTGGGAAGAATTTGAGCCTTATTGAGCATTCTTAATCCTCTATTGTGTTGTCTTTGCTTCTTTTTCTATGTCTTCGTCTATAGGGGTATTAGTCTTTACTATTTTCTTGTTACTTGTTATTGGCTTGTATAGCTTGGACTTGAGATATATTTTGACTTTTTTTTTTTTGGTAAACAACTTTGGGTACATTAAGGATAGGCTAAGCCTTCAGTATCTTTGGGTTGATGATAGTCTAGTTTAACTTTTAAGATACTAGTTTATTGATAAGATTTTAAATATTTTCCTTTAGTGTAATCTTTTGTATGCTCCTTGTGTTTGTGGTTGGGGAGGCAATTTGTTATTTCTTTTTCTGTCTCCTCTCCTTGTTGTTCTGGTCCAGTTTTTCTATTCTAGAATGTTATGCTTTTGTATAGGATCAAGGGCCCTTTCCCCTACTTATATTTATAAAAAAATTCCATACAATAGGAGCCCATAATGTCCAAAAAAGGACTACATTCTAAAAATACAATTCTCTAACAAAGAAAGAAGAAATTGGTAGCACCATGATGAAGTACACGAGAAAACATGCACTTTAAAAAATTGACATCCAAAAAAGAGTCTAGATGCAAAAGATATGGCTCATTGAAGTCTCTAAAATGAGGACTAAACAACAACACTGAGAAAATAGAATTTTGGAAAAAACTAGAAGTCCAAACTAGAAATACTTGCACCACTACAAAGAGCATGAAATTCTACCTCGTTTCAAAAAAAAAATTGCATTGGAAAAGACCACTGTATGGCCGAGATATGACCTTTGGAATATGAAGTGTAAAGCTAAAAAGTCCAATAGAGAGGGGCTAAGAAGGAAAAAAAAGAACTCCACCAAATTTATGAAAAATCCACCAAAAAAAACATCCACCAATTTTAGAGGTGCATAGAAAAAAATCTAGTACAATGCATTTATTTTGTAAAAAAATGCAAAAAATGAAATAGTGCATGCATTGATGAATTTTCACATCTGCCTCCATGATTAAAAATGGTCTTTAATTTTTTATTTGATTTCTAAAAAATCTACTCACTGTTTGTAGACAAAAATAAAAACCTAGAAATATTTTGATGCGAAGAACAAAACCCAAAAATATTTTTTCGATCCTGCAAGTAGAAGATGAAAAAATAAAATTCTTTTGACCTTCAACCAATAGAAAAATGACCTGTGACACTTTTTGGGCAAATTTTTTCTTAGATTTGCTTAAGATATGCAAAATCTAAAAGATACCTAGATGAGATTTCAACCCTCGCTACAAAACCCATAAATCACTTTTCCTACAAATGAGTGGAAGCTAGAATTCTGAAGCAAAAATGAAAAAGACTCCAGTAGAAATTTGTCAAAATTGTGCTTCAAACCCTTGTGGATATGACAAAATATGTCATATTTTTTGCCAAAGTGCTCCAAAAATTTTCCCACCTCCAAAAATTGCAAAAAAGAAAAGGTGATTCAAATGTGAAGCTTGTAACCCTTGTTGAAGAAAAAAACCTCATAAACTAAGAAGGGGTTTGCTGAATTCACGCTCTGATACCATGTTAGAATTGTGAAACAAGTACAAAACTATGAGCCAAAATATCAAATAACAAATAAATACACCTTCCATGTAAGATATCTACAAACAATATATGCATGCAATATTTCTCAACAAGAGAAAGCTATAGAAGCAAGAGACTATCAAAAAGATATGAAAGATCAAGATTTTTAGAGAGTTAATTACAATGAGGGTTGAGTTCTTATAAGAGAAAAAACCTAAATGAGAAAGGGATTAGATCATGACAAGTGTCAACATCACATGGGATGATACATAATGATCTAATATTAGCTCAACTAATAAAAACATTCCCAAGTTTAGCTTAAGTGCACCAGAATAAATTAGACTAATAATCAATTAAAGATTAATTAATTATTAACTAATGCATGATAGCTCTAACAAAATGTTCCTTGACTGCATCCTTCACTAATTTGATATGGCCCAACCCATCAAACATTTCATGTTTTTCCTTATATTTTGATATAGAATTACACATGAGGATAATATCCCCAGTTTGAAACTCTCATTTGACAACCCTCTTATGAAAAAGGTACATCATGTTTTTTTGTTTCATCAAGTTCCTTTCATAGGAAACCTTCTTGTTTCTTCCAATTGAGTCAACTCATATTATTTGGGAGATTGCACTTTCCTCTTCCCCTTAAATCTACTACAACAATTTATACATTGAATACTCAAGGATAATTAGAAATTTGACCTCAATACCATACAACAATTCAAATGAGCTCTTCCCAACAAACTTTTTATAAGTTTCCCTATCTTTCCAAATAAAGAATTTGAACTTATCATCCCACCTTTTGTTGTTAGCATCCAAAGTTTTTTTGATAATGTTCATGATGCTCCTATTTCTTGATTTAGCTTATCTATTTCATTGTGGATGATAAAGTGAATAATATGTTAAAGATATCCCATATTGTGAACACATATCAACAAATTCATTGGATATGAAACACATTATATTATTAGCAACAATTTTTGATGGCACACCAAATATGGTTACTATGTTATTTATCAAAAATCTAGTCACCACCATTGAGCTTGTATTCCTTGAAGAGATTTCCTCCATCATTTGGTAAAATAATCAGTGGCCATTAATATCCACTTGTATCCATTGTTGGATTTTTCTGTTATTTCCTTTATGAATTCAATACCCCACTAATAGAATGAAACCTTTACTAAGATAGTTGTAAGGGGTAGTGTACCTACAAATTTTAGCTTGCCTAAAAATCTTTGGCAAGGATCACACTTCTTTACAAATTTGGCCACATCCTTAAATAATGTAGGCCACCAATAATTATTTCTCATAATCTTATGAGAGATGGTCTTTGAAATATAGTTTCAACCTCATAATCCATGGTGGAATTCTTCAACAAATCTTATTTACTTCTCTTCACTTAGAAACCTTAGGAGTTGACCATATAGGTTTCTCCACATCAATTGTCCTTCCAATATTATATACCTCTGAGCTTCAAGTTTTAGAGTCATCTTTTTCTTATCATTCAACTCAGGAGGACAATTTAGTTCTCTAAATTAAATATTATGTTCATATAATAAGGAAAATAATTTAATTGAAATGGGACACAAGTTGGGTGCGAGTTTACTTAATTTTCTTTAGTTACAATTGAAATTTTCTCAGCCATAAGTTTTGATAGGCCTTAACATTTGACCAAATTTGTAGTTTGCACCTCCATGTTATACTCTTTCATCTTGTTGATCCATCTACACCTTTTCTTGATGTCTCATGTTATACAAATATGTCCTTGAAAACTACATGTGGCACAAAATCAATGATCTTGACCCCTATAAGGCAAGGTTTGAATTTTTTCACAACATTTACAAGAGCATATGCATGCTTCTCCATCATAGAATAGTTCAATTCAACATCTCTCAATGATTTGTTGAAGAAAAATATTGGCTATTTATAACCATATTCATTTTTTTGTAATATAACAAAAATAGTATATAAATATATAAAACAAAATAATTGGAATGGTTCAGAATAGTTTGGAATTTTTAGCATCGATTCCTTCTTAAGCATATATTTGATCTCCAAGAAGAAATTAGTTGATTCCTTATCCCAACTAGAATTTTTCTCTTTCTTTAGCACTTTAGATATGGTCATTGTCTTCTTAGAAAAGGTAGGAACAAACCTTCAAACAAAATTTATCTATCCAAAGAAAGATTTGACCACCTTTACTGTTTTGGGTTGTGGGATGAGGCCTATGTCTTTGACACATTTTGGCTCAATCCTTACCCCTTCCTTAGTCACAATATTCCCAAGAAGCTTACCTACTTCTACATCTCAGATGCACTCCTTGGGATTCAATAATATCCCATATTCCAAATGTTGGAGTAATTAATTATTTAATTGTACACTAGCATAAATTTAACTTAGGTCTTTTATTTATTTAATTAAGTCCTAGGTTGCATCATTAGAAAATCATTAATAATTGGCTAATTACCCTTTCCATTTTTGTAGGAGATAATATTCCTTCTAGAAATCATCTAGAACTTATCTCTACCACTTCTTCATTTTCTAGGTAGGTTGTTAGGGTTTACATGTTATCACATGTTGTGTGATTAAGAAACTTGGCAACATCATAGTGCATTCTAGATCTCTCTCATGCCTATATAATCAAGGCACATGTACATTTGTAACATATTCTAGATATCAATCAAATAATCTCCATTTGCACACCCTTAGTTGCAACACTTTCTATGTGGGTGAATTTCTTCTTGGCAAAGGTCCTCTTGAAGGCTGCAACTTTAGGGACATTGTGCATCCATTATTTCAACATGGTATTAGAGCCATTCCAATGAAGATTCATCCCATGATCAAGAAAGTTGGGCTAAAGAGATTCTTTGCAAGCTTGAAGGTTTCCATTGTAGGCTACTTGACTCCACCCAGGGACCAAGCTGATTTTTGGAGCAGATTGAGTCAGATCCAAGATCACCATTGTCTTTAGAAGGCCTCAAAACCCTAGGATCACCTATTCATTCAACAAAATCAGATACATCAACCTGGGAGCCATCAGAGGTATTTTAGGGTTTGCAAAATCAACTAGTACAATCCATACAAATTTGTAGTAAAAAATCACCCCTGTCAATTGTCTTTTGTGGCAAAATTTTTTTAGTCATAGGCCATTTTCATTTCAGAAAAAAATCATGGTTTTTTTTTGAATTAGTTTAGCAAAAAAAAAAATTATTCGGACAATTTATATAGTTTGCAAAAAAATCAAAAACTTCAGGAGCAACCTTCATTTTTAATCTTTTTCGGCATATAAGGTCAGATTTTTAAAATCAACGAGCATATTTTTTTTTTTCAGTCAACATTCATACTTAAGGGTTTTGATTTTAATATTTTAGCGACATCATTTTTTTGACAGTTGACTTCATTATACTCTGCCGACATTTGTGTACAATATTTTTTGCAGATTATAAAATATTTATCGACATTTACATTTCTTTTTGAATTGCCAAAAGGAAATATTCAAATTTTTTTTGTGTCAACATCAATCAAAATCTATAGAATACTTGTATTTGTTGTTGGTGGCATCTATTTAAGGGTTGGCAAGTACTTTTTTGACAGAGGTATTGTTCTTGTTAGTAGGGTCTTATCACCTTGATTGGCCCCGTTCTTCATGCATCGTTGGACTTGCCGTAGTCTTCGCCAACATTTTCCACCACCCGTTGTTCATTCCTGTCAGTGCCCATGCTCTATAAGCCCTGACTGTCGAGGACTTGTTCACCTCGCCGACTAAGTGATCCACTATTTGTGAGCGGTGCCACCATTCAAAGGAGCTCCGCACAGGTTTCTCCACCCCATTGCCACCCTATAGGGGGTACCTTTTTTTTGCCTCATCTTGTGCCAAGGTCAAATCATCGACCAAGTGCTAGCGCTTGGGGGTTGGAGTTTTACCCCTAATTATCCTACAAGCCCTCATAGGTTATTTCTTTTCAAATCACCATATCTTCTCACCATGGTGTCAAAACTCTACAAACAAGATATCGTTGGAAAGAGGATTCAACCTACTTTCTAGTGGTGCAATCTATTTTGCAGAATTTTTCTTCCAGGGAAAGTTCAAGTCAACTAAAGTCAACCCTCTATTTTGGACTCAAAAGCCAATATCTTTTCAACGGATTGTCAAAATTCGATGATTCTAGCGGCCTTCAAAAGATATTTCAGGGATTTTTTCATCAATTCAGTCACTTTGAACAGTTTTAGCTCCATATACTCTTGCATTGGTTTTGTTCAATTTGGTGCATTTATTCAATAACTTGGATATCACGAAGCTTGAGAAAAGGTTTTTTGCATTGGGTGGCATCTCTTTAGTTGCATATCATCTTTGGAAGTTTCTATTTGTTTAAGGTCATTGTCTTTGTATTTTTGGAGAAATTTCATAGCACATTATGGGTTGCATATTATCCTTCTCTGACTATGTTGCAGAAGGGAAACTATAAACAATGACGAGATGGGATCATACACCATCTCCAATCACTTGAATTATTTCCACATTTGTATGGTATAATTCCCCATCCAAGTGAAGGTATTTAGGAATCTACTTGGAGCTGGGTATGTGCAGGATCATGATGGGCCAAAAAGTGGTGATATGTAAGTGATATGATGGCCCATGTGGCTGACGACTTTTTTTAACCCAAAATTGATGTAACGAAAAGGGTTTTCAAAGGAGATTCTTAGCTTTCCACCAATATAAATTATGCTTTACTTTGAATTTAATAAATAACTATTATTCATTTTCTATTTGAATTACGACTAAAGTATTGATTGATAGGTTGATTGAAAAATATCTATAGCTTTCAATCAATATCACATTTTTTGAATCCAAAAAATGCATCACATTATATATTTCTCATACTATAGGATTAAAAGAAATGAATTTCATGAAGTTTTGACCAAGTTAAGGTGGTTAGACATACGAGTTTTTTATATTTTTAAAAAGTTGTAATAAAAAAATCATAATTAATTATTCACTTGGAAAAAAATTACAAAAAATGTGCATCACATCAGGACATGAGTCCTCTACTTATATCTAAAATATTATAAAAAAATATTATCATTTTATTGTGGTTAGGGTGGTCAGACAGTCACCTACTTCTTATTTTTTCCTTAAAATTTAAGTACTACTACATTGAAATTTAAAATTTTCACAAAATAGATTTTAAAAAAAATAAACCTAGTAGTTTAGAAACTAAATTCAATTTGCTATAGATTCTATTCTTACATATTTTTGAAATAATATAGATAACTTATTAAAAAATTTACATCAAGTTGCCTAACTCTGATTTTTTGAATTTTCATCAGCACTTAAGGGCCTATTTTTTCCATGATGATCCTACACATACCTAGTTGCAACATATATACTATCTTAGAGGTCATTTCAATGCAAGTTGATTGTGATGTTTTGAAATCTATTTATCATTGTGATTTTCCTCATATCTTTTGGACTAAGCTTTGAGAGCTATATGGAGATTCTGACACTCCACCATTATTTGATGATCGTGATTCAGAATGTCATTCTTCAGATCAGGTACCTCATGATGATATTTCTATTAAGGAGCTTACCGATTTGGAATGCCTTGAATCTTTAGATGAGAATGTCAAGAGTTTCATATATTCTTCTTCTCCATTAGAGGCTATTGGTATCCCTTCACATATAGTGATTCCTTGTCCAGAGTCATTGATTGAGGCTTCCATCATTCATCAAGACACATTCATTTTTCTAGGATTGGAATAACAAGATGGATTTGTTTCAGGGATTGCTGACTTGGCTACTTCTACAGGTTTGGAGGAAATTCTTGAGGGAATATCTCTCCTTTATTCAGATCTTACTTTGGAGAGTTTTCTTGAGTCTCCACATTCCTTTGTCTCAACCTTGATCGGGGATCCTGAGACTACCTTGGAGGCACTTGGTTTCTCTTTAGAGATTTCATGTATCATAATTCTTCCCTCCCACTTCATTATAGAGTCAGAGTTTCTTCAACATCTACCATTGGATTTTCTTCTTCCTAGTAGGAGATATGTGGTTTGGACACCTTTTTTGCTTCAAAATTTTTTTAGTGGTTTTGAGGACACTTCTTTCTGGGGGCAATCTAGTCTTCATTTATTCCTTCAATGGAAGGATCATTGCATTGCAGTATTTGGATCTTGTTCATCATCAATTTTTGCATTGTTCTAGTTTGTCACCTTCTTCATTGATTGGGCATGTACCTGAGTTGATTGTGGCATCTTCATCTTTAGTGCAACGGAGACACATGAGTAGTTTTTAGAGACATCATCATCATCATCTCCGTTTGTGGGAGATTAGTTGCATTTCATTTCCATTTGTAAATGGGTACCTAAAATGGCCATCATGTAGCCAAGACCCATTATTCCATCTGTTCATAGTCATTTCCTCCCTAAGTTGCACTTATTGGGGGTGTTTGTGTAATTAATTATTTAATTACACTAGCATAAGTTTAACTTAGGTTTTTGATTTATTTAATTAAGTTTGAGGTTGTATCATTATAAAATCATTAATAATGGGGTAATTACCATTTCCATGTTTGTAGGAGATAATATTCCTTCTAGAAACCATCTTGAACTTATCTATCACTTCATCATTCCCTAGGTAGGTTGTTAGGGTTTACATGTCACATGTTGGGTGATTAAGACACTTGGCAACATCATAGTGCATTATAGATCTCTCTCATGCCTACATAATCAAGGCGTATGTACATTTGTAAAATATTCTAGATATCAATCACATAATCTCCATTTGTATGCCCTTAGTTGCAACACTTTCTGTGTGGGTGAATTTCTTCTTAGAAAAGGTCCTCTTGAAGACTGTAGCTTTAGGGACATTATGCATCCATTATTTCAACATAAAACATCTTAGGAAGACTAACTCCAAGTGTGTGCAATGGTCATTTTTATTCTAGGAGTAGACAATCAAATCATCTTAGTAGACAAGCATTATTTAATCTATAAGGCCAACAAAAGATACACAGTCCATGAACCATTAAAATTTTGCTGCAATATTTTTCTTGACCCAAATGGTATTCAAACATAAAAAAAATTCCCCATGATATAGTGAAGGTTGTCAAGTGTTTCTCATAATATTTGAACATACTTGATTGTAACTTGGGAAGCCATCCATCATAGACATCAACTTTGACCCTGTCGCTAGTAATAAATGGTCCCTACTAGCGAATAGATAATTTCCTTTGAGGGACTTGATATTCAAATTTTTGAAATCCATGCATAGTCTAATTTATCCATTCTCATTTCTTACTTAAACAAGGTTGGAAACTCATTTTGAGTGTCTGCTTGGTCTAGTGATATCTCCTCCTTTAAGCTTCAACAATTCCTTTTGAACTTGAAGGACAAAAATAGGGTTGATAGAACATTTCTTTTATTTGAATGACTTTGCATCATGTTTCAATGGAATGTTATGCTAAAAGAAATATTCCATGTAAGACTTTAATTCATGATAAGACCAAGAAAATCATTTTTCATACTTTCTTAATAGTGCTATCAATGTTTGTTTCTCTATTGGTTGAAATTCTTAAATCGATATAAATTATTTTATAAGTTGACTCAGTTTCTATATTTATACCTTCTCCATCTTCTTCCTTTACAAGCTTACTTCCTATTTTATAAAATTCAACACTATCAAACATCCTCTTTAAGGCAACAAGACCCCTAAGAATTGTATCATATTTTCAAAAATAGTCTCCTTACCTTTTTCATCCTTCACCATGGGCTACTATTTAATCTAGTGGTTGGGTGAGTGCAGGATCATGGGGGTCTAAAAAGTGGTGATATGACAAAAAATGGCTAACAACTTTCTTTTATTTGAATTTGATGAAACGAAAAGGATTTATTGAGAAAACTACTAAGTTTCTACAAATATAAGATATGCCTTATATTGAATTAAATAGATAATTATTATTGATTTTCTACATGTATTATGACTAAAGTATTGATTGATAGGCTGATTGAAAAATCTATATGTTTCAAATGATTTCACATTTTTTGAACCCAAAATATGCGACACATTCTATGCTTCCCGTACTATACGATTAAAAAAATCAAAATTGAATTTCATGATTTTTTGACCAAGTTATGGTGGTTAGTCAAACATGTTTTAATATTTAAAAAATAATAATAAAATGTTCATAACTAATTATTTACTTGCAAAAATTTAAAAAATTGTGGCACATCCAAGCATGTGTCCTCTACTTATATTGAAAGTTTCAAAATAATTTTTTTTTTTTTCTTGTACTTAGGTTGGTCAAACATACACTTTCTTTTAATTTTTCTCTTGAAAATTTAGTAATACTGTATTGAAATTCCAAATTTTCACCAAATAGGTTTCCTTTTTTGCAAAAAAAGGTCTAGTATCCTAGAAACTACATTCAATTTTCTACAAATTATGTTTACATATTTTTCAAATTATTTTAATAACCTATTCAAATTTTTATGTCAAGTTGCCTAACTCTATTTTTTTGAATTTTCATTGCCACTTAAGGGCCTAGTTTGGACCCCAATTATCCTGCACTAACTTGGTTCTCAAAATGATTTACGCAATTCAAAAAATAATAAATTTGTTGGTCATCATTGACAATCTACCAATTGTATATGTTATCTAAAATGCTAGTCCTAGTTAGAATATCAACATCATGCTTAAATATAGTGATGAAGAATAAAATAAGCATCAAATTTAGAAGCTAATGAAATAAGTGCATCAATACTTACATTACTTTCCCTTTCTACCCAAATGATGTAGAATACACCAAAATCCTCAATGAAATCCTAAATTGCACTCCTATGTATTCTTTAAATTATTTCCTTTTCATCATATGTGTCTATAACTTGAGACACTACAAGTTCTAAACCACAATATATTTGAAAGCCTTCAATTCCATATTTTAAAACTAAATTTAAACCAAGAAGTAGAGCCTCATACTCTGCAACATTTTTGGTGCACTCAAAATTCAGTCTAAAAGTGAAGAACTATAACCTTTTCTCTCAAGGGACAGCAATATATTTCCTAGATTATTGCCTTATTTTGAACATGCACCATCAAAATTCATATTCCAAAGTCCATAATTTTTTGGATGAGATGGGCCACAAAATAAAAAGAATTTTATTTATCAAATTCATCATCATAGTATCCTACTAAATAGTTTAGTTCTACATCAAGGTGTTGGAACTATAAAATTTTGAAGAAAATCTCATTGGCCGTTCATGCACATTAGTGCCCCAAGGAGTCCTAAAGTTTTCTTCATTTAGCATACTCACCAAGGTCTGGGTCAATTTTTATCATATAATCACATAAATTTTATCTAACCCTAAATTTTTTGATATATGGGACATATTGACATAAGATAATGCAGGTCTCACCGATACTAATGCACATTTCCTTCAGTATATTGACAAGAAACTAGTTGTGTAATGCCGATGAGGACATATGTCGGGAGTACACGGGTTCACAGTTTCTATCGGTAGGACAATGGCTATCAACATGACGGTGTGAGGTCATATCGAGCTCATATTTATCCCACCGCTTGGAGCATAAGAACATGTATCGGCCAGATTGGAGTCATCAGAGTGAGGTTCCAAAAGAAAACCCGAGACCTTCATCGGTCTTGCCGATAAAGAAAAAGAAGACACATTCGATGAGACAATGATGCCAAGAAGAGTTCAGGGAGTCTTGTCGACCCCCCATGTTATACCGACAGGATTGGGCATGACAACATGTATGAAGATAAAAGTTGTCGGAGAGACAATGTGCATGGTCTCGTCGAAGAAAAGATGTATCGGTAAGATAAGCCCCAGCGGGGAGATCTAAGAGATGTCACGACGAGTATTATTCCATCGGTAGGACAATTAATTTGCCTCAACAATTTGAGTTGACAAAAAGGAATATCTCAGTGAGATAAAGAAACTTCAGAATGAAGTGGAATATTGTTGGCCCAATTCATTAAGTCATGGCGATAGGTTTGCTTTGGTGGAAGTCATGGTGACATTTAAAAATTAAAAGTGAAAATGTCGGGGGAGCTACAAGATGTCTTAGCGGATATGTGAAAATTGAATAGAAGGATCGGCCAAAGATTTAAAATGTTTTGCTGATATGCTACGTGATGTGACAGCGAGAATTTCGAAGAGCCTGCTTCATTCGTATCACAGCCAAGACATTAATGGTGCCATGAAAACATAAAAGATTTTGCGAATCCAGGTGAACTCAATTAAAATTATTTTTCATGAAATTAGCAACAAAGAAGAGGAGAAGAACGAGCAAAGGATTGGGCCATTCGTTCAAACTTGGAATTTCAGGCGAAATACAGTAAGTTCCTCATCCCTTGAATCTTGTAAATTTCAAAGAATGGAAAGCACTGGTCCAGAGAAAGCAAAAGGTAGAAAACATGGGGAGAGTAGTCAATCAAAAGCAAAAAGGGAGAAAATTGAAATTCAATCGAAGCGCACTGAGTGAAAATTGAACTAGGATCTCATAGACCAGCTACCCGGTTCTGGACCTAAAGCCAGACGCTCTGCACAGCTTAGGGCTGAAGTAGATAAATTAGATGATAAATGCAAATTCATTGGAGATGTTTGGTCCCTAATTAGAGGCTATGAACTGTTAAGTTTCCATTAATACCAAAGGAAACATTTTGAGCTAGTATGTAACCCATGGAAGCTCAATTTAGGTAAACTGGTTTTCCCTAATGTCTTTGTTGATGTCGAATTTGTGAAATTGTTGGCCAGTCACTATAATCCAAAACATAGGGCCATATGTGATCTATCTGGGAATCCATTAATAAATTTGTCAGAGAATGCAATAAGCGAGGTTTTCAAATTGGAAGGGATATGTAATGAAATAATTGTAAGTGAAGAGCTCGAGAATGAATTCAGAAGGATGGACACCATTTATAGGGGTTGGAGATTACCCCTGCACAGAATTAGGCATGGTGGAAAACCGATTCCAATGGAGGACAATGAAGGACCACCATTTCATGTGGATCTTTTTGAGCCTTATATGAAGTACACCTATTTTTCAGTTGGACAGTTATTGGGAATGGAAGTTCCAGCATATATGGCAATTGTGCCTATGGTGATTGCAATAGATATTCAATATCATAACTCTAGGCCTTTGGATTATGCTTCATATGTGTTTAAAGAGCTTGACGCTGGGTTGATGGCAATAAAAATTGGAGCCTTTGTCCTGCACCTCAAGAATTATTCATTATTGATGCACTTGGTATTATACTTTGGACAAGAATTAGGGATGTGGCCCTAGGAACTGATAATTTCACAATTTGACAAAGAAGGCAAGCCATTTCCTATTCAGTCATGGACTGTTGTTTGGGGTAGTAGGTTTGCTAATTCTAGTCTCTCACACTTTGAAGAGTACTTTGTAAAACCCTTGTATAAATTCTACAATCATCCATGTGATTTTTCCTTGTCTGATGAGATAAAAAGATTTCTCATACCTAAGGATTTTAATGGACCAATCAACCACAATTGGGGGGATTGGTATTGGCTAGAGAACACAACCATGATTAGGGTTTATGGATTTGAAGATGCTCCATTTATCTTTCCTAGAATAGTTCCAGACAGGATTGCCTACTTAGAAATTGTTAGGCAAATGGATTTCTCTAGTGTCATGAATTTAAGCTCTTTTGGAAAGCAGGATTTTATGCCCAGTATGTTTTGTTTTGGTGACTTTATTGTGTTAGCAAAGGAAGGATATAACTTGATTCTTGATAGGTTATTACAATACAACATGAAGAGAGGGCCATTGAGAAAAAAATTTGATCCAGAAGGGTAATATCTACTTGGCTAAACAAAAGATAAACTTTGGAGGATATCATCATGTGCCCTACTAGTTTGATGATATGATAAGCCATTTGGAAGCAGAAGAGGCAGAGATGGTGATTGAGTGACATAATCAAGAGTTGTTGGATATGGATATGTTGTCCTCTAGTGAAAAGGCATCAAGGGCTAACATGTCACAGGGTCCATCTAGTAATGTATCAAGGACAAGAACTCAGGGTTATACCTACTTTTCCAGAGAAATAAATATTGAAGAAAGTGTAGATACAGATGCAAGACATGAAGAATACAGATATTTTATAGCAAATGATGAGGTTTTTAAAAACTTCATAATTTAAAACATTTCTATACAAAAAAAAAGGAAAGGAAATAAGAGAACTGGTTGACAATGTGACACTAGGAAATGAAGAACAATTGTTGAAGAGTTTGAGAGATGATGTAGAGAAAGAGATGACAAGTATGACCCCTGGGAAAGGGAGAGAAATTTTGGAAAAGGCTAGTGTCATGATTTTCCCAGGATTAGACCTCAATTCTGCATTGGTCTTCAACAGTTTCCTGAAGGACAACAATACTATACATAAGATCAGCATAGAAAAGGTGACAAAAGTGTATACAGGATCAAAATACAATCCTGATGAAGAGACATTGATGATTTGGGCCTTATATCCACCTCACAAGAGGTTAGTTGTCATTGATACTGATAAAGCATTTGGACATGTCATGACTTTAAAGGCTGGGGAGGCTAATCCAGTTGCAACAATAGAAATTGGGATCAATGTAGCAAAAATGAATAAAGCCCAAATACAGGCATTGATCAAAGAAAATGAGATGTACAAAACAAATAACAAAAGAATGTTGAGAGAAAATGAGTGTCTAAAAGACCTAGTAGGTGTTATAGCAGGGCCAACTAAACTGCTCACCCAAGGAGAAAGTTCGCAAACAAAAGATCACTGGGAGGGGTCGAGTGCTTATTCCCAGGGAAAATATGATGCACTTGTTGCAGTAATGAAAGGGAGGCAAGCCAGTTTAGCCATTTGGTTAAATAAAATTTGGCGAAAACACTCATAGTACTTTGATGCAATAAAAGAACATAAAAGGGTGCATGGTAGAATCCAAGAGAAAATTGAGGAAATAAAAAGGTGGGATACTCCTGACAATGCAGCAATTGAGGATGTTAATCATGTTATGGATAAGCACAGAGGATTCTTTGAAGAATTACAAGAGGATGCGCAAGAATTGATAGAAGCCGCCAAAAATGGATTGACTATTTTCTTTGATGATGAAGGAAAATTAAAAGAAATGGCTACATGGAAGAGCGAAAGTGAATTAATACTCCAGGAGATTTTAATGACAGCCACTGAGAAAGATGTAACATTGGATGAAGCGTGTGAGTAGAACAACGGATGGTGATGATGGAGATCGTGATCCGCAATGCATTAGGGGATGCAGATACACATGAGTTTCGAGACTACACCGATCACATGTTGAGAGTTCATTTATGGCTTAATAGAGCTTAGTTAATTTTATTCTTGTTATTGTTTCATGCTTAAGACATTTATGAAGGGACGCATCTTTTCAGGCGATTGATATATAAATATCCATTTTTGTAACATAAAGGGGGGATATTAGAACAAGATTAGAATAGGGATAGATTGTGGCAAAGTATAATATTTTCAAAATGTTTGCATTCAAGAAGACTATGTTGCATGTATAAATTTTAAGGAAGATAATGAAAGACTGCTGATTTGGTGGCTTCATTTTGGTATCAATTGTTTGTTGGATTTTCTGCAATTATTTGATTGTCTCCAATCTGATGTTTCTTGATTATTTAAGTTGAAATATCAAGTATATGTTCAATTTATCAGCGCATATTTGCTATATCTGTGTTATTTGATTAATTGGTTTCTTTAAAGAAGAATTTAATTCCTTTCAGTCAATTATAGTAATTTGGGAATATTATTTGGATCATTAAGAAGAATCAAATAGTTAGGATTGATATTCTACCTCAAGTAGGGTCTGTCAATCATATTATTGCATGTTTATACCAGTTATAAACTCATATGTGTATGCCAAACAATTAGAGAACTTTATAGATAGGAACCACTCATCTAAGACTTTCATTTGACTTCGTTTTACCCAACAAGGCATTAGTCTTCCATATTTCGTCATTTAATTTCATTAGTTTCATTTAACATCTATTAACTAAACATACCAGGCTTCACCTTGATATTGCATATATAATTTATACCAAATTTAGATCATATTTCTCCACTATCAAATTGCCATAGTGGATAGTTTAGTCAAGTAGGAAGCACAGCTCAAAATCTACAGTATTCATATAGGTACACCCGCCTAGGTTTAGCAGAGCCTTAAGAGTAGAAGGTTCAACTGTATTGGTTGGCCTTGTTAGTTTTCCAATAGTGTTGTGAGAGCTTGGAAACCTCTCGTGGTTCAAATCTGTATTTTTGAGACCTAACACAAGGTTAAAAACCTTATTCTCTAGTTCATTAGGATTCTCTACAATGATCATAATTTAATTTTCTCTACAACTGGATATATTTACCACACAATAAAATGGTAGCATAAGATAAATCCATTTGAAGGATACGAACCATTGAATCTACCCACTTCTTGAACAAAAAAATACCCCACTTAGCTGGACAATTAACTATGATAATGTCCATTGAAAAGGTCTTACCTGGGTATGTAAAAACTTGTATCAAAATATTATTTGCAATTCCAATCACATTTACCTTTCAAGAATCCATGGTATAACACTTACCATAGGATTTCAAAACTTGTAGCCTTAAGTGATTCATAACTTCAAATGACATCAGATTATTGGATGCTCTAGAATTTAACATAACATTTATTAATAGAGATGTATACAATGGATCAATGGATTGTTTATTACCTATTGAAGCAATACCCATATATATCTCAGGGGTCTCTTGCACATTGAATTTGTCTATCCTATCAATGGGAAAAATTTCAACTTCATCTTGTTGATCAAATATGGTAGGGGCATTGAAGTATAATAATGTTCTTTCCTTATGTTTAAGGATACATAGGAGCTAAATTTGATTGGAACTTGAACTTTTAATCAACTTAAGGCTTGAACCATGACAATTGGATAATATGCAAGAAAAGGAGTAGAAGTAACTTATAGAATTACTGTTAGGTATGAAAGGAATTACCTACGTATCAATAGAATTGTTTTTTCTCATTGATCAACTTCCCAACCTCCTCTGCCACCCTTTATTTTACATCACCAATGGTTTATCTATTTCTCACATTTCTGATAGAAATATCAACACCTTTTTTTTGGGACATATAATTTTTGTAGGGGTGCATTTGATAAATGCATCTTCTTTCTCGATGAAAAATTCCTTGTGAACCTATTTGTTGCCTTATTAATATTATGTTC
The DNA here is from genome assembly GCA_007115665.2 of Sequoiadendron giganteum. Taxonomy (NCBI): domain Eukaryota; kingdom Viridiplantae; phylum Streptophyta; class Pinopsida; order Cupressales; family Cupressaceae; genus Sequoiadendron; species Sequoiadendron giganteum. The sequence continues at coordinate 528,509,757 of CM021100.1, read as the reverse complement.
CTTTTTATTTACTTTATTTGAAGGTGAAAATAACACATCTAAAGAAATTGGACCTTACAGTTTTTCCTTGACACCTACTTGCCTATTTCTCAACTAAAATCACTTTGCACTTGAGTGATAACAACTATTGTGGGATTTTTAATGTCCCCACTAGAGGGATTTGCTCTATTGTACCTTTGACTCATTTACTCCTTGAGTTGTTCAAAATATTTTTTGGAATATCACATGGAACACAATGAAAATAATAATCATTTTGAAAGAATTCATGACCCTTATAGGCATCTAACTGATCCATATTTTCATCATTATAGCATTTGGGCATACCCTCATGCTCTTAGATTTTTTTAATAATGTGTATCTACAACAATGCACTTGGATTGGTCATGAGGCAAGTAACATGTGTCACAATAGAATGAATCATGTTGAATATTCACATGATCCATCCTTAGGGGATTAGGGATATGTTTCTCTTGGTATCATTGGTTTTAATTACTTGGTATCATTTATATATCATTACCTCCAAGTCTTATAGACCAATCATAGTTATAAGGCTTGTTATGAAATGTTTGAACCTCATTGAAATGTGTAGGAGAAACATTCGAAAATAGAAAAGAGTACAAAGAAAGAAAGAACAATATCAAATATTGAGGAAGCCAACGAGTAATAATGTTGTAGAATGCTACATTTTATTTGAGAAGATATTTGAAGAAGTGTCGGTATATTCACAAGGAGGAGACACATCCAAGAAATCTATAAAGAGAGTTTTAGAAAACCATTAAATGTTAAAGTGATTCAATGTGAGATAGATACTCAAAATGAAAGAACAAAAATAAGAGGGACATGGAAGATTAAGAGGTTGGAAAATTGTTCAAATTTGTCTTGAGTTGTTACCATTGACTTGGATAGGTGATAGGTTATCAAATACTCAAAAATAATTCTTGAATGAGAAACTATCACATGATGCTACTGTGCCACATGGATTCCTATGTATTATGCTAGTGTTCAAATTGTTTGAGCTTTAGAAATGATGAAACACATTTTGTATAATTATGCTCATTAATAAACACCTATGTCTATGCATTTAAATTTTCACATTGTATTTTAATCTATTTTTTTTGAATGAATGAAATATTATTGTTTGATTATGAACCATTTGATTTCACTAATGAAGTTTTTTTTTTTTTAATCATTTCATATGAAATGTTGGTTTATGAATCTAAAACCATTAACCTCTTACAAATTAATGACTGTGCATATATTTTACTTTCATTATTGTACTTGCATTTCTTTTGTTTTATGATTACAAGATCCTATGATAGTTAGTTGTTGTATTTTAATCGAGAGTTTTCAATTGGTATTTTTTTGTTTAGATAGGATTTAATTTCTATTTCCTTCTCTCTTTTCCTAAAAAGTTAAAGCTAATTCCTTAAAAATCTTATGAAGAATTAGATTCTAAAATCTTGGAGGTTGTTTTACAAGTTACATCCTACATATTTAAGCTTCATATATTGATGTAGGCACAAAATTTAGGTATAGATTTGAACATCAACACTGGTGGGACATAAGTAAAAGGCTTTGGTCTTTGTCTGATTTAATTTTATTTATATTTTATTATTTTGGTAGTGATATGGTGAAAAATAGGATCCACCCAAATGAGTGAACAAGAGGATGAATCACTTGTTTTTTTAAGACCAAATCACTTCAAATTATGCAAAATATGATGCTAATAACAACCGAAAATGCAACCTAACTGTTATAGCAACTATGGGGGATGTTTTTAGAGCATAAAAAGTTGTGTACCTAGTTAGAAAGTTGTTTTTGAGCTATGGAGGACTCATTCGCCTTTAGTGGTGAATGGTTCCCTTTAGGGTTTTAGAAAACTGATTTTAGGATCCTTTAACTTGATGTATGCACTCTTGAAATCCCTTTTATCAAGTTTTGAAAGGCAGTATTTAGTTTTGTAGAGCTGTTTCCGTGATCTTGCACTTTAAATGACAACTTTTGCAACTTTGACAACTTTTCTCCAAATCTTTCTCAACTTGATCTTCAACTTGTAAATCTACAATAACACACTCAAGGGAAAGAAAAAATTGTTGATTTATTAGTGAATAGGGGTTTTCCTCAGTCAAACCTCTTGTAGGCAATCAAACCAAATGATAAAATGAAGAAATGGAGCATGAACATGAAATAATGCAAATGATGTCACCTTAGATTATGTCTTGTGAAGAAAATATGCATACTATCATGTATTGGCCATGAAGAATGTAGATCTTGGATGTAAGATGATGCTTGTGAATGGATCCTCAATGCAACATTAACTTCTTAGCTCAACACACATGGATGCATTAAACCCTTGATATGATGATAAGACCTTGAATTGCTGCAATAAACACTTGAGATCTACCTTGAAATTCCTTGTAGATGCAATTGAAATGCTCCATAATTCTCTTGTGAAGTATTGGGATACTCTCTTGAAAATCTTAGGTAAAATAATGTGAATTAACCCCTTATTTATACTAAATTAGAATATTAACCCTAAAATTCAAAAAATTAAGGCTGACACTAAATCTGGAAAGAAAGATAATTAAATTCTTACCAAAATAAAATTAAAAAATTAGGGTCTCATTAAGGGAGGACCCATTGACCATTAAGGGTGAATGGGTCCTGGCCAAGTTTCCAGGACCAAGCTTCGAGGAGCTGAAAGAAGGCTAAAAACCCATTCCAGATCAACTGAAAAAGGGGGGTCCTATTAAGGGAGGACCCATTCACCATTAAAGGTGAATGGGTCCTGGCTCAACTTATTGAGACCAAATTTTACCCAATGAAATAATTTGATATTTAATTTATGATTATCGAGATAGATCTTTGGGAGGTGTCAAAATTAAGGCCTAAATTTGAATTAAAAGACGGTTAATAACTCCAATTGACCACAGTGAATTAAGATCACCTAGATAAGTGTGAAATTTCCTTAAAACAATTTACAACACTTAAACAAGGTACACATTATCTAATTTTTTTTATTGAAAATGGGCCCATTAGGCTTAATTAAGCAAATAAGTCCTAGAACAGCATGAAAGTGTGTTACAACACTTTACAACACCTTTTCAGAGGACCAATTCAGGCATATTTTAGTTAAATAAAGGTTCTAGAATAGAGTGAATTTCTACAACACATTACAACACTACTCCAAGACATCATTAGTTCAACTTTAATGTCAATTATTCAAGCAAGCAAGGAAAATGATAATTTTTCTGTTAGTACATTTTTCCCCCAATTTAGTGAGAGGATGACCCCATATCAAACTCACACTAAAGTAGACATCAAAGACACTTAAAATTATTCAACAATAACATAGATACATGATCGTACCCTATCAAAGGGAAAAAATATTTACAAAAAAAAAGGATCAAGCACAACTGATTCAATGCGATGTGAGGCAGTGGCTATTTGTCCATAAAAAATGTTGCTCACTCTAGGGTAGTGGATCCTCAGTTTTTCCACTAAGTGAGTTGTCCCAAAATATGTATACTCACTCTAGGGTAGTGAAACCTCAGTCTGTCCACTAGATGTGTTATCCCAATGGGATGGCAAATGAGAGAATCAAATTATCCTCTCATACCATACTAAATTTATCCTCCTAAAAATTTCAATAAGGCACCACAATGAAAATGCTTTTGTAAATGATTTTGAATGTCATGTAGAAATTTTGTAAATAGGGATTTTTTTTTGTTTGTGTAATGGTCTTTCTCTTAGGGAGCATTGTGCCTAATGTCTCCAAGAGATTGCAAGTCAAAGTGTCAGATCACTACCCATGGGATGCCTCATCTGCATTAAACCATGTCAGTGGATCGTACACTCTTGGATGGAATCAAACCCAAATGACACCACCAAGAAGAGGACACATCACAAAAAGAAAGAAAAATCATGCCATGAAATTTTCCAAAAGGTTTCATCATTGTATTCTCCCACTTTAAAGCGGTTGCTACACCATCGCTGTGAGTGATTTATTTAAAGTAGCCAATTTTTTTTATCCTAAGACTTGCAAGCATTCCTCATAAAACCCTATGCCAAGTCATATGTTTCTGAAGTAAGTTGCATCATGAAATAGGAAGGAAGGGTTTCCCCCACAAACACATAAGGGATCTATGGATTTGGGGTCAGTATGTCTATGCTACAATGTTTTCATAGAGCATGAAACTATCATCATTCCCAAAATACTCATAGAACTAGAAGAATGAAACAATAAGAGTGAAAGCAAAGAAAAATCCTTTCGAGTCAACATAGAAGAAACATGAATGTCTCAACGCCTTGTGTCATCCCCGAAAGGAAAACAAAAGACAAATGAAAAAGATAAATAATTTTTTATGGGTCAATATGGAAGAGACACAAATGTCTCGACGCCTTGCATCATCACTAAAAGAAAAACACAAGACAAATGAAATGATAATTATGACATAGAGAAGAATGAAGGTACATATAGAAGAATGCACAAAAGAGAGAGGAACATCAAATGAAACATCACAGGGGGATCACATTACACACATGAAATCAAAAAGAAAAATGAAAAAACAAAAGACTAGTAAGGCATAGGCGAGTCAACCTAAAGTAGGTCGTCTACCTCCCAATCTCGATCAATATAAATGGAAGTTAGAAAACTAGCCAAAGAGACAACATCAAGAGCTAAACTAGGACACACACTAAGATCGAAAATCTTATTAGGAGATTTATCATCTAAACTCATAGAAGAAGCAAACAATGCATTCAACTCATCATGCACTTGTTCATTAATTTTTGCAATATCAATATCATCATGTAAGTTAATCATAGCAAGAGGTCAAATAATAATGTCCATACAATGTTCTTGTTTATGTTGTGGAAAGGGTTGAGAGTCATCATGCATTGCTTTGGGTAGGTTTTGGTTTTGATTTTCTATGTTATTATTGTTTTCTTGAGTTTGCAATCTACGAGAAATGGAACAATGTCTACATCTACCCTCTCTAGCACTTCAATTTATTGTCAATTTTTTTTTTTGTGTAAGAGCGAGTTTTTCAATCATAGGTTCCTTCTCTTCCTTGGGAGGGATAGAAGAAAAAAAAAAAAGGTTTTTCAACCACTTTCTCTTTGAATTTGTAAACTTGTTTGACTTTAGGAGGGACAACAAGATTGTTTGTGTTATCTCGTGGTCTCTTGTATGAAATTTTAGGAGGTTGTTCTATAGGTTGTTCTTGTATGTTCGGAAGTGTTTTTGGTTCAATCATTGTTTCGTCAAGGATGGTTGGTTCAGTTATAGGTTGAGGCATGTTGCGAAGGGACAATTCTGCTATTTTATTTTCTTTAAATTTTTTATATGATAAATGAAAAATAAATATTCATGAGGCTTGATAGGTTCCATAGGCTTGGGCCAAAATTAATCTAGTGAAAAATTCCCTTTCGCCGAGGCAAGATGAAATCTGCTATGATGCATAGTGAAGATGCCATTGCCAAATGGAAAATTTAGACATTTATGCACAACCGAAGGGATGAAATTCATGGAGTGAAGCCATGTGGATAGCCTAGCTTCACATGAAATTGGTCTGATTGTGGGATGATGGAGAATGAGACTGTTAATGTTTTCGGTCCCACTTTTAAAGGGAGATCTATCGAGGCTATCGTAGGGCAAGAAGATCTATTATGTTTCTTGATCCATGCTTTCGGGTTATCATATGTATCTTGATATAGCTCATGAACATATACGAATTATTTTATGATCACATTCTCTCCATAGACGAGATCAATCAATATCTCTTAGTGTGCTTATTATTAATTCAACTAGCTATGTAAAGAGAACCATTAGGTGCATGTTTCTAGGTATGTGATTTTGTGAGAAAGTAATGTCAAGAGGTTATTTAGTCAAGCCCTTATGAGGTCTAGCTTTGATAAATTCTATCACATCATTCGTGGGATGTTGTTCAATGGTATTCATTATTGTCATCATTCGTATCAATATTCATCACATCAATCTTCATTTCACTAGCTTTGACAAATGTAATATGGTTCTTAGGCATGGGATTTGGAAAGATTTGAAAATTTTGATTAGGAGGGGCTACATACTTATTTCCTTGATCATTCACACCTCTTATTAGTAAATTATTAGAACCAATAAGGTCTTGCACAAGATGTTTAAGATGCTTACAGTATTTTGTACTATGTCCATTTGTTTGATGGTAATGTTAATAAGAATTTTTTCGAAAGCCTTTGGGCAATGGTGTAGTAGGATCACGTTCTCTAACATGAGGTAAGATAAGCATGTTTTTGTCAATAAGCTACAACATGATATTGTGAAGGGTATCGGGTAAAGGAGTGAATTCTCTCTCCCTATCCCCCAAAGGAGTTGTCACTTTTATAGAAGCCACTTTATTATTGTTTTGTTAACTTTTTTGAGGAGGATTTAATTGTAAAAAGATATTATTTTGTTTCTTGAATGGTTGATAGTTGTTTTGAGTACATGGGTTCAGTCTTTTCAGGATGACTAGGTGGATTTTTCACATCACAATGACTAGTCGAGTTTTGATGGTCACGAAGGGTTGTACATAACTATGTGAAGGATGGAAACATAAACATTTTAAGTTTTTATTGGATTTTATCTTGTAAATTAGAAATGAACATTATTTGAAGGTCGACATCAAGAATATTAATGTTCACTTGCAAATAAAGTGTTTGATATCTTCCTATGAAATCGATCACTTTCTCATCCTCCTTTTGTTTGCATGTTATTAAATCAACAAGGGTCATCTTGGGACCCATGTGAATATGGAAGTGGTTATAAAAGGCATCAATCGGTTTATAGAATAAACTAATTGAATTGTTTGGTAAGGATGAAAACCACTCTAGAGCAGTATCTTTCAAGAATCTAGGGAATAATTTAGCCAACAGTTTATCCTCAAAGATGAAATCACTACACAAAGTTGTGAAGGAAAAAACATGGCTTACAGGATCTCCTTTCCCATCATATTTCTCAAATTGAGGGACCTCTATTCCTTGTAGCATTTGTGCTCTTAATATGTCAAGGGAAAATAGGGTGGACTTGATGTATTGCAAAGGTTGACCATTATTGTTCTGTTCTAATGTTGCCACTTGTTGTTGAAGGGATGTCATGCTTTGAAAAAGTGAGTTAATGAGAGGGTCATTTTGGTTGTAAGGTTGAGGGGAATAAGGTGGTGTAGTTTATGTATGCAGAGGGCTAGTGAATTGTAGGTGGGTGGAGTTCGATTGTTGTGGAATTATTATATTTGAAGGCACAAAGGTGGAAGGAATTCTTGTGGGAATACCTATGGAAGTGTATACAATACTAGTAGGTATGAATTTTGTGGTTGGTTGAATGGTAGAACTGTGGTTTGAAAGGTTGTTGTAGGTTGGAATGTTGTTGTAGGTTTGTACTAGTCTATGTAGGGATAAACATTGCTATTGTGGAGGACGGAATTGGAATTCTACCTTGACTTTGAGTAGACCCCAAAGCTTGAGTGGAAGTGGTAATGGTAGGGACAGTGTTGGTAAAGTTAAGGACATTGGTTGTGGGAGGTGAAGTCATGGGTAAGGAAGTATACAAACTATGAGCCATGGAGGGTTGATTCTCAACACTATTAGAAAGAGAGTTAGAGAACCCAAGATCCACAACAAGTGAGAGATCACTGGATGACATGAGCCTTGAACTATGTCTTATAATATTATTGTGAACATGACACCAAGTTGTAAAGATCATACAAGTTTTACAAAACTAGTGTGCAAACCCTAGAATGACAATGCAATAGCCTAGAATAAAATACAATTTTTAGAATCTAAGTAATGTAATTTATTGATTAAACAATGCAATAAGCTGAAAATAGAATTCTTTGATGCAATTCTAAAATTTTAACAGTGCACTGAAATGAAGCAATTTAAGCTACATGCAAAGAAATTGATGAAACAACAAATCTAGAAATTGAAACATAAAAAAATGCACCAAACAAAAGCTAAAAAACGAGATTTTAATGTCTTGAAATTGTAAATTTGTAGCTATCTGGGACTCATTTTCCAGTAAGGAAAAATGGGTCCTGGTTAGGTGTTTCTAGGATTTTTCAATGGATTTTAGAGTCAATTTTAATGTATTTTTAGATGCTAGAAGGTACAAATCAGAACTAATTAGGGACTTATTTTCTAGTAAAGGAAAATGGGTCCTGGTTAGGTCTTTTTAAATTATTTTTTAATGATTTGCAAGTTCTTGGATATATATTTCAGTTCCAGGTTGTAGACAGTGAAATACAACTTCAAATTTTCCATAAATTCAATGTAAACATGCAATAGTAAGATGAAATGCAAGACCTAGGTTGAAATGCAATTTTTTTTTCTTTTCAAATGCAATTGAATGGGATCTAAATGAGATGCAAAATAACTGATTTTTTTTTTGTAATTTTTAGATTTAAGAAGTGCAAAACAATGCAAATATAAACCTTATATAATATGCAAGATTTCAATGCAAAAGAAGAAACCCTAATTCAATGCAAATATAAATGTAATGAATGCAATATTTTAACTTAATATGCAATGAGAGACTCCAAAAATCAGAATATTGTAATGTTGAATGAGTCAAATTCACCAAAAATGAAATGGTGAAAAATAGGATCCACCCAAATGAGTGAACAAGAGGATGGATCACTTGATTTTCCAAGCCCAAATCACTTCAAATTATGTAAAATATGATCCTAATAACAACTATAAATGCAACCTAATTTATATAGCAACTATGGGGGATGTGCTTAGAGCATAAAAAGTTGTGTACCTGGCCAAAACGTTGTTGTTTTTGAGCTATGGAGGACTTATTCGCATTTAGTGGTGAATGGGTCCCTTTAGGGTTTTAGAAAACTGGTTTTAGGATCCTTTACCTTGATGTATGCACTCTTGAAATCCCTTTTATCGAGTTTTGAAAGGCAGTATTTAGTTTTGTAGAGCTCTTTCCGTGATCTTGCACTTTGAATGACAACTTTTGCAACTTTGACAACTTTGCTCCAAATCTTTCTCAACTTGATCTTCAACCTATAAATCTACAATAACACACTCAAGGGAAAGATAAGCTTGTTGATTTGTTACTGATTGGGGGTTTTCCTCAATCAAACCCCCTATAGGTAATCAAACCAAATGATGAAATGAAGTATGAACATGAAATACTGCAAATGATGTCACCTTGGATTATGTATTGTGAGGCTAATATACATACTATCATGTAGTGGCCATGAAAAATGTAGATCTTGGATGTAATATGATGCTTGTGAATGGATCCTCAATGCAACATTAACTTCTTAGCTCAACACACATGGGTACATTAAACCCTTGACATGATGATAAGACCTTGAATTGTTGCAATAAACACTTGAAATTTGCCTTGAAATGCCTTGCAGATGCTTTTGAAATTATCTATAATTCTCTTGTGAAGTATTAGGATGCTCTCTTGAAAATATTAGGTGAAACAATGTGAATCAACCCCTTATTTATACTAAATTAGGAGATTAACCCCAAAATTCAAAGAATTAAGGTCAACATCAGATCTAGAAAGAAAGATAATTAAATTCCCATCAGAAAGAAATTAAAAAATTAGGGTCTCATTATGGGAGTACCAATTCACCATTAAGAGCGAATGGGTCCTAGCTAAGTTTCCAGGACCAAACTTCGGGGAGCTAAAAGAAGGCCACAAACCCATTCCAGATCAACTGAAAAAGGGAGCTCCTATTAAGGGAGGACCCATTCGCCATTAAGGGAAAATGGGTCTTGACTCAACTTACCAGGACCAAAATTTTCCAAATGAAATAATTTGATATTTAATTTATGATTGTCGAGATAGATCTCCGGGAGGTGTCAAAATTAAGGTGTAAATTTTAAATTAAAAGAGGGTTAATAACTCCAATTGAACATAATAAATTAAGATCACCTAGATAAGTGTGAAATTTCTTTAAAACACTTTGTAAAACTTAAACAAGGTACGCATTATATACATTTTTATTGAAAAGGGGCCCATTAGGCTTAATTAATCAAATAAGTCCTAGAAAAGCATTAAAGTGTGTTACAACACCTTTTCAAAGGACCAATTAAGGCATGTTTTAGTTAAATAAAGGTAATAGAATAGTGTGAATGTCTACAACACATTACAACACTACTACAAGACATCATTAGTTCAGCTTTAATGTCAATAATTCAAGCAAGCAAGGAAAAGGCCACTTTTTCCATTACTACAGGTAGTAAATAAAAAAAAGTATCAATTCATAGGAACATGTATCTTCCACTTTGAAACTTCATTGGTAGATTGGTCCAAATTATTATTTTTGTAGATCATGATAACCCACAATATCTATATGCATCTAATATTTTGGCAAGGAATTTTTCATTTTCGGAATGGTAGTCAATTGGTTTGTTGCAACATCCAAGATGTCGGATTCCTAAAGACACATTAAAAGAATTGGATAATTTATATGGAGATGGATTAGTTTCTTCTTTATATCAAATTCAAGATATTATAAATTCATGTAACATCCATGACATTATTAATCAAAATATGGCTCTTTGATTGCTTACTTTTCTCTATTAGTGTTTCTATGTATGGTATGAATATTAAAGATTTCTCTTTGGAGGTAAATATTACCAAGATATTGACTGGGTTAAGATTGAACTTGGTGGATGATGTAGAGTGTATAATCTATGTAGTGATTATGAAAGATGCAATGAAAGGGAAGTTCCTGCACCTGCTTGGAAGGTTTCAAGCCAAGGACAACCACATTTGGGATTCACACTTGAGTGGTGATCCAACGATTGTGTTATGAAGAGGCCCTTGAAATATAATTACCCGAATTTGAAACACTAATAGATTTGAGTTTGATAAGAATCCTTATAAAATTTATTATCCATACCATGCATAGACATGGAAAGCTTACAAGGAGGTTTTCCTCTTACAAGGAGGTTTTCCTCCACAATTACTCTTACATTGAATTTACTTCAAAACCTTGTCAAATCTAGTTGGAAGGTTGGATCATCATAGAAAATTCTATTAAATTCACTTCAATTTTCATTCACATACCTACCATTTCTAGACTTACCTCACATTCATCCTTCTCCTTTAGCCACAAAGCAATAGTAGTCTTTGTGCTTGCTGCTTTTAATATTATTTTGATTTTTTACAATTCTAGCATGGTGGAGGCATCAATTAAGATTCCTCCAATAAATTAGATTTTTTCTCTTTTGAGGGAAAAATATTTTTTAAAGCTAAACCAGTTACATAAAGAATTCCACACAAAAATAGTTATCAATAAAACCCAAAGAATAGAAATCCAAGGAGGTTTTCTACAAATCCACCACTACCAAGCCTCAAAAGGGAATAGGAAAATGAAACCAAGATAACTAGAACATAAAATAAAATAATCATCCCAAATCATGATGGATTGAAAGAAGTTGTGATGAATGGGATAAAGAAAGAGATCCCCAATCCATATCTTTCCAAATATGGTCAACATCAAAATCCCATTTAATAAAAAATCAACAAAAACACTCTTAAGGAACATAAATAAATGAGATGGAATCAAAATTTCTTATTTGAAAAAGATTTTTTTCTACAAGCATTGCCATCCTCCAAGAAGATTGATAAACCCTATAATTAATTTTAGCCTCCTTGTTAGAATTGTGAAAAACATGAGTCATAGGATCAAACAATGAACACATACACCTTCTACGCAAGAGATCTGTAAACAATATGTGTAATATTCTTCAACAAGAAAAAGCTATAGAAGAACCTCAAGAATCTTGAAGGAAAGAAAAAGTCCTCAAAGGTTGAGAGTTCGAGAGTAAATCTCAAGAGTAATACAATAAGGGTTGAGTTTTGTATAGGATCAACCTTAATAATTGCTCACTTTAGTTAACATAGAAAATCACTTAGTCAACTGAATAAATAACTCCTAAGTTTAACTTAAGTGTCCAATGAAAATAAATTAGACTAATAATCAATTAAAGATTAATTAATCATTTGCCAATACATTATTAATCTAACACCCCCCTTAAGCTGAACTTAGGGAGTAGATTAAAAACCCTAAAAAGAAAGAATGCACGATGGGTCCCAACAAACAAGGCCTGGTGAGATACCCATGTACAAACAAAAGAATCTCTCAAAACTAGAGAAAAGGAGAAAAACATAGTAGGAGAAAAATCCTCTCCAAACAAGAGAAAGGTGAATGAAGGAATGAAAAGACTCCAAATCAAAGTGTGAAAGACTGAGAAGCCTCCAACCAAATAATTTCCTAAAAAATAAGAACATGTAGAAAATCAATGAAGCACAAAGAAGCTATAGACTGCTATCGAATGATGATTAATGTATTACTAAAATGAAGAACCTCCAAAAATAGGAATACAAGAGTGTTCATATGGTAAATGATCCATCTCATTGAAATGCATGTAACCAACCACTAATGTACGCTGCATCCAAAAGTACATAGGAACAAGAACTAGATATGAAGATCACTCAAATGCAAAACCAAGGAAGAATTAGCACCAATAGTAGAACCCCCCATAATTTTGGAAAGGGAGAACCATGATAGGAACACTGAAATAGTGTGAAACCAAGAAATGCATGTAGGAGAAACGACTTGCAAATAAAAGGGTGTGCAAACTAAGGCACACTCGCATGAGACAAGAATCACTAGGATTTACTATTGTCATTGAAGGGAAACTCGCTTGACAAAGGTATGATGACAAAACAAAGGAAAACATCAACCCCCCAATGGCACTTTATATCATAGTACAAATACAATTTAGGCACAACAGGATGTGCAAAATCCCCAAAAATATACACCAGAATGACACTTTATCTTAGTGCATCTACAAAAAAGAATGTGCATGAAAAAGATGTCGACAATGTTCAAATAGGAAAAAATACTAGAAATACATGAAGAATAGCCAAAAATGAGTCATCTCACATAAACAAAAAGTTTCCAAGAGCTAAGATGTCCAAGTAATTCACTAGAGTGTGAAAACAAAAAAACCTAAATAAAATATACCTACAGAGAAATATAGAAAAATCACATGGATGGCTTGAAGATCTTTGAAAGACAGTTCTAACGTCACTAGAATTGCAAGAAATGGAGAAACTGGTCAAAATTTATGAGCTCGGAACTGAAAAAACACCTCTAACTTGAACAAGTTGTGGAATGCAAAAACAAAAAAAACCAAGTTGTAACACCCACACTAATGAAAATTTGGTGGAGCTAGATTTTTGATGATATCTCGTTCATCAAAATTCAACATCGTACACCCAAATAATGGCCAAAAGAAAAAAACTGCTCCCTTAGGGCTAAAGAGGGGTTAAAGGGGGCTATTGTGCAGTCTATATGGATGATGCCATGTTGATGTCAAAAAAATTTTCTATAAAATATTCCACTTTGGTGGAAAAAAATTTGGCTGATGGAAAAAAATTGTGATGCTAAAAAAATATGCAGGTCATCAGAAAAATAAAAAATCGCTAGAAAAAAGTCTTTGTTGGAGAATTTAAGTATGCCAAGAAATTTGGGAAAACACTAGAATTTTGGGATCAACTACTGGCATTAACTCTAAAGGGTACCCCCTTACCCCTAATTAATATGCCACCATTTAAATTGAATGTGCCCCATCCTTTAGAAAAATCAACCAACCGTTTTAAAAGACTTTTTAATATATATATATATATATATATGTATATATATATATATATATATATATATATATATATATATATATATATATATATATATGTTTAAAAAATAAAGCCAACCTTGATTTTATTTTATTTTTGTGCACAGGGCTGTATGGAGGCTGTACAGACCTTGTGGAATTTTTCTTGCCTCAGAAGCTCTCAACGTTGAAATAAGGTAAAATGAATCAGCCTCTTGAATCCAACAACGACGTCCTTTTCATGTCAAAATGCACAAAAAATGCAGCTACCTTCTAGATCTAGTAAAAATAAATTGCTTCAAACCCTCGCTGTTCTAACCTTGGGAATCCAAATCTGGTCAAACAAAATCAAAATATGACTTTTTTGACAGCTGTGAATCTAATGGTGAGGTCCTTTTTGTGCCAAAATACACCTAAAAAATTGTAAAAAGACAAAGGGGATTTAGATGTGAAGCTTGTAACCCTTGTTGAAGAAAAAAACCTCATAAATTGAGAAGGGGTTCACTAAATTGAGGCTCTGATACCATATTATAATTGTGAAAAATACAAGCTGCAAGATCAAACAACGGGCAAAGAAACCTTCCATGTAAGAGATTCACAAATAATATGTGCAATCTTCCTCAACAAGAAAAAGCTACAGAAGAACCTCGAGAATCTTCAAGGAAAACAAAAGTCATCAAAGGTTGAGAGTTTGAGAGTAAATCTCCAGAGTTAATACAATGAGGGTTGAATGCTATATAGGAGCAACCCTAATAACTGCTCACTTCGTTAACATAGAAAAACACTTAAGTAGTTAACTGAATAAAGAACTCCTAAGTTTAGCTTAAGTGCATAAGAATAAATTAGACTAATAATCAATTAAAGATTAATTAATCATTAGCTAATGCATGATTACTCTATTACTCCTAATAAGAATATTTAATTACAATTAAATTTTGGCTGACCAAATGTAGTGACTCAATTATTTATTTTAATGTGAATTATGAGCTCTTTTCGTTAAGATTATGAGCAATAATCTATGTGTGTACCACATGATAAGAATCCTTCAAATTATGTGAAATGTGAGTTTACATTAAAGTTATAATCAAATAAAGTAAATTTTTTATGATTAAGGATTTATAATTATTATAATATTGTGGTATTATTATTATTTTTTGTGTAAAAAAAGGTTATTAATAGTTTAAAATGTTTATAATTGATAACTCACAATTATTATAATAGTGTCATTCAATCAAGATTTTATTAACTTCTGCTTCAATTGTACAAACTTTATCTCCATGACTATGATCTTATTCAAATCCTAATATAAACTCTAGAAGAGTCATCTAACTTGACTTTATCCAAATGAAGTTTCATTATTTTCATTATTAAAGTATGTATTCTTATCCATTTAATGACAATTTTCTATATAATTTTAAATTATAATCTTGACACATAAAAAATTTAAACAAAAAATAAGAAACAATATTGATGAATATAAAATATCATAGGAAAATATAAAATATCATAGGAAAATAAAGTATGTTAAATATAGAAAATGAATTAAAAGGTGCAACTTTCTTGTATATAGAAAGAAATAATTTATTTCAATATACCACCATTCCCTTATCACTTAATAAAATACCTAAAAAATCCACAATTGTTGTGGCACTATAAAGGTGATTAGAACAAATACCCATATCAAAGATGGAAGGTACAACTAGATGTACAATGAATGCTTTGAAATAATCATGCAAGAGAATATATTATGATTAAAATATTCTATTGAATAAAAAATGACATGAACATTTGCATTTGAAAGAAGAAAACAACATAGATAATAAATTTTCGTTAAATGAAATTGGCATTAAAGTAATCGTGCAAGAGAATATTTTATGATTAAAATATTGTATTGAATAAAAAATGACATGAACATTTGCATTTGAAAGAAGCAAACAACATTGATGATAAATTTTCATTAAATGAAATTGACATTGATAATGCCATTAGCAATAAAATGCTTACTAAAAGTTCAATACATGGATTAACAAAATCAAGAAATATACATTACAAGTATTCAAGCCAAAATTGTTCAAATCCATAGTCTAATGGTTTTCCATAAAATGTAGTATATAATAATTTCAAGTTCATAACTAAAATAGAAAGATATGATTAAATGCACAAGTAGATATGGAAACAAGATACATATGAAATCAAGCCATCAAAATTACAAATAATTGAAATCCATAAATTACTTGTCATTTTAAAAAACATAAAATTTTCCTCCAAATTTACACAATAAAATATTACCAACCAAATTTCTAAAATAGCTTACAATCTCCAACATAAATTTTTTGTTTTAAATTTTTTTCATTAAAATATCCAAATAATATAAAGTATAAATTCATTTCAAACATCTCAAAGTCATACATAACAATTATTTGATCTCTTTAAACAATTATAAATATTAAATATAAACTAACATATCATTTGAGGGGTCATCAAATAAACAGTTTATTTTTTATATATATTAACTATGTCTAAACACTAGCAGTTGCGTGCAGTGACATGCAACAATGAGCCGATAGGTGGAGGATAAGTTTAAATGGTAGGTGTTATTACAACCATCGCCACTACACAGAAACCATACAACAATTAACGTTGATGTCAACCAACATTTAATTTTATTGTCCTTCTCTATCGACGTGCCAAACACTTTTAATATAAAAAAAAAAAAAAATCTGCCACCTTTTTCCTGACCAGGAGCTAGATGCCAAAAGGGTTAAAAACCAGGAAGGCTGATGAAAATTCTGGCCAAAGTGCACACAATAAGCCTATCGGCTAATTATTTGATATTGGTACACAAGGCAATTCTCATTCATGTCTGAATTTAAAAAAAAAAAACCTTAATAGAGACTAACACAATGATTGCCTATATCTTCATACAACAACAAAATCTACAAGGAGCTATCTAAAAAGATATATTTTGATGTACATTATGAGCAGGGATATTTCCCATACTTTTCCAAAAAACACATTGCTCCTCATTTGTAAGAATTGGAAGGTATTTATTGCATATTAATCATCCTTAGTCTGAATCCCCTACTTCTGTGTGGAATTATAGTGTTGGGAAAGAGAATGCATCTGGTTCCTTCATTGGTTATGGAGACCCTTCTCTCATTCTGAGAATTGATAAGGTGTTGTGCTCCTATGTCCTGTGGTTCTCTTATTAGAGTTCTATTTTCTTTCTATGTTTCTTGCAATCTCTATTTTTAATCCTTGTAAGCAATTTTTTCTTTTTTGCTTCTTGTTATTGGCATAATTTTGCTATCTTGTAATGTCTTCCTTCCATGATCTTGGACTCCTCTCACTACATCCACTTGTGGTGGAACATTAGTGGTATATTTGAGAACATTACATACTTTCAATAATAAATATATCTTATAAGTTATTTTTAAAGAGAGTACCTAGATCAGTTCTAACTAAATTACAAAGTGGTGAGAAAATTGTAAAGAACACTTCAAAAGCAACTTCATATACTAGATCCAATCTATAGAAAGCTAGAAAAATTCTTCCTCTTTGGATAAGAAACCCTAGGAAGTATGATTTCAATCTTAGTCCCCCTTAATAATGGCATACACCTATTGCAACATTTCAAGAACTTGATTCAAAGCATTAAAACACGTTCAAATATGTTGATAACTCCACACAAGCATTAAAGGAAAAATGTGACAAATATTTTTGGTTACCAAGTGCCAAACTAAGATGCTACACAAAGAATAATGATCAATTTGTAATGTGTGAAAATGGTATACATGCCATGTATTTATGCACAAGAATAGCCAAATACTATGGTGAATTTATCATCTTTGTATGTAGGTTGGCCTGGACAAATCCAAACAAAGTCTGCTATGAGTTTATCACCCTTAGTGTAGGTTAGCCTCATACCAATGTAGATATAGTAATCCATTGGGTCCTAGTGCAATAAAATATAGGATACCACCATTTGGAAACTTGGCCTGATAGGTCAGGTTTACACTACATTCCAACAATTGTGAAGACCTTTTGCATTAAAAGAACAAATATATGACCCTAGTATGACTCTAGAAATAGAGATGTTAGAGCTTTTTTTATAGATAAAATTCATAGATGATAAATAAATATATATAAAAAAATGATAGGTGATCATTCAATACACATTTTTGGTATTCTGACTTTGAAAAGTTACATAACCGAAGTACTATCACGCAAGTTACACAAAACTTTGCTTGTAACTTAGGTTACTCAGACAAATGCACATAATGCAAATACTTCTTTGTTCTCTACAACCAAAGGTTCATTGGCCTTGGATGGTTGGAAAGGCTCTAGGGACATTCTTGGCTTCCTTCATGAATTGTATGGCCTAGCACCCTTAGCTCTAGAGATTCCCCTATGAGCATTCTAAAATTCTTCTTCGGACCTTTTGGGTGTTGAAAATATTGTGACAAAGTTGGTCTACCTTTTGTTCTTCATTAGCTCCATGCTTTTTTGAAGGTTCCTTCCATCACAAGGCTATTTTCTACTTGTACTATGTCTTATGACTTAGGTTCTAACCGATTAGGTGTACTATCTCTTCCTTTGTTCATCTCCCCTATCCGTAGTACAACTCACTTACCAAAGGTTCATTGGCCTTGGATGGTTGGAAAGGCTCTAGGGACATTCTTGGCTTCCTTCATGAATTGTATGGCCTAGCACCCTTAGCTCTAGACATTCCCCTATGAGCATTCAAAAATTATTCTTGGGACCTTTTGGGTGTTGAAAATATTATGACAAAGTTGGTCTCCTTATTGTTATTCATTAGAGCTCCATGCTTTTTTGAAGGTTCCTTCCATCACAAGGCTATTTTCTACTTGTACTATGTCTTATGGCTCAGTTTCTAACTGATTAGGTGCACTATCTCTTCCTTTGTTCATCTTCCCTATGCACATTGTGTTTAGTTACATTTTATAGCTGTAGTACGACTCACTTACAATGATGCACACATTTGATCAGCATCCACTTAAGTTAAATAAAGTTCTTTACAGAGCAAAAAATGTCATTCTTGCTCAACTAATTGAGGCTGTCTCAAATGTGTCTACCTCGCTCTCTATTGGCTCTTGGGTTTCCTTAAATTTTTTCAAGTTTGTTCTTTCTCATATATTTGGTTGTTAGTTACATTCTATATATTGGGTAAGCTTACTTGTTCATGACAACATTTACAGCCACTAAAATTATTTTCTCATATTCAACATGGTATTAAAGCCATTGTTACTATGTAGAAAGGACCATAACCTGCATGTGGATTGAAAAGGGTATTCAAAATTTCAATCCACACTTCTAGAAAGAACCTGGAAGCCTTGTTAGATGCTAATATTTGTGCCAAGACACCGGTCACAATCTTCTAGTTTGAAGAGTGATTTGATGTTGTTAGTGGCTTATAAATGTAGGTTTAGCCCACAAGAATAAATATGGGATAAGGAGCAATGGATTTTACTTGGTGAAAAGTTGTTAGATCTTATTCTAATTATTAGAACAACAAAGAAAACAAAAGGAAAGTCCATAATTTTTTTTCATTGGGTTCCTATCCCTATTCAAACTTAGAGATTTTTATATTGCTACAATTAAATAAATTGGTTTTGCATTTTAGGTTACCCGCTCGTTGGAGTTATTTGGGTACACAAAATCTAAAGGGGAAAACGACGTCAGAGTTAAACAATTTACTTAAACACTCCAAAATAATCCACATACTGCCATGAGATGTGAGCATTCTCAAACACAAGTGCAATAGTATTAATCCATGTTTTACCTATAATGTCTTTATCAAAGGGTATACCAGGACATAAAAGTTAGAAGATATAATATATTTTTAGCACAGAGGATATGAGTACTACAAGTTCACAAAATATTAGAGGTAATGATGACTTCCAAAATTGTTGAAATGAATTGATAAATGATTTATTACAAAACAAAAACTATAATTGACCACACTCAGTTCACCCAAAACCTTCTATGATGAAATAACATGAAGCATAAAAGAATACACTTCATTCTATAAACTACAAAGTTATAATCAAGAAATGGAGAAGATTCAGAACTTGGTAACTTCATGCAATCTGTGCAAGTCCAGCCAATCTAGATGTTGCCATTGTCATGAACCACAAGATAACCCTGCAAAACCAAATTCAACATTAAGATAACTACTAAAAAGACTGCTTTAATGCTCAAGATAAATGCCTTAGTGGCATCTAGCACATGAATGCCTAAAGTTTCTGAACAAGGAATAAAAGCTTCATAAAACACAACCTAGAAGAAGTAAATACCACATATACCATGTAAAATTCCAATTACCTCCAATTACATTGTAGGGTCCAATTTTGTTGTCATCAAGTATCCCTAAACAAACATTGCCATTCTAGTCATATGTGAAA
Organism: Sequoiadendron giganteum; assembly: GCA_007115665.2. Taxonomy (NCBI): domain Eukaryota; kingdom Viridiplantae; phylum Streptophyta; class Pinopsida; order Cupressales; family Cupressaceae; genus Sequoiadendron; species Sequoiadendron giganteum. The sequence continues at coordinate 528,489,640 of CM021100.1, read as the reverse complement.
GTTAGTCAGTATGTTTAATTATTGAAGAATTCATAAAATATTGAACAATAGATAGTTTGAGGTATTGTGTCTCGGCCCTAGTCACTTGTTATGATAAATTTTAAGGAATGAAATTTGCATGATGTTAAAGTTTAGGCATTCTTACACTGACTATCAAATAACCCTCTAGAGGGATTTCCAACTTTGTATTTTTGGTATTTGGTGAGATGCTTTTGAAGTTGAATATTGGTGGTTTGAAGTATGATGTTACATCTGCAATGGATTTGGTAAACTCCTGATAGGGTATTATCCTAATTCATATAAGTCGTACAACATAAGAAATCTATAGTAAGATTCATAAAAAAAAATTCTCATGTGTGAAATATGAACAAATTAACAAACCCCTTCACCTAATTTTTTTTCCCTCACCAACATAATGGCAGGGTCTTGATGAATCTTGTACCAACTATTTTACAATGCTTTCTTTGACCTATATTAACCTTGCCTTGTTAGAAATAGAAACTAATTATATTAAAATTGCATAAGGTTAAATCTATCTCTAGAAACTTACTGCATAGGCAAGAGCATCATAAGCTTGTTTTATGAAGTGTGTATATGAGATGGCAATGCCAAATATTATGCCTCCAAGCTTTCTTTCATCTCCATCCTTCGCAAGAAGTTTTCTACCAAAGATCATCTGTGCAACTCCCACGTGGTAGTATTTCTTGAGAAGTGAAAGAAAAATTTGTGACTAGATGCTCATAGACTTTCTTAGAGGATAAAATTTTTAATAATTACTTTCTAAATCTTTTCCCTTCCATATTTCAAGGATTTATATTTTCAAATTTTATAACCAATTTTTTTCATAAATTCTTTAAATTCAATACAATTTTTAAATCCCATTGCAATGATATTAAAGTGGCGATTCAACTATCCTGTGTTGTAAATTATTGTCTGGTAGTGGCTAACCGATGAACTTGGGCTATTTTGTTTATCATTTTTAATCATAATAGAGCTATACTGCTTGTTCTTAGTAAAAAGTTTAATTCCTAAATCTTTTTCCTTTTGCATCTCAGAAATTTATAATTTGAAAATTTAAGAATATATATATTTTTCTGTGTTGTTTAAATTTAGTATAGTTTTTATAGGCTCATAGTAATGATATTAGAGTGGTGATTCTTCTCTCCCATGTTATAATTTCATGTCTGGAATGGGCTTAGAGAATGAACAACATACATGTGAATTTAAGCAGGCCTTGGAAGAAGTTTTGTGGCATTTGATTCAGAAATTGAATGGTATGGGAAAATACATGAGAGAAATGATACTGATCATACAACAAATTCTGAGAGAGAGAAACAAACAAAGATAGGAGAAAATCTCATAATATGGAATTTCCAATCTAATATCAATTTCTATCATAGATGTATAACTTCCTAACATTCAAGAGACTTGAAACTACTCAAAAACTTTTAAATCGAATTGGGTTGTTCATTCGAGAGTTGTATATCCATTATCATGTATGAACAAATTTTTTGAGGAAAATAGAGCATCATACATGTGTAGAAAAATTATCCTCATTAGTGAACACTACATTGTGAGTCTCAATTGCATAACTACCCAAAACCACATTCCTATACATCTTGAAGTTTGGCATTGTATATACTTGCAATTTACTTTACTAACATATTTTGTCAAGGACTTGTTGGCATATCAAACTCTGAAATTTTTGGGTTGCTTATAGGTACTACACTTTTCCATCACCAATCACCCTTTGTGTAGGGCACCTTGAAATCTTGAAATACCAAAACCCTAAAACTTCAACAAGTTTTAATCTACAGGGGTTCGCCTGTAAACATCTTCTTAGTTATAAGTTCTAGAGATTTTAAACCACTTGGAAACATTTCAAGCCACACAACTTATTAAGTGTACACTAACAGAGTCATCTACCCTTTCCCTACTTCAATGTTGATTTTGTAGAGTCCATACCTTAGTGCATAAAGGCTCCATTATCATAATTTACCTAGAAATAGAAAAGTATTGTGAAAATTTAGGTTATGTGCATGGGCTTTTGGGTTTGCTTGTCTCTTCCAAAATTTTGCAGTACGTGACAAGTTACGGATGCTATATTTATGCACACATAGAACTCCTACTTTTCATGACTGAAAGTTGAACCCATATAATGAAAAATAAACTTACAATGTAGTTTGAACAAAGATAACATCCAACATCAATTTTCCACTAGAAAAACAAGATCACTTAACGAGAAAATGATGTCGTGATGCAGTTTGCTTGCTCAGGTCATCCAAAAGTCAGAATACTAATAGGATGAAATCTTGTACAAAAATAACACTTATACATGGACATACAATCCTAGGCAATTCCAAAGTACAATGTGTAATATATAGGCAATAATTGTAATGAATGAGATAAATAGAATTATAAGACAAATGCATTTTTCTTCTAAAATTTCAAGCCATGAAATCTTACCAAAGTGAGTCACATATTGTCCATCTTGTGCATTCCTCAAATCAACATCACCATATGAGGCCATGAAATCAAGGATAGACCTCTTTCCCCAACAAATATTCCATGTCATCAAAATAAAAACATAACTGAAGAGCCTCACAATGAAAATTAAAAGTATTGCATTGTGAATAGTGGCCTTACCTTAAAAAACACCTTTTAAAATAATTGGCAAAACTTTTAAAGGAGATCTAAGAAAACTATTCTGGGTTCATCGTCCTAACTCCAATAAATGCATACCACAAAAGCATCTCTGAGTATTTGTTAGCAGGGTTTAGATGAACATTAGATGTAATGCAATAGCAAGATCATTGCCACATGATAATTCTTAAATAGGGTAAGCTTCTTCCTCCTACCTCGTTGTAGCATCTGCAACAGCCTTGAACTTCATGCGGTCTCTTGCCACGTAGAATCTGCAAGAGCCTTTGACAATCTACAAACCCATGTCCACCTCCAACTAAAGAGTGCCAAAACTACTTCAAGCAATATTTTCTGTAAAAAAATGGCAGCTTCACTGATGCAGCGTAGAAATATAAAACAAATCTTAAGAAAAATTGAATGTTGGTTGACTAATGTAACCCATTTTAATCACTATTTATCGATTGAAGGCTTGGCTATAGTTCCCCGTAGGAATTAATACTTTAATTACTTTCATTTTCTAATAATTTTCAACTTTGTTCCTTACAAAAAAAAACTATAATCCAATTGTAAACTGTAAGCAATATATTATTTTTAACTAAAAATTGAAGATAAGGTAAAAGTACTAATCGGTCTTCTCATCCACAAGATTTCAATATGTCTTTTCTCACCGTTTACCAATTCTCTTTCTATGCACTAAAAAATTAAACAGTATATATGTGTCATGTCCTCGAAATAGAAATACCATAAAGACCAAGTGTTAAAATACCAATAAATTAATAAATAAAATAAATAGCAATATTAATATTAAATATAAAATAAAGGTGTACCATATCAATATAAAAATATGAAATTGTATGAGCATGAATTTGCACCCCTAATGCAAATTTCCCTTTCACCCCTTTATACTTTAGAAAAATAAAAGTAGAGGTTTAATTCCACTTAAGCCCATTGCTTGCATTCCACTTAAGCTCGCTACTTGCATTCCACTTGGCACCTTGTTTGTGTGTCGGTGGGGGTGTTTTTGTCAAGGACGCTCGCACAACACACAAACATCTGTATTGTGTGCTTACATCCTTGGCAGATTCCTACAACTGGAGATTGTAGAGACGTTACACTTTCAATTGGAATTCGAAGTGTAATGCTCCTCTTCAGTTGGTCGACCCAAATATGGTCGTTTTTCATATTCTCCTTCATATTCTTGACCCTTCCATCTATTCTCAAGTTTTGCAAGATCTTGAGTTCATCACTTCACATTTTCTCCACTCTTTCAAAACATCCATTCAAGCTTTGTAGCAACATTCTTCACTCCATTGTACCAATCTACCACTCCATCACTCCAATAGTGCGAGCGTAGGACAAACACCATGGCAACAGAGGCTTGAGTTACTCTCATTCACTCTTCCACAAGCCTTGAGCACTTTGGATAGAGGTGGTAAGCTCCCCTCATCTCCTCTATCGTATTCGGTTGAGTAAGAACGTACTATTTTGTAATGTTTATTGCATACGTAGCTTGTATTTCCCTTCTTTATCATTATTTCTATCATTGCAAACTTGGTTGTCCATGGAGGTGGAAACACCAAGATGGGGTTCTGACTGAGGTAGGCCCCTAAACAACCCCAACACTTTCCCTCTTTGTTGTGTGTAGGTGGAGATATCTTGAAGCAAGCTGGTGAGAGGATTATTCTATGAGATTATCTTCATCACCCTCATGGTAATATACTTCTCTTATCATATCAGTATTTACCTTTCTCTTTTAGTCTTGTTCTTTACTTCTTGAAACTGCTAGACTAGACTATAAGTCCTTTCTCAGGATTCTAACCTCGTCTCTTTGGTTTTCTGGCCATACGGATGCCAACGCACCGCACTGTCATCCTAGAACCTCACTTATGTCCTCAGATAGAGAGTTAAATAAGATGTAGAGTTAACTCTTGAAAGCGATTCATCTAGTCTCCCTTCAGCTCTCAAGATTGCAGAGTGATCAAAGGATGCATAATCCTCATCATTCTCATCCCTTCTATCCTAACCATCCTTTAAACTAAGGTAAGTTAGGGCTAGGGAAAAAATTAGTGGTGAATCTTCGCCAATTGGTGAATTTTAGGAATTGGGCAAATTGAAATTAGTGAATTTACTGTATCCAGCAGGGTGTTTCAAATCGCCCGGATTTCACGAACTATCGGTCCAATGCATGTCCATTCGCCAACGATTTTTTTTATGAGGCATGTTTAGGCAATAAATTCGCCATAACAGACTACACGTTTCCAAGGGACCGATTAATATGTTCACCTGGAATCCCGAGGAGCATGTCATAAAACACCAACATATTCGCCAATACTATTAAAACAACATTATATGAGGACCCATTTCACCAATTAAAATTTACAAATTGTTGCTTGTGAAGACCCATTTCGCCAATTAAAATATATAAATAGTTGCTTATGAGGACCTATTTTGCCAATAATATTTAAAAATAATTGCATTTGAAGACACATTTCACCTTGAAAATTACAAAGTATCATTGTATAAGAATGCAGGATTCGCCAAATTTTTAACATACCATTTAAAAATACCGCGGAATTCGCCAAATATGGATTGATATAAATACAATTGAAACTATTATTTGTTCTTACACATTTTGTTCGGTTTTGAGGTTCTACTTCTCGATTCAGAAGTCAGTGAAACCCAAAAACATAGACTTAAAGGTGAGTGATCATTTCTTCATACTATTATTAGTTATTAGTTATAATAATAAGATTTCTTTATCTATTTTCCATTCTCGCTTTAGTCTTAAACATGATTTTGAGTAGGGAATGATATCTATATTCTTTGTCGGTCTGTCCTTCTTAAATAAGAAGACATTTTTTTCCATCTTTTATTCAAAGTGAGATATCAATATGTCAAGCACCAAGGGTAAGACTCCTGAGGGTAATGAAGAGACTGGGAGGCCATCAAAATTCCCAAAACGTGGAGGTACCATACAGTCTTACTTTAGAATTGGCAAAGCTTCTAATCCATCAGATCAAGGTGGAGCTACACCATCAACTCTTCCACCAAATATTATTGAAGATGGCATTGACAATACCTCACCTCCACAGGAAGGTCAAGGTGAGATTGTCATTGTGTTAAATCAAAATGTATCAAATGAGGATGGCAGTACCACAAAAGATGTTCTAGGGGATACCCTAGTTAGATAGAATGAGATAATTGACTTGGATGAGGATGATGTTGGTAGCAAGAAAAGAAAAGGAAAATCAAAATTGGGGCGCGAGTGGGAAATGACAAGGAATTTTCAAATTGGTTGGTTGTCAAAGTACCCATTCCTTGAACCAGTGGGGGTATCAAACGAAAATGATATTGAAAGGGCAAAAAAGGTCAAATGTAAGATTTGTAGTTGGAAATGTGGAAGAGACAAGACGATGCAGCTAAAGCTTGACACTATAGAAAAGCATATTGGTAAAGTTTCCAAAAAAAAAATGATAGACGGAAAGGAACAATCAGTCATACGATGGAAATCAAAGGAAGAATGTCTTCATGTTAAGTATGCCACATATTATGGAGAGCATAAATATAGAATGTTGAAGATTAAAAAATGTGAAGGTACACTTGAGGCTCATTTTGGAAAAGCCACGGTAGCAGCAAATCTGTCAAAAGTTGTTCAGATGAGTATTTTTTTCCATATTTTGTCCAGGGGGTGTCCTATGATAGACTACCCAAAATATTTTGATTTATTATCTTATTTGAGTGTTCCCCACTTTCCCTTCTCACATTGGTCAATAAACGTTGGATGAGAATGGGCGAACTGTCTTGCTGCAGTGGAAAAGAAAGATTTAAAGGAGAAAGTAAAAGAGTCAAATTTCATTGCATTATCTTTAGATGAAGTTACTGTGGTAAACAATACTTCTTGGGTTTGTATGCATTTGTATACTGTAGAAAAAAAATTTCACCAAGCTCATCTTCTTTGTGTTCATAAAATGGAAAATTCAACATTGTAAAATCTATTTGAACTAGTCAAGAAATATTTGAATGAAATTACAGGTATGGATGAGTTGAAAATTGCCAAAAATTTGGTGTGTGTAGGAGCTGATGGAGCTGCAGTGATGCAAGATTCAAGGAGTGGTCTTTGCACAAAGTTACAAACTACTTGTGTACCATACATGCTTGGCATTCACTGCATGGCCCACATAATGAATTTAACATTCAAAATTGTAAGCAAGTTTCTTACAGTATCAAAAGTTGGAAATATAGTTCGCGAGATCCACGCATACTTTTGCCGAAGTCCCAAACGTTTCCTTGAATTTCAACATTTTGTTGAGGGAATAACACCTGGAAATAAGATTCTCAAGAATGTCGATACCAGATGGATCTCCTTGCATGGACCAGCACAATGAGTTCTTTCAGAATATCAATCCTTGATTGGAGTGATGTACGAGCATCGCATCACAGTAGACAAAGCTCTTGACCTCTTACATAGGTTAAGCGATATAGATACACTCTTGAATTTAGCTAGTCTTCTCCCCATGCTGGGTGAGATGAAAAATCTTGTGAAGAAAGCCCAAGAAAAAACTATGTATATTTATGAATATCCCAACCTACGTAAACTTACATGCTTGGCCCTCGATCATCTATATCTAGATCTAAGACAAGAAGGCGCAAATTATTTGACGTGGCAAAAAATTACTGATTTGAATAATCCTGATAATTATTTACAGTTTAATGCAAGAGGGCACTTATGTATCTGTGTACGTGGATATGAGATACCAATGTACCATTGTAAGACAACTAGGCGCTCTAGAAGAGAAGTACCTATTAACGAGGAAGATTTTAACGACATTGTTAAATATGTTAGTGATAATTTGAAGGAAATTGCAAAATCTCTTTCCTCAGTGATTCGTGAAAGATTCCCTCGACATGAAATATTTGAAGCCATGGGTATTGTGTATCCTCAATTTTGGATAAATTGAGATAACCCAAAATATTTTCATGATCAAGTAAAAATCTTGATCGAACAGTTTTCGAAAAAGGTAACATACAATGAGTAGACAATAGAAGGAATTTTAAATGAAAATAAGCTTAGAAAGCAATGTGGGAGTTTTGCAATAGCTATGAGGGACCAATATAAATCCATGGATAAGGAGAAGGCCTTTGAACTGGGATCAATAAAAAAGGTTTGGACAAGCTTAGGTCAGAGTGAAATATTGTGTGGTTCAATGTCAGAATATTTCAAACTTGCTGATTTATGTCAAATAATGATATTGGGGTCGGTGGAGGATGAGAGAGTTTTCAGTACATTGGGGTTTTTGAAATCAAAGTTAAGAAACAAAAGTTGGACAATTGGTAGAGGATGAAAGGAACTGCGTACAATGTCAAAAAATTTCCTTTTAAAAGGGCACTCGCAATCTGGAGGTCCGCATGTGAAATAAGAGGGACCATATTATGCAACACATGCTCTCCAATTCCAAGAGCTACCGGTATTGGTGGTAGTGGCAGTGGCAGTGGGCCTAGGAGAGATGACAATGATATTGAAATTGACACAAATCACACAATGAATGTTGAATTTGAGACATAGGCCGAAGAAAGTGTAGAGCAGACTCAGAATCAAGATGACTCTTTTAATTTATCTCAAGATGAGCATCGGTTTGAGGATCCTGACTCTGTTTGGGAAATGGAAGAGAATTAGCAGGTTTTAGGTATTTTTGCTGCACTTCATGAATCAATTTCCATTGTTCCAAAGTCCAAACTGTAGTTGATGATATTTTATATTGTATTCAATGAACATTGAAATTATGAATCATTGCACTTCATGATATATTATTTTATATTGCACTCAAGCACTGCATGAATCATATTCCAAACTTTAGTTGATGATTTTTTATATTGTATTCAAATAAATTGTGAATCATTGCACTTCAAGTTCAGGATATTTTATTTTATATTGCACTTCATGAATCATATGCCAAAGTCAAACTGTAGTTGATGATATTTTATAAATTATATAGTAATCCATCATCCATGAAATTGTGATATTAAAATTTAAATTTGATCTCTTAAAAGGAAATTTAATTTTTCTTTACAAAGAAACTAGCCTCCATTGAGTCCACCCCACTTAATAACTTATCTTCCACATATCAATAATCACAAAAATAAATGACACTTTGATTTTATGATTCATAGATTATGAACAATGCAAATTGTAGAAATTTGTGTGACAAGATCCATATTTTAGCCTACATTGCATCCATAAAATAATTTGAAATTCCGTAGTGATGTAGTCCTTCCCCCATTCCTAAAAAAATTCAATACCATTGGCCTAGAAATGCTTCATCGGTGGAACCCCCATCACAGTCTTGCCGATGGCCCAATGAAAATAGCTCACAACCTAGTATTGGTGTAACAATACTCTATTGGGCTAACTCCTAAGGTGCTCTCCCAATATACTGATAGAGTCAAGTTGTCAACAAAAGTAACCATGGTCCATGAATTATGACCATGGGCATGAATTATCGAATTTTATCAATAATCACAAAAATATACCACACTTTGATTTTATGAACAATGCAAATTATATAATTTTGTGTGAGAAGATCCATATTATAGCCTACATTCACATTGCATCCATAAAAAAATTTGAAATTTCATAGTGATTTAGTCCTAAGTCCTTCCCCCATTCCTAAAAAAACTCAATACCATTGGCCTAACAATGCTTCATCGACTAAACCCCCATCACAGTCCCATCGATGGCCCAATGAAATAGCTCACGACCTAGTATCGGTGTAACAATACTCTATCGGGTTGACTCCTAAGGTGCTCTCCCGATATACCGATAGAGTCAAGTTTTCAACAAAAGTAGCCATGAATTATAACCATGGGCATGAATTATCGAATGCATAAAGTATGTTGGGGGAACTACGATGCATCAAGGAAACATTAGCTAGCGTCCCACCGATAGAACGAAGGATATGTGTCCATCAGTGGAGAGGGTGGCTATCAGTGAATGACTGATGTGACATCTTGGGGCATCATGTTGCGGTGCATTTATGAACCACAATTGAAGTGAATTATATCACAAGTTGATCGCATAGTTGTTAAAAAATCTTGGAAGATTTTTCTTAGGGTAGAAGCAGAAAGGAAAAAACTTGGAGTTCTGACGCAGCAAAGACCGATAGACTATGGAGGTGACTCAATGAGATTCATGTAAGTACTTCATACCCAACTGAGAAGCTATTTTCATCAAAAGCTTAAGATTTAAATAATGGAAGAGAGTATAGATAAACCCAAAGCTAAAAAATAGAAAACCGAAAAGCCTAAGAGACTCCTAAATGAAGACCTGATAGATCAATGCCCTAGGTCAGGGCTGAGACCCAAGAGGAGTGATAAAATGAATCCTTCCATGGATCGACTATGGGACAAACATAAAGGCTTAGGGGATATTTGGACATCGCAATGAGGGTACGACCTCTTTGTGTACCATTACAGAAATAAATTTAGGTTTCAACCAGTTTGCAATCCATGGAGGTTGAATCTGGGAGGACTTGTGGTGCCTAATGTGTTTGTGAATGCAGAGCTAATTGAATATATTTCTACCAGATATGACCCCAAGAAAACAATTATTCAGTCACATGGCGGGGGTGAAATGCTTGTTATTTCTAGGGATCTCATTTCTAATGTATTTCAGTTAGAGTGCTCATTGAATTTATCATTCACAATCAAAGATCTCTTGACAGAGTATAGCCACATGGATACTAGCTATAAGAGATGGAAATTACCTTTGCATAGGCCCAAGGATGAAGGAGGCCAACTCATGAGGTTCTCTAGCAGTGAAAACCCTCCTTTCCATGAAGATTTATTCGAAGAGTATTTTCGATAGACCTATTATTCAACTAGTCAGCTTTTCGGAGTAGAGGTTTTGCCTCTCATGTTGATTGCCCCAATGGTCTTAGCTATAGACATAAAGAGTAAGGATGCCAAGCCATTTGATTATGCTAGCTACTTGGCCAACGCCCTACATCGAGGGCTTGAAAAGATTAAAAATAATAGTGATAATATTAATTTTGAACACTATTCTTTGCTTATGAATTTTCTATTGTACGAGGGACAAGTTAGAGGGGCCTGGAGTGAAGAATTAAGGATAAAAGATATAGATGAAAATGGAGATTTTAACCTGTACAAATGTGAACTTCATTGTGGGACAACCAATTTGGTAGGTTTCGTTACCTTTATTTTGAATTTTTTTTGTAAAGCCATTGATGAAGTTGTTGGGGTATCCGTGCAATTATAACCTATCCCCAGAAGTACAAATATTTCTAAGACCAAAGGAAAATGACCAGAGAAATAAAGTGAATCATAACTGGGAGACTGGTATGCTTTCCTTGATTGTACAGTGATAAGGGTTTATGGGTTTGAAGGGGCTCCACACTTGATGCCATGAGTAGTTCCTAACCGAATTGGTTATTTAGAAATCGTGAGGCAATTAGCAAAATCTGATTCCAAACACCTCAAAGGACATAGAAAACAATCAATTATGCCTAACACCTTATGTTTTGGAGACTTTACAGTGGTTGCCAATGAAGGATATGGAGAAATTGAAGGTAAATTAGCACAGTTCAATCTACCTCTAGGTGATGTAAGAAAACAATTTCATGCCGAAGGGTTTATTCACAAGGCAAGATTATCACAGGGGCTATCAGGGTATGAACATTTTTTCTCAATTGAAGATGTCATAAGAAACCATGATGAGGCTTCCACCAAGGAAAGAATGGCCACCTATAACAAGATTATTCTTGCAGAGGAATGGAAGAGAAAAAATGTCCCATCTTATTCAAAGGCATTTGGTGAGATACATGATCCTTTAACAAGAATTGAGCAACTCATTTCTCATGTCAATGAACTGGTAAAGGATGTTCCCCCAGTTGTTTTTGATGCACCTCATGCAACCTATTTAGGAGTACAAGCTGAAGACATAGAGCCCTTGGATTACATACCTTCACAGCCTACTCCTAAGGTATGTTTTTTCTGTAGATACTGATATAAGTGAAGAAGAGCAGGGTGATGAAGAGGGTGAGCAGGTCAAACAAACCAGTGCTCCTATGATTGCACAGTATGAGCCCCCTCAAGAGCAGAATATTTTAACATTTGAGGAATCAAATGAACTATCTAATGATGTGAGGGTCAGGGCTGGACAACAATTTATTTCTGATTGTGATTTTATTAAATCTTCTAAATTTAAATCATTTATTTATGAATATTAAGGTAGAAAAATGAGACACTAGATATAGGATATCACTCTTGAGCATGAGGCAACCACTCTGGAGGAATTGAAAAGGGAGGTAGAAAAGGAAATGGAGTCCATCACTCTTGAAAGAGGAAGGGAATTGCTTCAAGAAGCTAGAGTGTTGCTCTTGCCAGGGTGGGATATTAGCTCTTCAATTGTATTTGATAGCTTCAGAAAAAGAGGGGATAAGACAATGAACTTAATAGAAGAAGCAAGTGACAAAATGTATTTAGGATCAAGGTACAACCCAGACAAAGCCACATTGCTTATTTGGTCACTGTATCCCCATGATAAAAGACCTGCTATAATTAGTAATCCAAACCAAGTGTTTGGTCATCTCTTGGTTCAATGAGTAGTGGATACCAACCCTATGGAGACAACAAAATTGAACATAAATGTGGCAAAATTTACCAAAGCACAGATCGAAAAATTGATTAAGGAAAATGACAAACTAAAGAAGGAGCTAGCAAATTAGAGAGAAAGAACATCTTCCTCCTCGACATCAGAGTTGTACTCCCCATGTCTTGAAAAAGATAAGAGAGTGCTTGATGCATTGAATGATGTAGCCTACTGGAAGAATTGCCATCTGAAATCCCAGGGGAATTGCAAAGAATTGGAGAAAGAAGTGAAAACCATCAAATATAACACTATATTTGAAATGATAAAAGAAAGATTCAACAAAATGATGAAATGTGCTAATGAATACTGGAAAGTATTCAAATAGACACACATTGCATTGGTGGAGAATGAATGATTGCAGCCTAGAATGATGGAGAAAAAAAAGAGCTCGTAGATAAGAATGTCATGAAAGGACAAATATTGCTGACATATAACAAGCTGGTAGAATCAAATAATGGATATTGTAATAGGCTTAGGGAATATTTTGACTGCTTTGATTCAGTCCCACTCTCGACACTTCATAATGCAGTTGGAAATTCATGAGGATATGATGATTGGAAGGAAGAGCTTGCTGGGCTTCTAACTATTGTGTTGCAAGAAATAAATGACGAGGATATGATTTAACAAAAAACTCATAAACAACTCAAAAAAATAATGTCTATGGAATATGATATGAAAGAGGCAATCTCTAACATGGAAACCTATGTTGAACATGAGTACATCCATCACCTCTTTGTAGTCAATCTATTTATTAGCCAAACTGTAGATGTGTCAGAATTAGATCCAATGGGACAACCATCAAATTCAGAGTAAGAATGACAACCGACAACATGATGAGCACCCTATCATGGAGTAGAAGCCTTGAATAGATCCTAGGTGGTCACGAGATTTTGCTTGGAGATTAACGGATTGGTGCATTCACCTGCAGCATTGTTTTATTTATAATTTGAGTTATGTTTAGTTGTCAAACATCATGAATTTTTGTAAGGGGTTTGTAGCTTGTTGCCTCTCATATATAAGAGAGATCAAGATCCGAATAGGAGATCAATGGATCATAACATCATTTTTAATTAGAATTTAGAGTAGAAAATAGTAAGAAGATAGATAATAGATTGTACCAATTCGCCTATCCATCTCATATCATAAACTATTTTTATAATGCATATCATTTGAACTTTGAAGATCAATACAATGGAGAAGGTTACACATAATTATTGATTTTCTTTCGAGTGTTCAACTATTGTGGATTCACATTCTTATAAGTTATTAAATTATTTGGTTGTCTCCAAAGTGGTTGTTTACATTATTCAAATTGAGTGTGTGGAAGTACATTTAATTTGTCAGTACATTGAATTTGAATTCTTCAAGAATAGGGGCTGTGACCATGGGGTTTTAGATTTATTTATGGACATGATCATTGATCAAGTAGTAATGTGGGCAAAAAAATGGATCTTTTCACACAAATCTCTGCAATTTGTGCTAATCATAAAATCAAATGTAGTGTATTTTTGCAGTATGTGGGATGTGGGTGAGGTGTAAGACTGTAAGTTGGTGGATACTGATCAGGATTTTTAGTCAAAACATAACAAAAGCTAATAGTTCAACATCCATAACTTAGAATATCTACCAAGAAGTAAATATAATGAGCTAACAGTTCAACATCCATAACTTGGAAGCTCTACCAAGAAGTAAATATAATGAGCTAACAGTTCATCACCTTATAGTTCAAATGATAAAATAAATAATACAGATAATTGAACATCATCACATTATTGAAGTCTGAATTTGAGCTTTTTAATTAATTTTCACATGAAGGAGTACATATTGGCATTGGCAATGCAAAATATTGTCAATGCCTAAAGACAAGTCTGCACAGAGCTAAGTTGGAACTTGGAAACTCATATTATCAAAGATTGAAAATTAAAAATCAAGTCACTGTATCACCTTTTCTAGCAACTTCCACTCTTTAGGTGGTGGAATTACCATTTTTTCTAACTGATGTTGTTTGACTTGAAGTTTTGTTAACATTTCATGATTGTAATTAGAAGTTGAACTTGACTTGAATTCTTCAGTCAAATTTTCATCCAAGGTTATCAGTTTTCTGATGGAATCCAAATAGTTCACATCTAGGTTATGAGGAAACTAGTCCAAATCAATCTTCCTTGCACCTTCCATCTTCTTTCTGAAACCATCCTTTCCAATGAATCGCTCATTTGTATCAAAAGCCTCTAGAAAACCAAGCTCTATGAAGTTCCTTACCTTTTCATCCACCAACTTCATCTTGTTTGCAACCAAATGCAAATATTCCTTTGTTCCACACACTATTGAAAAATTTTCAATGATAGATGAAAAATTCATTGAGCTTTCAATCCGATTAGTAATCCCTTTTGATTTCAAATCATTGTCACTAGCTTTGTAGACTGTTTGTAGAACTTGATTTGCAGATCTCTCTAATTCTAGCATGTTTTTGTTGGCCACTAAATATTTGATGAGCTTCTTATAATGTTGTCTGATAGCATGAATCATTTGAAATATGTCACACAAATGATCAAACCTCTGCATTATTTCATCCTAGATCTTTTGTTTCATATGCCTCACTATATCTCTACAAAATGCAGATAACTTATTTTGAGAAGACTTAATTTCTTCTTTTGCTTCCGTCAGCTCTATCTCCAATCTTTTATTTTTTTTATTTGTTTCTCCAATTTTTGTTCCCATTGTGCATTTTCCATTCGCAATGCTTAGCCTTAATTTTTTTGAAGTGGATTTTTCCTCATCATATTTCTTGTTGCTCTCATCTAGCTCTGTCTCCAATATTTCATTTGTTTTTCTCTATTTCTCCAATTTTTGTTCCCACTGTGAATTTCCATTCGCAATGCTTTTTCTTAATTTTTCTGAAGTGGATTTTTCCTCATCATATTTCTTCTTGCTCTCATCTAGCCTTTGCTTTAGGTCATTCACTTCTCTCTCATTTGGTTTATCCTCTTTTCTTGTTGATGTAGAGGCAGATTTTATTATTCTTTTTTCCAATTCATTGCTCTTGTTATCTGTTGCTTTCCTCTTTGCTTTCCCACTTACTAGGTCTGCCTGTAACTTTTCTATTTGGTTCTGCAACCTTTTCTTCTCTCTATCTTTCTTTAGCAATGATGTGTACACCAATTCATTTTTCTTCTTTGATACATTAATTTTGTCAAATTTTTTAGGCCAGAAAAATCCAATTGAAAATTGGTTACCTGGTATTCAGATTGATCTATCTGATTTGTTGGTTTGTTTTGAACTATGGGAACAACAATTGTGTACTCCATTATTTATTTTTTTGTGTCAAATGTGGGTAATACCATCATTGTTGTAGGCTCTGAAGTTACAATAGATGCACTCTCCATCAGTTGATTCTTTTCTTTTTTATTCAAGTCTGATTTCTTTTTAAACTCTTCAATGAAATCATAACTCGGGGAGGCAGGAACAATGGAATGCTTGAATGGTGAATGAATATGAGTAATTGTGTTTGCTAATAATGTCGCAACCACACTAACTAGAATTGGGGGAGTGCCTGGAAACAACTCCTTTGTGGTGGATCCACTGATAGTGTGACTTGGACCTGTTAAAATCCTTTGCCTTTTTGATCGCCTTGATCACCTGGTGTTTTTGTGGTATCTTGTATTGTTTTCCTCTTGTGTGTAATTTGTTGTTGTAGCACATGTTGACCACTATTGGTACTACTACACATACCATCGCCACTAATGGCACTCCCAGTTGCACTAAGTTGTCCACCAAGAGCATTTCCTAGTTGTGATTGTATTTGACCATGAGGATGAGGATTATAAGCTCTAAAAAATTGAGTTTGACTTGTATTCCCTTGGTCTAATTTTTCATCTCCAATCCCAAGGCTAGATTTATCAACTGGTTTTCTATGCTCAAAATTTGTTACCGTCCAAAGGCCTTGTCTTATGGAGTCTTTGGACCCCAAAGGACCACCTTCATAACCAATTTTTTCAAGTATGGCTGCTCCTGAAGTATATGATGAAGCATATGCTTCTTTTGTGGCCTCACTTAAACTAGGTTTGTAATTGGCATGAATTTTTTCTTCTTCTTCACTATCATCATTAGATTCATCATCACTTCCTTTGTTTCCATGTTCATCAGGATGCTCTATATTCCATAATTTTCTAAACTCTTTATCTTCTTGGTTAGCTCCATACTCTACAAGAGCTCTTGGATCACCTAGGTCTTTCCTCATAGACCAAAAGGTAGTAATTTTTGATCATGAACAATTTTTATTTGTAACTTCCTTCTCTAAAGAACTTGGAATTTTTACTCTACTAGATGTTTTATCACTTTTTTTATAAAAAATGTTGTATTTCCTTATTGTCTTTCGGTGCAATGCCATAATTTTTGCTAACAATTGTTCAAAAGAAATACCATTCTCAACAACACTTTTCTCCATTTCTATTTTGACCTCATCCCAAGAATCCTTATTTCTCAAGTTTTCAAGCAAGGGTTTACTTTGATGTTGAATTCTAGCTGCAACATTCCTATTGGCCACAATCATTGATTTAATGATGTCACATGGATCATACTACCAGTGAAAGATAACATCAAAGTAAAAAAAATTCAAAAGATTATGTGCCACACTAAATGCTTTTCTCTCGAATGTGAACCCTCCACATGAAAAAGGTAAAGGAAATAAGGTCTTCTTTTGTTGACTGAGAAAGTGTAGTTCATCAGCACTCTGCACCTACCTTACATATTCCAATGCAAAAAACATTTTTGTCATATGTATTGGAAGTTTGTATGGTTGTACTCCCGATCCATAAAATCTTAGCACATTATATTCTTCCATTAAGTACCAATCAACCAACTGTATTTATTTTCCTAGCTACATGCAGTTTCTACATGACATAGGCAATCTAAGCATTGAAGTATTTGTAATTGCTTGATGCAATGGAGCCAAAAAGTAGTCTAAAAAATGATTGTAGTTCCTTCAAGAATCATGCATCCTTATCTCAATGGTCCATTCATATACTGGAGCCATTCTATTTTCCTCTACATTACTATAGGGTTGAATCTGAAGCTTGTTGGTTTGAAACTTTCCTCTAAATTTGAATAGAAAAAGATAGCACAAGTAGGTTGTGAACCTAAATGTCTTGGTGGAACTTGCTTTAATCATTAAAAATTGTTTATGCATGGATTCTACAATGTGTTGAATATAATTATATTTGACATGTTCATCACCATAATGGATAGTATATACCATTTCAAGGAGGCTTCCACCCACTTCCAAATTTCTATCAAGACCAAGGAAAAATGCTAGCATGGAAATAGTATCCTGAACCCATGGTTTAAAAATATCCAAATTCTAAGGAGACTTATGATCACCTTTCAATTTGTTTCTATCCTGAACCATTTTATTTAAGAAATTATTTTTTTGCCTTTCTTCCATTGCTTCATAATCACTAGCAAGCTTTTCTAGGTCAATGTGATGGTTTCCAAATTCTTCAGTTGTAAACCCCAACACATTTCCAAGTTCTTCTGCATTAATGGATAAAAATTCGACTTGGTTATCTTTATTAACAATTGATCTTTTCTTATCATCATAATTTTTGGCACATACCATGATAAATTTTGGGCAAGGGAAAACTTCATGTAACATCATGCGCCCTAATCCAGTTACCCATGGTGCACTAATATTATTAACTAAAACTTGTGTTTGCTTTGCAGCCTTGTTTTGAGATGAAATATAATTTATGAGGTATGCCTACCATATATTTGAAGATCATAAATATCATGGTACCCATCAGTGAAACCTAGGGTTTTAAGCAATTATGCATAATGTAATTTTTTATCGAACATTGCTCTAGTGGTACTGGTGGTAGACATGCTTATAAATGTGAAGTTGTGAAATTTGAATTCCCTAATACCTATTAGACCTCCTTAATTTTAATGAATTCTTAAGTCTCTAAACCCAAACTTCAAACTTTGAAAAAATAAGATTTTAATAAATGTCAAAACGATGAAATGTAGCCACAAGAATTCTCACTTACCCAGATTCTGAGTCTCGACTCTTGAAAATTGGAATGGCGTTGTTGGAAGTGGAACTGTGGAATCCAAAATAGGGTGGTACATTGCAATGAGCAATATGAAGAGTGAAGACTTTAAAAATCACTGTACAATTTCAAAGTGCAGCGTGCTTTAAATGCTTTTTTTCTCGTAATTGGAACATTAAAGTGAATGACACATCTTAGGTCTACAAGACTACAAGTTGCAAATTCTTAACCATTGATCTTTTTGAATCTAACTATTATAGGGTGATTCCAAAGGTTTAAGTTGGGAAGCCCATTGCTCTGTGCATTTCATTACAGAATGCAACTACAACCATACATCAAATGATCACCCAATGGTTGAAACTTGAGTAATTTATGATATTAACTTAAAAAAAAAAAAACATGACACGTGTTTTAAAGTTGTTTTAAAATTTTTTGTGCTAGGATTGGAATCAAGGGCCAAGGCCAAGGTTCCGATAAATTAACATTGGAAATTGCAAAGGAATTGAAAAAATCTCACCATGTGCTGACCCTCTCACTTAAAAAAAATCAGTTATCACTTGAGAGTTGACACTTATCAATACAAAGTGCTTTAAATGCTTTGTTTCTCGAAATTGGAACATTAAAGTGAATGAATCGTCTTAGCTCTACAAGTTGAAAATTCTTAATCTTAACCCTTGATCTTTCTAAATCTAATGGTTATAGGGTGATTCCAGAGGTTTAAGTTGGCAAGCCCATCGCTCTGTGCATTTCATTACAGAATGCAACTACAACCATACATCAAATGTTCATCCAATGGTTGAAACTTGAGTAATTTATGATATTAACTTAAAAAAAAAACATGATACATGTGTTTTAAAGTTGCTTTAAAATTTTGTGTGCTAGGATTGGCATCAAGGCCAAGGGGCCAGTAAATTTACGTTGCAAACTGCAAAGGACTTGAAAAAATCTCACCGTGTGCTGACCCTCTCACTTAAAAAAATCGGTAATCACTTAACAGTTGACACTTAGTAGTACAAAGTGCTTTAAATGCTTTGTTTCTCGAAATTGGAACATTAAAGTGAATGAAACATCTTAGGTCTACAAGTTACAAATTCTTAATCTTAACCGTTGATCTTTCTAAACCTAATGGTTATAGGGTGATTCTGGAGGTTTAAGTTGGAAAGCCCATCGCTCTGTGCATTTCATTACAAAATGCAACTACAACCATACATCAAATGTTCATCCAACAGTTGAAACTTGAGTAATTTATGATATTAACTTAAAAAAGTAAATGTGACATGTGTGTTTTAAAGTTGTTTTAAACTTTTGCATGCTAGGATTGGCATCAAGGCAAAGGGGCTGGTAACTTAACGTTGTAAAGGACTTATTATAGCCTACATAATGAAAATCATAGAAATTTGTGTAAAAAGATCCATATTATATTTATAACCTACATAATTACATTGCATCCATAAACAGAGTTGAAATCCTGTACTCATAGTCCTTCCCCCATTCCTAACAAAAATCAATACCATAGGCATCGACCTAACAATGCTTTATCAGTGGAACCCCCATCACTACCCCACCGATAGCCCAGAGGTGAAGACTCATAAGATGCACTCCCTCATATACCGATATAGTCAACAAAAGTAAGCACATCGCTGTAACACATAAACATCGGTGGAACGAATGATTGTATTCCCCTGATGGCCCGATATAACCATGAATTATCAAGTGCATATTGCATAGAGTATATTACTTAATTTATCAAAAGAAACAAACTGATTTGAATATATTAATAGACACTAAAGTTCCTAACTCATAAAACAACTCTTTACTCTAAGTGTAAATGAATAACGAAGAATAACATAACACAACCATTTATTTTATTGCAACTGAATTTCAATGTCACATTATTACATATCTTTTTACAGACGAGTAGCTGTAGATCAGGAAAGCTCCTGTTTTGTATAAATAACATATGTCAGTGTGTCATTTTAGTACTTTACATAGACAAAATTTAATAATTTATTCCAAGTTGTTGCTCATTACAATGGATTATAAATTATTCCAATTTCCAAGCTTCTGCTACTAAAAAATTACTACAAATGTAACTCTAAAAATAAATGCATGATTCCAAGCTTCTGCTGGTGACAACGTAATACAAATGTGGCTCTAAAAATAAATGCATGATTCCAAGCTTCTGCCGGTGTATTTTCCAACCATGCTGGGGAAAGGGGGTTCTAATCAATCCTGGGGAAATGGGATCCGTGAAGATACAAAATGTACTTATCCCCTTCGAGAACCAGAGTCATACAAAAGATGTAATACAAATCTCTTTGAAAATAAATGCATGGGGCTTACTTGGCTAGCCATCCTAGGGAAATGGGAGTTGTTAAAATACAAGAGGAGAAGCAAATCTGCTCCCATCTTTTTCACGCAACTTCCATGCACTGGTATAGCACTTACCTCCATCAGAGCTCCTCATCCTGGTTCAAAACCTGTATGAGAAGTCAAGTTAACCAAATCAACTTCTTTCCAATTTCACCCATTCTGAACTTGAAGGAAATTCGTCTTTTAATGATTACTTTGTAACTACATAACTGTAGGCAGGAGTATTTATAGTATCCCCAATACCACATCATCTTCTTCGTGAATCCTTAATACCTTATTAACCCTAGAAAATAAAAACCCTTATGGAACTATCCACTATTCACTGAATCACTATCCTATTTATGGGCCACTAGTGCCGCTACTAGCCTGTATAATTAAAATGTTTAATTTGATTGACGTTTGGCTACATGCCAATTGTACCTCAAGCTGACAAGTTGTCAAAATCACCGATTCACCAGTGCCACTCAAAGTTCAAATGATATAAAATCATTATAAATGTTGTTTCATTAAACCTATGAGTTGTCCAAAAAATTGCTTCGGATGTTCATATCACATATGGCATTAATCGCCGCCACTGCCAGCACTAGCACTACTAGTACGCCAACCACACTTTCTTCAAAAATATTGAGAATTTCAATTAAATGAAATGTACAATGTCGAGGCATTGAAAAGAAAAAATGAGTGATGAGCGATGTTTATCTCGCCACATGTTTGCATCTAACGGTTATAGTGTTATTCCAGAGGTTTCAATTCACAAGTCTAATTCTTCAAAGATTTACTTCCGGAATTCAACTCTTTTTGGTGTTTGAAAGCATTTGAGAAGACATCCCTTAATGGCACCTTACAATTCATTAAATGAGCTGACACTTCGAAAGTTGTGCATCCTGCCGAGGTCGCCCAATCGCTGAGAAACAAAACTTTATAACCATTTGTACGGTAATAAAATCTCAACCATTGATTTGTAGAAATCTAATGGTTCTAGTGTTATTCTAGAGGTTCCAAATCGCAAGTCTGGTGCTTTGGAGATTTACTTCCAAAATGCAACTACATTCATCCATTAAACATTCATCGAATGACCCCTATGATTTTTTCGTTTGCATATCTGTTTATTTCACCATTCGATTTTATTATTATTTTGAGATTCTTTTTAATTCGCCAATGAAAATATATTTTTTGCTTTGAAAAAAGGTTTTAATTGCCAATGGAAAAAAAAATTGGTTTGAAAAACGGTTTTAATCACCAATGGAAAAAAATTCTGGTTTGAAAAAAGGTTTTAATCGCCAATGGAACGGTTTTAATCGCCAATGGAAAAAAATATCTGGTTTGAAAAATAGTTTTAATCACCAAGGAAAAATATTTTATTCAATTAAAACAAATTGCAATTCACCAAGATTTTCCATAGAATTCCAGGGATTATAAAAGATTCGCCAATTGGGATTTTTTTTTTCCCTGAAAAATGAAAAAATTCACCAATAAAATTAATATTTTTAATCGGGAAGTATAGAGGATTCACTAGGATTTTACACCTTCGCTGGGGGGGGGTAGGGTTTCTTAAAGTTTTCCCTAGTTAGGGAAGCCTTTCTGCTCTTGGCCTTTCATGACCTGGGGCCTTGCAGTAGGTGGTTCCTCTCTCTTACATTTTTGGTGAACCTGACGTGAACCAACATCTATCCATTTGTCAGCATCCTGAACTTTTTCTCGTATACCTCTTGGTTGTTGTACCCTAGTATGTTGTGAAAGTTTATGAGCTTCATGACCCATTCTATGACCTCTGGGAATATTGTTAGAATAAGTCTTTGACACCTTCTGATGGACAAGACAAAGGTCTCCTCTAGCTTCACTACTGGCCTTTTCTCCGGTTCTACGGTTGGTTTATCCGCATAGGAGCACTTATCGCGAGGCAAATCTAGATTTCTTAACGAGACTGATCACATCCCTACTCCTCTTGTGTCACTAAACTCTTCATTTGTAGATGAGCATGAGGCCATCCATATCCCTTCCAAGTACGTCGTTAGCCTTGGTAAAGGGTTAGGTGCATTGGAAAATCACCTGGAAGGCAACCCGAAGATGGCTAGGGCTGCTAAGGTGATCGATGAAATAAGATACATGGTGGAAAAAGATCGCACATGTGTAGAGCTCTTAGCCAGTCTCATTGGTCTAGCCAAAGCATGTGCCCCGTTGAGCCATGGTCGCATGATACGAGGTGTCCTCTTTGAGAAATGCGAGAGGCAGCTGAAGATGTTGATGCCTCCTATATTCGTGTATATGGATGACACAGTCCCTTTGGTCAATATACCCGCTACTTCCAAAATTTTTGAGACTGTCAAAGTAAATAGGAACCCTTTGGGTTTCCACTTCACCCCTTCTACCACCTTCGGTGGTGGAGGATTTAGCAGAATGATAGGCAGAGGCTTCGGTGGCGGAAACTTCAGAAGTGGTGGTGGCATTGGTGGAGGCAGTTCTGATAGAAGTCATGGTGGTGGCTTCGACTCTAGCGGTGGCTCTGATAGAAGTCACATTGGTGGCAGCGGCATTGGTGGCGGCTTTGGCGATGGTCACAATGGTGTTGCCGATGGAAGTCACACTGGTGGCGGGGGTATTGGTGGCAGCTCTAGCAATGGAAGCTTTGGTGGTGGTCATGGCGGTGGCTCTGGCGGTGGTTTTTGTGGTCTTGTGTCTTCTATTGACCCTATTCTGAATACCCTTCTTCAGAATATGGGGAAGATGCAAAAATAGTTGGTGAACCTTTCCTAGGCCTTAGCCTAGCCTATCTTCTAGCCCTTCTTCTAACACAACCCATTGTCAGTTACAATCCTAAACACTCCTTTCCCTCAAGGGATGGAGCTTCCCAAATTTGAGAAATACAGTGGTAAAGGAGACCCACAGACACATGTGTCCACCTTTAATGCCTTATGCACATACTTTTTCCATCATGATGCATTTATGGGAAAACTATTTCCCCGATCCCTCAAAGATACATCACTGGAATGGTACTATTCTTTGCCCGATAATTCCATCTTCACGTTCGATCAACTTGTGAATCAGTTCCTGCGACAGTTCCAAGCCAATATCAAACCAAAGATGACCTTCTTAGACCTTGTTAGATGCAAACAAGGGGACAATGAAAAGATTACAGACTTTATAGCATGGTATCAAGCTCTTTTCTCATAGATCTCGTATTCGTTATCCGATTCTAATGTACTAAAGGTCTTCATAGGGAGCTTACAAAGGCCTTGGCAAGAGAAGTTCACCCTCATGAAGTATCCTTCTTTTGCACACCTTTGTGCAGCTTTATGAGAGTACCAAAAAATGGTGGTTTAGTTTGGGTTCCTCCCTCATGCTCCTGTTCTGAAGGAAGATCTATCGTATTGATCTCAAGAAGAGGTAAAATTGTTGTGAATGTAGTAGCCACTGTGGATAACAATGACCTTAGATGCAACCGAAAGTTTACGAAGCTATCAAAATCTTATTCTTCCATCTTGCAAAAGTTGGTGAAGGATAAGATCCTTACCCTACCACCTCCTAAACCTGTTAGAGAACCATACCCTAGCTGGTATGAAGAAAACATTTATTTTCAATACCATTGAGTTAACGAACATGATACTGAATGCTATATGCACCTACGTCATGAGATACAGGATCACATCAAGGATAGTAGTATCCATCTTGATGGAGGAAAGAAAAACATGAAAAAATCAGTTGTAAAAGCTAACAATGAATTGAAGATATACACAGACCTATTTTTGTCACATTATCCTAACATGATTATCGATCCTGCTAACTCTACTTCTCACCCTAAGGCGTATGTTAACATGGTTACTGTTACTCCCTCTCCCTACCTTGCGACCGGTTCACCAGATATAAAATTTACTTTGCAAGATGTGCCAGCAAATGGTAAGCCTTCTCCGCTTTATATTCCCACTCGTCTCAATGGTATCATTATGACAAGGGTCTTGGTCAACCCTGCGAGTAGAGTGAATGTCATCACGAAGGAGACATTACTCTTGAACTCCATACAAAGGGAGGAATATGACAAAACATAGTCCATCATCCACACACATGATGGAATTTCTCTTAAACCATATGGATCGATAACATTGTCCATCCTAGTTGGACCTAGGAGTGTAGACACGGTCATCGATGTTATCCCTGAGTTAGACCTATTTAGAGTGAAGCTATGCATACCTTGGCTAGCTTCCATGAATGGGATCGCCTCTGTAATTAATAAATGCCTAAAATTCTCCCATGAAGGTGTCAAGCACGTAGTGCATGACACTGGATATAAACCTATGGTATCCCATGGAGGATACTCATTGGATCACTTTTGGCCCACTCCAGTCGGTCCTCTCCCACAGAGAATAGACCTATTTTACAAGAACTATGTGAAGTACAAAACTGGAGGCAAGGGACAACCAAAGTTGACCCTTCTTGTGGTAGAGTAGCTAGCTACCTCATCCTCCTAGAAAGGAAAGGAGAAGCTTGCTCCCTCTCGAGATGACTCACCCAATCTTGTCTCTTGGGAATCTGAGTACTGGATGAACAAGCCCAGGTTCTACCCACTAAGTTCGATGATGCCTCCTTGGCGAAAGCCCAAGGTCAAGATATCAGATCTCCCTAATGGGTCCTTATGACCCTGGTACTATTTATATGACATAAAGAAAGGATTTTAGAGAGAGTTTTCCCCTCAACCTCTTCCTATTCCCTTGAATAGGAAAGGATCCACCTCTGAGGTGGTAAATTCTACTCTTCCTATCGTTTCTAAACCTGCACCTCCTTTTCCCATCCAAGAGTCTGTCCTTCCATTGGAAATAGCCATGGAGGACACTCTTATGGTTGAGCAGGATCCTTTCATCCCTTCATAGATCCTGACTTCTGGTTCGAAGAGCCGTAGAAACCGCCTTGTGCACGAGTGTAAGTGATGGCGAAAGGCTCTCCTAGCTGAGAAAGCCTCCTTACAAAAGAAGGAGGAGAAGAAGATGACACCTCTTGTTATGTCTTCCTCTTTCCCTCCTTCCATCCTTGAATCTCTTCTGGCTCCCGCTGCGAGCACACCTGCACCTAGAAGGGTGCAAGTGTTCATTGCACCCTCAGTGGAGCCACCCTTATTGACATCCATCTCGGATGTCTTGCCTTTCTCAAAGCCCGTGAACATGGCGAACACTTCGGTTCTTTCCTCTTCTCCCTCGACCCTCCTTGTTTCATCTATGGGGATTTCACCTCCTTCAATGAAGAAGAAGGTAGAGCGTGGCCCCTCTAGCAATGGAGGATGTAAGAAGAGCCCACCTTCTCTGAAAGGTGGCCCCAAGTTGACTTTTTCTGTTCTAGTAATGGAACCAGTCCCAACCTCCCCTAAGTTCTCACTGCTCCCGAGTTTCTCAATGAGCCTAGTGTGAACCTCGGGTACAAACTCCTCCATCCACCGATGCGAAGCATGGCAGTTCCCATGAAATGCATGTTTAACGTGGTGGATGAAGTTGCGACCTTGTCAGCGATCTTTGTGAGGTTGTTGACCTTGGACCCATAAGAGTTGAGCGACAGAGACCTCACTGGTCCCTCTACCTTGGCCCTTGTTGTGAGAGGATCAAAAGCTCCTCCCCTTAACATTACACCATTGCAGGCTCGTCATCCTTTCCCCTTCAATGATCTAGAGTGGGAAGCTGACGACCTCTTGGTTGACCAGTGTCAGGGGGAGACCCTCTTCTTGATCTTTAGATTAGATGTGTGTGTGTTGCGATGTGTTCCCCTATAATCGTGTTGCATGTGCCTGGATGACCCTCATCACCCCTATTGGTGCTTCGACATAGGTGTGGTGTTTGTATTGTGAACCTTCTTCTATGTGTATCTCTATTCTTCCATGTTTGTGATCGACTTTCAACAAATTGGGGATGATGCAAAACATCAGGAGCATTTAGGCCTCCTTCCATGTTGACCCAATTTTTTTTATTTTTACTTTGTATTTCATGAATTCTTCCAGATCTGGTTGGGGATTGATGATCTTTCACCTCTTGTTGTGGTTACCTAATATATATATATATATATATATATATAAATAAAGGAAAATTTGACCCCGCGAAACCAGATCCCCCTATGCCCTTTTTGTGTGATGTATTTTCTTTTACCTTTCCCTTTATCTTTCTCTCGTGTTTGCTTGATTTGTCCCTTTCATGTGTGACTACACCTTTTCTACATCACTTGGTCTTCAGAAAATGTATTCGTTGCCGAATGAATATTTTCTCAAAGATCCTTCACACACTTCTTTGTTAGAATTGCATTCTCAACTTGAAACCCTAGTGAAAAATGTTTCCTTCATCATGGGTTCATAAAGAAAGGACTTGGAAATCCTCCTCTGAAGTGGGAATGGTCTTAGTCTTCCCCTCACATGAGCACATCTCCTTCCTTTCAAATTCTTTAATGAAGTGAGAATCTTTCAAAAGGATTCCTTGGTGATGAATTGATTCGAGAAGGAAGACGTTAAGCTTTTGAATAGTGTGTCCCTTAAGTGGACCACTCTCTTTCATGCCAAGTTCCCAAGGGACCGCTTTAAAAACTGTCAACAAAGTTCTATGGCGTCTAGCTCGAGGCAAACCCGACTAGACCAGTTTTACTTCTTTGTGTCTAGTCCAGGGGTATCCCGACTAGACCTACTTCACATCCTCACGTCTAGCTTGGGGGCAGCCCAACTAGACTTCACTTTTCAAACAATGTGTCTCTTGAGTAGACCATCCTTCCTTTTGAAGGGTTCCTGAGGGACCCCTTTGAAATTCTTGCAACTTAGCGATGGTCTGTGTGACTGTCTGTTCACTAGCCTATGCAGCCGCTTCTTGATGTGTTCTATCTGCGGGCAAACATGTCACCATCTCTAACTCTGCGGAGTCCCCTTTACTTGGTCTCCCTCATGTGAGAGTTCTTGGGGGATACCTTCCTTGTAGGTGTATGGATCTGTAAGGTGCTTTTCCTAGTTTCCTTCATGTGAGAGTTCTTGAAGGATACCCCCCTTGTAAGACTATGAGCCACTTTCGTATTTCAACTTTATAGTTCTGTGGAACTATGAGTCCTCTCTTGCACTTCCAAGTTTGCTAGACCGTGCTCTATTTCCTTGGTGGTTCAGGTATACATCTCTTACTTTGTTACTACTCTACTTTATCGAAACACTCATCAGTACTCGTGCTCACTAAAATGGGGGAAAAATTTATGAGCGTGAATTTGCACTCCTAACACAAATTCCCCTTGCACCCCTTTACACTTTAGAAAACCAAAAGTGGAGGTTAAATTCCACTTAAGTTCGCTGCTTTCATTCCATTTGGCACCTTGTGTGTGTGTCGATGGGGGAATTTCTGTCAGGGACGCACACTTGGCGCACATATGTCTATGTTGTGTGCTTACATCCCTAGTAGATTCCTACGGCTAGAGACTACTGAGACATTACACTTTCGATTGGAAGTCAAAGTGTAATGCTCCTCTTTGGCTGGCCGACCCAAATATGGTCGTTTTTCATCTTCTCCTTCATATTCTTGACCATTCCATCCATTCTCAAGTTTTGCAAGATCTTGAGTTCATCACTTCACTTTTTCTCCACTCTTTCAAAACATCCATTCAAGCTTTGTAGCAACATTCTTTACTCCATTGCAGAAATCTACCACTCCATCACTTCAATAGTGCGAGTGCAGGACAAACACCATGGCAACATAGGCTTGAGTTCCTCTCATTCACTCCTCCACAAGGCTTGAGCGCTTTGGACAGAGGTGGTAAGCTCCCCTCATCTCCTCTATCATTTTTGGTTGAGTAAGCACGTACTATTTTGTAGTGTTTCTTGCATACGTAGGTTATATTTGCCTTCTTTATCATTATTTCTATCATTGCAAACTTGGTTGTCTATGGAGGTGGAAACACCAAGATAGGGGTTTGATTGAGGCATGCCCCTAAACAGCCCCGACACTTTCCCTCTTTGTTGTGTGTAGGTGGAGAGATCTCAAAGAAAGTTGGCGAGTGGATTATTCTACAAAATTATCTTCATCACCCTCATGGTAATATATTTCTCTTATCATATCAGTATTTACCCTTCTTTTTTAGTCTTGTTCTTTACTTCCCGAAATTGCTAGACTGGACTATCAGTCCTTTCTCAAGATTCTAACCTCGTCTCTCTGGTTTTCTGGCTGTATGGACACCAGCGCACCTGTGAGAGGCCAGCGCGCCACACTGTCATCCCAGAACTGCGCTTCTGTCCTCGGATAGAGAATTATCTGAGGCGTAGAGTTAACTCTGGAAAGTGACTCGTCTAGTCTCCCTTCAGCTCTCGGGATTGCAGAGTGATCGAAGGACGCATAATCCTCATCATTCTCATCCTTTCTATTCTAACCATCCTTTAAACTGAGGTAAGTTAGGGCAGCCTTTCCACTCTTGGCCTTTCGTGACCTGGGGCCTTGCAGTGGGTGGTCCCCCTCTCTTACAAAAATAACAAATATAATAATAATATATAGACAAATTATTGTTATTACATTCTAGTATTAAATAACTTAATATCAAAAATAATAATAATAAATAAATATTATAATCATTATACATCAAAGATTGTAATACATTAGAATAAAATAATAATAAGATATTAGAGAATTGGTTTTGTTATTATACTTTAATGTTAAAATATGTTCAATAAAACATCAAAATAAAATAAGTATATAATCTGAAATATCATAATTATTAGTAATAATATATTATTTTTAAAAATAGATATTATTGTGATAATAAGCCTTTAAAGGCAACAATTAAATCTAACAAAGGGATACATTTTATGAAAATTCACCTCTTTCACCAAACAATACATTCCCCCCATGAGTCACCTACCTTGAATGGTATAAATAGAAGGAAGGAAAATAAGGAAGAGGGAAAAACATTGAGAAATATGATCCACAATTCAGAACAACAACAACAATGATTGTTATGCATTGGAATACAAAGTCATGTAAACAAGTATATATGTATAGATATAGATAAAGTTTATGATGAATAATATGCAATGAATAAAGAATACATATGAATAAGGAAAGAATAATTATATAAACCTATATATATGAATACTAATGGATATAAGTAAAAGAATAATTATATATATATGTATATGAAGTATATATGTATATGAAGTATATATATATATATATATATATATATACATACACGATTATGCAATAATGATACTTATAAGTAATGATGACTCTTTAATATAAACATAAGTAGATTATGTATATTTATAATTTTTCCTCATCCTATGATCATTTCAATATAAGGTTGAAGGAGGTGAGTAAGGAAACATGGAGAGATATAGCAACTCAGGTGATGTACTCACTTAGCAATAATATTTAGCATATTTTGAATATAAGAAACTAATATTGCTCATTTGATTATTGGTGCAATGTTTTCCTTTGATGTTATCAATACTATAATATTTTTATGAATTGATGATGGTTCCTTTAGCATTATCATGACCATGAATGAAACTAAAGGGTATGATATAGCGGCATTTAGTTTCCAGCATTGTTAATCTTACATTGGATACTATCATTGATCATAGACAAACTAAATATGATGAGAATTTGCATTGTTGTAGTAATATAGATCCATGCACTTTTTTGCATTATGTTACATTTTCATGCATCCATATAATACTCTCAAACATGATACATGCATATAGATAATTCAATAGTAAATGCACAAGTGACTGTCCAAAGATTGTTTGCTCTTTGTTTGTACCCTATTAGGATGGGGGAAGCATCTGCCAAGTGGATTTGCTAGAAACCCCACCTTCAAGCCTGCAGGCCCAAGGGGTTCTTCCCTACATAGGCTCGAGACACAGAATTTACAATAGGAGGTGGTAGGCCATAGGCCCTTGGCCCCTCAGGGTTTCCCTCCTCTCCTAATAGGGCCAACATTTTCTGAGGTACTGTCATGTGTGGAGAATGCAGGTACTAAGCCTTTGGGAAATGAGGATTGTGGTGAACAACCTCCCATACCTAACAAGAAGGCTTTAGGGTGGATCCACCAATGGCACTCCTCTTGCTTGTTAAATTGCATTTATGATTATGCTTATATTTTGGATATCTAGATATTAATGCTAATAGATATATGTGTATGTAGAAATATTGTTAATATGGTGAATGCAGATTTCAAACCAAGATTACTTCATTAAAAAGAACATTCATTTGGAAAGAAGAAACCCTAAACCTAATCAACAAGTGAATTCTAGGGCAAACCAGGTAAGAGACGTTACAATATGTGTCTTGCATAATTTCAAAGCGTTCAAAGCCAAAAGTCACTTACTTGTTCTTCTAATCCCTTATATATCATTACTTTTACCTATTAATATATCTGAAAAGAATCCAAACAAACAAAACACAAATTTAGAAGAAGTTTCTAAAAAATCCTAGTTCCATAGGACAAATAACTTGCTACTATTTTCTTTCAAAACAGTCATATAAAGAATCTTTGCAGGTATTTGACATTGTCAAAATATATATTACCTAGCTTTGACATGATATTCAAATAATCTTGGAACTTACTAGATAAAGCTCCAATTTTCCAGATTTGTATGCTTTAGCAAGCCCAAGGCTTTTTCACTTTTTCCATCTTTAACAAAAATTTCGTCCTTGTTTTCTAATAGAAGCTGACTGATTTGAGAGCATATTCATCACTCTTGTAGAGCTTGGCCTGCTACAGTTCTCTGTGTTTTTCATGGGAAACTTGTGTTCAGTTCCATCTCTTGAATTGCCATGTGTTCGTACAAGACAAGAGTAATGAGAATGGTAGGAATGAGTACGAGAAAGCTGTGTGTAGGTTCAAATGTGATAGAGTTCTTACATAACTTTACATGCATCTTGCTTACTGAAAGTCCGTATTTAAGTCATCTACTAATTGAAGACCGTCTATATGGATGAGATGTTTTTGGGGACACCCAAACAACATTGGCTATCCAGCCCCAGGAATGCACTGGGGCATGGATGCCATGTCATGCCTCCATCCATGCTATGGATACTGTGCCTCTCTAGTGCCATGCAAACATGAAAATCAATCGAGCAGAATCGTAACTGGCAGCCGTGACTTTTTTTATTTTCGAGCACAAAATACGTCCCTTCCTCTGTGTAACACAGTAAATCAATAATTGAATATATTAAAATAATCATTTTAAATATTTAAAGTGTAATATATTAACATGATTATTTTAAATATTTTTCTAAAGCTTCCAATTAGTGTCGTGTAAACACAATAAATCAATAATTGAATATATTAAAATAATCATTGTTAAAGTGTAAAAATATTTAAAATATTACTAAGATTTGATAAAAGTTAAAAAAATTATTTTAATGTATAAATATATGAATATTTTCATACAAATATATGAATATTTTAATATAAAAAATATTAAATCTCTTAAATGTTGTTTATATTAAATTAATTTAAATCTAAATTTTTTAATATCTTTAAAATAAAATAGTGTTTAAATTTTGATAAAAAAAAAAATTATTTATAGTTTTTTAATTTGATTAAATAACTTGATAAAAATATTCAAATGTTTAAAATAAAAATTTAAATTTAAAATTTTCTAATATGAAAGAATATAAAACTTTTAAATAAAACACAAGTTTAATTTTTATAAAATTTGATAGTTTTAATACAAATTAATGTTTAAATTTTGATAAAACTATGATTTTTTTCATAAATTTTTAACTTGATTATTGATAAACAATGTTCAATTTTAAAATAATTTTTTAAATCTTATGTATAAGATTTCTTATAAATATTCAAATTTTAAAAAAATACGAAAGTTTAATTTTTATAAAATTTTATATTTTAATGATTGAATGCATTTAATTTTATAAAATTTCATATTTTAATAATTGAATACATTCAAAATATTCAAAATATATTTTAAAATAGTACTTTTAAATATATTATGATAAATATATATATTATATTAAAAAAATTACATAATGAATAATGCATGTTTTCAAATTGTATTCATTGTATTTTGAATATATATTTTAATTAAAATATTAATTATGTCAATATTGTTAAGAAACTAATATTTAATTTTAATAAAAACTCACCTTCTAATCATACTAGTAAATTGATTAAATTAAATGTATGCATAACACTTTTTTTAATATTATGTAAATTAGTCAAATAAAATACACATAACATTTTGTTGATGTTATTTAGGTTAAATTCTTTAAATATCTAATATAGAATAAAATTGAAAATAAGAATATTTAAATATTTAATATTAAAATATTAAAATCTTCTAAAAAAATTTGTTTCTATTAATTTAATTTCAATATTAAAATGTTGATATCTTTAATATAAATTTTGATAAAAATATTTTCTAATTTCTAAATTTTTAGTTTGAACAACAATAATTCAAGATATTCGATTTCTTACAAAACTAGTTAACTTCTTAAAATAAAATATAAATTATATTTATGAGATTTTGGGCAAATCTTTAAATTTTAACAAATTATATGAAAGAATATTAAATTTTGGATAAAAATACTTTTTTAATTATAAATTAATACATGAATTCATTTAAAAAAAGTCATTTTACATGTAAAGATATATTAGATATAAAAAAATTACATAATAAATAGTTCATTCTCTCTAAATTGTATCTATTTTAAATATTTTTTATTTATGTATTTTAATTATGTTAATATTTTTAAAATTAATATTTCATTTTAAAAATATAATTTTTTTATATAAAAATTATAATTATAATTTATTTTAATGTTAAAACATTCTAAATATTTAATAAGATTGAATATATTTATGTTCTCATTATAAATTAGAGTATTCTTCTACAAAATTTTACTTTACATAATTAAATTAAAATATTTTACATGTCAAAATGACCTAACTAGTATAGACATGTTAATTACATCTATCTAAAGTGTTATCAATATTCAATTATTATATTTATTAAAATGTTTAATTTATTTTTATTTGAAGAGATTTATTGTATTATGTTTACATTATACCCCTTATGATATTGCTATCAAGATTCAACCGTGTAGTTTTCAAGTCAAACTCATTGACCCATGTTTCATGAGTAGTGATTCACAATAACCCATCTCTCATGATAATGAATTGTCCACTTAGCACTCATTGCATCTGGGTGATGCTCACAGAGATGAAGCGCTGGACCATCCCGGGAGGTCAACCCATCCGAGTACCGCTCCAGCTCAAGCGCACTTAACCACAGAGTTTCCCCCAAGGTTAAGCCCACTTAGCTTGCAACCCCATTTACAAAACCTTCAACAAGTGTTATGCCTTATAAACCATTCATTATAGAGCCCCTTTAGCTCATCAATTGATAGGTAGGAGGTTTCTTCCATAGCATGTCAAATTATGAAATTGCTATCAGGATTCAACCGTGTAAGTTTTTCGAGTCAAACTCATTGACCCATGTTTCATGAGTAGTGGTTCACAAGAACCCATCTCTCAAGATAATGAATGGTCCACTTAGCACTCATTGCATCTAGGTGGTGCTCACATAGGTGAAGCGCTGGATCATCCCGGGAGGTCACCCATCCCAGTACCACTCTAGTTCAAGCACACTTAACCACAGAGTTTCCCCCAAGGTTAAGCCCACTTAGCTTGCAACCCCATTTGCAAAACCTTCAACAAGTGTTATGCCTTGTGAACCATTCATTATAGAGCCCCTTTAGCTCATCAATTGATAAGTAGGAGGTTTCTTCCATAGTGTGTCAAATTATGATATTTCTATCAAGATTCAACCGTGTAGTTTTCGAGTCAAACTCATTGACCCATGTTTCATGAGTAGTGGTTCACAAGAACCCATCTCTCATGATAATGAATGGTCCACTTAGCACTCATTGCATCTAGGTGATGCTCACAGAGGTGAAGCATTGGACCGTCCTAGGAGGTCACCCATCCCAGTATCGCTCTAGCTCAAGCGCACTTTAACCATAGAGTTTCCCCCAAGGTTAAGCCCACTTAGCTTGCAACCCCATTTGCAAAACCTTCAACAAGTGTTATGCCTTATGAACCATTCATTATAGAGCCCCATTCATTATACCCCTTGTTACAATCATATTTAAACTACACATAATAAATAAATAAAATAAAATCAAAGCTACAATAAGTGATATGAGGAGTCATGGTTTTCCCTATGTGGTTCTTACAACATGGTAGTGCATGTCAACCAACAATTCACCAAAAAAATCACTACCAACAATTCACCAGGGAAAATTCACGGCCAAGACAAATTCACCTCAAGTAAAATTCACCACTAGCAATTCACTGCTTTTCGAGGACAGTGAATTGCTGGTAGTGAATTTGTCATGGTAGTGAATTTGTCATGCGGGTGAATTTGTCATGCCGATAAAATTAAGCATGGATGAATAACAATTAGAAAAGAAGGAAACAAAAGAAATATAAAAAATGTGACAAAGATGAGAAAGGGCAATAAAGACAATGTAACACTTAGAAAAGGGTAAAGTAAAATGAAAAGTGTTGTGTACATTCGATTTAATCAACCTAAAGAACATAAAGAAATGTCTTTAGTATAGAACTAACATCATTAGAAGCTAAGTTTTTATCAAAATTAAATATTAGTTTCTTAAGAATATTAACACAATTAAATATAAACATAATTAATATATTAACAAGAAAAAATATTCAAAATATAATGAATACAATTTGAAGAAAATAAATTATTTAGTTTGTAATTTTTTGTATATAATATATTTTTTATCATAATATATTTAAAATGATTATTTAAAAATTTATTTATAAAATTTTGAATGTATTCAATTATTGAAATATGAAATTTTATAAAAATTAAACTTGTGTTTTATTTAAAAGTTTTTATATTATTTCATATTAGAAAAGTTTAAATTTAATTTTTTATTTTAAACATTTGAATATTGTTTATCAAGCTATTTAATCAAATTAAAAAATTATAAATAAAATTTATTTTTATCAAAATTTAAACACTATTTTATATTAAAGATATTAAAAAATTTAGATTTAAATTAATTTAATATAAACAACATTTAAGAGATTTAATATTTTTATATTAAAATATTGATATATTTATATATTAAAATAATTTTTTAAACTTTTATCAAATCTTAACAATATTTTAAATATTTTTACACATTAAGAATGATTATTTTAATATATTCAATTATTGATTTACTTACACAATAACACTGATTGAAGGCTTTAGAAAAATATTTAAAATAATCATGTGCATTCCTGGACTGGATAGCTAGTATCCGGCAAAGGCTATCCAGCTCCCAAAACGACATGGGACATAGATGCCTATGCTCCTGCATACTACCGTTCGTTCACCCGATGGCTGTACCCAGTCATACCTGCAAATGCTAAGGGCCTTTCAGTGCCGTAGATTATCCAGTACTGTTGGTTAATAGCCAGCGCCACCAATATTCAGGTCAACTTAATCCGTAGCCTCGTTCCTGCCGCCAACCATAATAAATATTTTAAAAATAGAAATATAAAATATATATCTATGTAATTTAAAATTAGTTAATTATTAAAATAAAATTATTTAAAAATATTTTGCAAAATTTTAATTAGTTAAAAGTTTACTTTATTTACTTTTATCATTCTTTTAAATTATTTTGTTTGTATTTATAAAGTGTTATTTAAAAAAAAAATTGTTTCAAGATTTACAAATAATACATCTCTTATTGTCAACAAATTCGACTTAAAACTAACTACTAGTATACATATATTAATTAATAATATATATAAAGAACGCTGAAAGTTATCAATATTTAACATTGTTTATTATAATATTAATTAATAAAATATATGAAAAACTAATAATATCTATCAAAAACTATTTTTCACTATTTATATATATATTAATTAATAATATATATAAAAAACTATTTAAACATACATATCTTAGTTTGTAATTTTAATCGAAAAGTATTTAAATTAAAAACTATTTATTGAGAAACTTTTAATTTAAATCTTTTTTGAAAAATAGAAAAAATAAATCATTTTATGTGCTTGTTATTAAGCACCACATACTTCCACTTGCTTGTCATTTTCAATGAAGCTTCAAAAATTTTACGAAACGCTTTCAACGTAATTACAAAAGTTGTCATATATTTAAAAAAATAAAATTCTTTATTAAGTATATTTAATTTTTAAATATATAAAGATTAAACAATTTTTTAAAATATTGTTGAATTAATAAAATAGAAAAACATAATAAATGGACACATTTCACTTAAAGTTTTGCTAATATTTGAATGGTATAGAACCTTAACATTGAGAAGGATTGACCATAATAAACTAAAATTAAGAGTTAAAGAAATGATAATTTGATAATGAGTGGTTGCATATAGGGCGACTTAGTCTTTTAGATGAGCTATAGGGTGGTGTGTTCCATTGTATCGAAATTTGTAATAATTTAATAAGGATCATTCTTTCATGATTTGTATCACTTTTTCTAATTATCACATTATTTAATTATTCAATGCATTTTCTATATTTGACATGCAAAGTAAAAATTTATAGAAATCTTTTAAATCAAATTACTATAGGGGAAACCACCTTAGCCAATCTCCTTATGGGATTTGATAAAAAAGATACGTTGAAATATATGATGGATAATATATAAGATAAAACCTATTTTTAAGGAATGACACAAATTCAATTCATAAAAGTAAATAAAGTAAATAAAAATAATGATAAAATCTATTGATGAATTGAATTCCTTAAAAATAGGTTTTATCAATATAAGTGCATTGACAAAGAATTTTAATGTTTTTAAATATATGACAACTTTTCTAATAGTTAGTTTTAAGTCCATATGCATAACTTGGGTTGACAATAAGAGATGTATTATTTGTAAATCATGAAACAATTTTTTTTTAAAATAACACTTAATAAATACAAACAAAATAATTTAAAAGAATTTTAAAAGTAACTAAAGTAAATTTTTAACTAATTAAATAAAGTAAATAAGTCTCCTTTCCCCTTCTCTCCTCTCTCGTTCTTAGTTTCCTCTCTTCCTCCTTCTTGATTATAAAATATGTTGTATTATTTTATTTACTTTTTGGTTTATTTATTTGTTTATTAATTTTAGATTATAAAATTTGTTGTATTATTTTATTTACTTTTTGGTTTATTTATTTGTTTATTAATTTTATTATTTGGTTCTTATTCTTTTTGGTCCTTCCTTTTTCTAGCTTTTTTGTTTGTTTTAATTTTATTTGTTGATTTCTTCATTTACAAATATTGTGTACAATATTTACAAATATTGTGTATTTTATTCCTTGATTTGTTTTTATACAAATTTTGTTTTATTTTTAAATCTTGTCTTTTTTTATTGTTTTTAATTAATGTTTATTTTCTATTTATAAGTGTTTTAGAACTATTCATTTATTATATTGTTTTTTGTATTTTTGTTTGTTCCTCTTTTTTGGTTTCTCTTTTCTTGACCCCTTTGTCTTTTTTATTCATTTCTCTTTTTAGGTTTTGAATTTGTATAATATTCATTTGTGTTTCTTAAAAAGGGTAACCTTTTTTTGTTTAAGTTTTTTCTTTATTTTATTTATTTTGTGTAATATTTATAACTAGCAATTGCACCTTGGTGTGCAATGGGTATGCGGAAGAGGTGTGGAAGGTCAATTAGAGAAAGTGTTGGTCTCTATTTTGCATATATTTGTGTAGTACATGAGGTCAATTGGTAGGTAATTTAACAAATGATGTTGTTTGTTCAACAAAGGTCTCAATTGAGAAGTGATAATTTTAAATAAACTATGCATCCACTTGCAGGGATCCAAACATGAATAAAAAAAACCTCTAAATCAGAAATATAATTAAGCTCCTATGTTTCTCATTATCTCTCAATATCTACCTTCCTCTGTTTCTTATGAATCTCTATCTCTTTCTTCTCTTCTCTCTTCTTCTATTAAATATATATATAAAAATATAACTAAAATATTATTTTTAAAATAAATTTAGTAATTTATAGTATATAAATATAACATATATTAATGATACAATTTATATTATATAATACTAAATATAATTATATTATATATAATTTAATGTGTACTAATTTAAAAATATTATACACTAATTATATAGTATATTCTATTTATATATAATCATTTCTATTATAAAATATATAATATATGATATATTTTTATATAGTTTAAATTAAATTAATATGATATCCTTTCTCAAAGTATATTTAAGATATTTAAATTAGACATATTTTAAAATAATCATTATGTCTAAGTAAATATATAATTATTACTTGAAATTCTAATAAAAATAAATAAAAAAATTCCACCACACGCAAAAGAAGGTAGTTTTTTAAAATATTAAATAACATCTATATAACATAATAACAATTAATTGTAAAATTATTATTTATATCATTTCAATATTAAATAACAATATAACATATTACTATAAAATTATATATGTTAATATATTAAATTTATTTGATAATACTTTTCAATTTTAATTAGTTGACTTTTAAAAAATATCAATCTATAAATTAATATGCAATATTAAATAGAATTTAAATGATACATATTATCCTTTTACGAATTTAAATATAATTTAATCATATAATAAATAATACCTATTTAATGTATACATTATTATGTAATATTTAATAAGGTTTAATCAATATTTAGTATGAATTACAAAGTTGAATATGATATAATTATACAACAAGTATTATATTATATTTATATGTTATTTTAATTTGTATAAAATAAAAAATATTAATTAATAATTATAATTATTTTTTATTTTGTAATTGTTATTATAAAATATAATGTATAATATTCTATACAATATTAAATATACTTCTATTATATAATCTAATTTGTATATATATTAAATATTTTTGTACGTAAATATATTCATTATATTAATTATTAAATAACTTATAAAATATTTATATATATTATATATTGTATTAAATTTATGTGTTAATTTTTTTTATATTAAAATATATTAATTGTATAATTGTATTACAAAATATAATTTATATATAATAATAAAAATTATAACTAATTATTAATTATTGTTTAGTATACTATATATTGAAAAAACACAACTATAATTGTCAATAAATGTTTCTATATGAAAAAACACAAATATAATTAACAAATTACAAACATTTTAATGTATCTAACTTAAATTACGCAAAATAATTTAACAAAAATATTTATCCAATCTATCTCATTTATCCACCTTATATGTATTTGGGATATTAACATCCATCTTAAGCCCTAATTTCAAAAATAAAATTGTTCAAAAAAGTGTAATTAAAACATTTATTATTGAGGACTTAACACACCCACTTCAAATAATAAGATTTTTTTTTTAGGAAAAGCAAAACTTTAGTGCAGGAAAAGCGAAGGTCTTTAGTATAGGAAAAGTGCATAAGGCATTGTCCATTTTTATGTCTGGTGAATGTGAAAGTGAATAATGCCAGTAAAACGATGAATGGTCAGGATTCTTTCGACAATCTTGCATTCCTTAAGCAACAATATCCACCGTTGATTAATTTTGTGAGGCTGATCTTTTCAAATACACGTAAATATTGTGGATAATATTTATAGATATTGTTTATAATATCTATAAATATTGTCCATAATAGTTATAAATATTGTTATTTTTTTTATTTTTACTGTGTTTTGTTTTTATGTGTTGTTTTATATATATATAATTTGGTTTATTTGGCTTTTTACTTTTTTTCATTTCTTCTTTCTTAGCTCTTTAATTTATTTTCATTATTGGTTTTAATATTTATAAATATTGTGTATAGTATTTATGAATATTGTGTATAATATTTACAAATATTGTTATAATATTTATAAATATTATCCATATGATTGGCTTGTAGTGTTTAGATATTTTGATTTTAATTAAAGTTTTTTAAATGTTTTAAAGTGTTTTATATCTTTGCATTCATTCATATTATTGTTTTTTAACTTTGTTTCTCTTTTTCTTTTGGTTTCTCTTCTCTTATTTTTTTTTATTGTTTTTCTCCTAATTTCTCTTGTTTACCTAATTTCTATTTCTCTTAACTTTTTTCCCTCTTGTTCTTTTCACTTCTTGAATCTTGTGCATCCTATTCTCGTCTTTATATCCAAGCTTGGTCTCCATTCACCCATTTTCCTCCTATAGCTCTCTTCATCTTGATCTGAAATGTTGATGCAAATAAACTTTACACAGTAAAATCTAGAAAAAAGTACTCTTATTTTACAAAATATTTTTAAATAATTTGAAATAATTTTTATTTCTTTAAGTAAATAATATTTTTTATAAAATTATAAGATACATATTTAATAAATATTTATTTATACTTATTATTAACATAAAAATTACAAATTAAATTCTAAAAAACATAAATAAACTAGATAATTCAATAGTATATTTATATTTTACAAATAATTAACTAATCTTAAACTAAATCAAAATAAAAGCAAAATTTAAAATTACATAATTAAACTTTTAAATTAAATTTTAAAAATATAAATTAATAATCATGGAGGCCGAAAATCCAAAAACTACAATACATTTAAATCTTTAAGAGATATATATTTTAATCTTTTAACAGTGATATATATTTTACATTCCTGTTTTAAAAATATTTGTTGTGCCTCGCGGCAGGAACGAGGCTACGGATTATTGGCGGCGCTGGCTATTAACCCTGACAGTACTGGATAATTGTGCCGGAACTGAAAGGCCCTTAGCATTGGCAAAGGCTATCCAGCACCCAAAAAGGCATGGGGCATGGATGCTTATGCCATGCCACTGCATACCACCGTCAGTACACAGTACACGTCAGACCCGTCAGTCTGCCAAAAACGGTAGAATTGTCAGCCCAGGTCATCCACCGCCGCCAGCCTCCAAGTTGTTGGTTCGTAGCGAGGGGAAAGTAATATGAATGAATTTTCAACTGTTTTTTTTTTCACCGCTTAAACTTATACATGTTTTTTTTTTCACCGTTTATAATGTAAATTCCATCCTTCAAATTTACCTCTTATAGTGTTTTGCAGGGATTATTTTAAATATTTTTATTTATTAATTTTACAATATAGATATTTGGAAAAATTAGTAAATTTTTTGAAGTTAGTAAATTTTTTGGATAAGTTAAAATGATTAAATAATTTTTTTTTAAGATAAATCATATAATTTGTAAAAGGATGTCAAATTTTCAATTTTAAAATATTTAAAATGATTAGAAGTTATTATGTTCATATTTTAATGTGCAAGCTTATTAAACATTAATATATAAAAATTGCATTAAATAAACGATAATTGATGAATAAAGGAAACCTAAAAATATGTTGATTATATATCTCTACAAATCCTTTTTTCCTAATTCATTTTAAATCAAGAAACATATCTAGGAAGAATATAATTGGATGAAATATTTGTAAATAACATTGTATGTGTGTGTGTGAATATTAACTTATGAAGGAAAAATGGAGAGAAACTAAAAATGAAAAATAATAAGATTTATTATTTTATTGGTCAAAATTAATTTTTAATTGTTAAATAATAAATTATATTATATTTAAAAATAGTTAATAAAGAGTTGTTTTTTATGATTTTGAAATTGTCAAAAAATTAAAAAATGGATAGAAAAGAAAAAATAAATAATAATTACTTGAACAATATATGATAATTAAAAAATCAATAAGTAAAACTAGAATTTTAATGGTGTTCTTTATGTTTTTGAATTTCTAAATAATTTTAAATTTATTTTATTAAATAAAATTGAAATCTTTAATCTAATTGTGCATGGGAAATTTGAAAATTGACTACAAAAATGACTTTTTTTTCTCTAATCTTATAGTTTTATAGTTTATTTTCAAAATATTGCTATTTATTCATCTTTGCTCTTATTCCTTGTATCTTAAGTAGTTGTTATTTAAGTGGTCATATATTTTTTCTCATACACTATTATATTTAGTTGCATTTTTTATGATTTGTTTATGTTTTTTTTCCTTTTTCTAATTTGTTCTTGGATCCTTGTGCTTCCTTCCCCTCTCTTTTTCCTCTCTTTTTCCCTAGTGTTAGTCTGCAATCAACCATTTTTTCTCCTTTTGTAACTATACAACTAAGATTTAGTGGTATTCGATATTCCACCAAAATTTATTTTATGCTTATCTAGGGAGTGCCACCAAATGTTTAATGCAATCTAAATTGAGAAGATGTTTGTAATAAATAAATTCTAAACAACTTTATGCAAATGAAATGATTATGCATTGATGAAAAGATGCTTAGAATAACCAATCCTAAACAACTTAGTGCAAAAAAATGATTATGGAACAATGAAAAGATGCTTAGAATAACAAATTGTAAACAACTTAATGCAAATAAAAATGATTATGAAATGATGAAATGATGCTTAGAATAAAAATTCCTAAACAACATAATGGTATTTTGATAGAGAAATGGTCACGTGTTATTATAAGACAATCATATACCTAACTATGACAACCATCATGAAAAGTAAGATTGTAAGAAATAAATAACATATTATTTATAATTCAACCATTCTAAAGTGAATATACATTCAAATTTAAATGTTTAAAGCTTGAAAACATGCAAATACGAAAAAATTATATTGTCTATTGATTTTTAGTCATCATAGAAAGTAAGATTGCAAGAAATAAATCTATAACATGTTATTATTTATAATTCAACCATTCTAAAGTGAATATAAATTCAAATTTAGATGTTGAAAGTTGGAAAACATGGACATAAGGAAATATTATATTGTATATCGATTTTTATATATAAAAGCATAGAATAATTCTCTACACATATACAAAATTGGCATTGATACCAACTCAAAATATTTTTTACAAAATGTTGCATATGCCATCTCAAGCTCCATATGCCATCTCAAGATCTATATGCAATTTGGATGTTGAATAACTACACATTAAATCCTAATAGTTCAATTGATACAATGTCTCAGATGAGTCCTAAACTTGTGGTGGATCATCAAAATCTAGCCTTCTCATGCCACTTGATGGATGCAAAATTGACTGCACAATAACAAATCAAACCACATTTTAATTAGCTCAATAGTAAATAAATTAGGCCACAAAAAAACACTTATATACTATAATTTAGAAATGTCAAATTACCATATTGTTACCATCTCTACTTTGCATTGCATCCATTGTTGAAGCTGTTTGGTTAAGATCAATAGAAAATGGTAACATATGTTGTTGGGTGTGTTGTTGATCATCTAAAGCCACAATGACATGCACATTTAACACATCAACTTAGACAATATTAACTTACAAACTAAAGACATAAAATTGAGAGAAGTGTGTTTAATAATTTCTATACCATCTCCACTTTGCATTGTATCTATTGTTGTTGTTTGGTTGAGATCAATAGAAAAAGGTAACATATGTTCTCTATTGTTTTGTTGATCATTTGGATCTGCAATGACATGCTCATTTAACACATCAATATATAAAGTTTTCAAGTGTAAATTGCATTATGTAATTAATATAAATAATAGTAAATTTACTAAGTATAAAATTAATAAATACATTTGATAGTTAAAAATTACCATATATAAGTTGTATTTCATTTGTTATTGTTTG
This sequence comes from Sequoiadendron giganteum, assembly GCA_007115665.2. Lineage (NCBI taxonomy): Eukaryota > Viridiplantae > Streptophyta > Pinopsida > Cupressales > Cupressaceae > Sequoiadendron > Sequoiadendron giganteum. The sequence continues at coordinate 528,445,262 of CM021100.1, read as the reverse complement.
GTTTAGATCAATAGAGAAAGGTAATTGATGTCGTCGAGTACTTTCTTGATCATCCAAACCTACAATGACATATTTTTAACATATGAAATAGAAACAAGAAGTATTATTATGCAAATTACTAAAATGCTTATGAATAAATGTACTCACAGTGTTGTTGCATGATAACAACTCTTTCTTCTTCTATTGTGATGCCTGAGCGATTTATGGCCTTTTTTTTCTTTTTCTTTCTACATCTTGTAGAGGTGAATTGAAACTTTCCATACTCCTCAGTTGTTTCATTCAATTCTTCAGAGATGGCATTGTCTCTTTGACGAATTGAATGATGTTTGCACATTTTGCTGGGACTGAACCATGGTGATATGCATCTCGTAGACATGTTCTCTGAGCCAGGGATTGATGTAAATTTGGAAGAGGAAGGAAAAGATGTATCAATATCTTTTCTCAATCTCTCAATACATTGACTAAATTTATTTTTTCCATCTTCGCTAGTTGGTAAATTTTGGAGCAGATGATTTAAATAATCAATGGAATTTTTCAAGTTTTCATTTGAAGCATCACATGTTTTCTGGCCATCTGTAATACAAATATAAACGATTAAATCTAAAAATATTGAAAAATATCTTAATCTTTCATTATAAAATATATACATTGAAATTTACCTGTTCTCTGGTCTTCACCAATGACAACCTCAAGCGCATCTGGATCTTCTATTTGATTACAACAATCTATAATTGGATTAAGATTTAATTAATTTTGAGAACCATAAAAAATAAAGTAATATTTAATTGTAAAGGCCATATCGACATTACCGATGGTATTATTTTCGTGACTAAAACTCCCTCTGACATTGTCATCATCATCAAGCAATGGAGTAAGACCATCTATAATTTAAAGAGATTAATTTAGTTAGTTTTGAGGAATAATATAATAATCATTTAACATATAAATATTAAACTTAACTCTCAAATAACCCTTACCGACAACTTGATCTTGCTCATTATTTTTGTTTCTCTTTAGAAGATCTAAAACCTTTAACACATGTTTGCACATGTTTCCCTTCTTTGCCCACTGACAGTCACACACACACAAATCTAGTCCAAATTTTCTGACAAGATACCATTTTGTTGGAACTGTTTGGCTTCTTATTTGGTACGTGTTAGGGAGGTCATATGGATGGAAATCTGTATCTGGTATTTTTTTTGACCTCTCCAATGTAGTTGTGTAATATCTTTCTTTTTTGAAGTTAGTCAGAAACCCTGATAATTGCAAATATCTTTTATTTTTATAGAATGGCTCTACCCTATGAAGAAGTGTATGGATAAGCCAATCCATTCTTCTTGTGCATCTCTTTGAATGATCACTTAAATAGTGACTCTTGATGTGAAAGTGATACGACTCTATGGAAGCATTGGTTTCTTGATTTGCATGAGGAAAAATTCTATAGTTTTTTGCCCACATTGCTATACAAACAATCATAAACATCATCTTAGTATAAATGAAAATAAGTTAAATGATGTAAATGCGTAAAAACCATAATGAATATTTTAATAGGCTTACCAATACGAGTCTCATCATAACACCATGTTTTTTGAAAGTAATCAATAAATTTCTTCTCCTTTTTGAATTCCTCCATGAAATTTTTTATTAGGTGAGCAATGATGTCTTCATTATCACTCATTGCATACATTATCTCACCCAATCTATCAAACATATTAGTTCCAACATCCTTATTATGGACATACCTGAATTATAAAATATAATACCAAATTATGAGGTTCAAACATGTAATGTTCGATTATTCCACATATTTTAATTAAAGATTGACTTACTTGTATACATTCTTCAACCATGCCCTACGTACATGCCAAATACATAAAAGTACTCGGCAATCAAAGGATAATCTACATGTTACATTATAAAATCTCATAAGAAATGCATTCTGAAAAAAATTAATTGTTACATTATAAAATCTCATAAGTATCATTCTAAAAAATAAAAATAAAAGATTAAGGCCAATAAAAACCTGGTTGCTTCAATCTCAGCACTAGCATCGTCTGTCATAAATGCATTGACATTCCAATCTTCTTTACTTTGTTTCCCTCTTTTACAAACTTCTGTCAACCATTCATTTATATCCTCGACTTTATCTCTTGAGGATATGGCCCATGCAACAGGTATACCAGCCTCTTGTTCATTGAATACAAGCAAAGTATATAACTGGTACTACACATGAATAAACCATTGATAAATTATTATATGGTTAGGAGAAAAAATCAATGATTTCATTAAGATCCATAAATACAATTAGCTTTGTTTTACTTACACCATATTTATTTGTTGAGAATGTGGAATCCATTGCAATGATTGAGTTGTGTGAATGTTTCACCATCATTTCTCGCATCCATGGTGTTTGGATTCTTATGATAAATGGAATATTTTCCACATTATTTGGTCTTTTATAGTAAAAGAAGTTATCTTTCTCCTCTACATGCCACATGCTTACACTTTTTGCATCATCTTCATTCTTTTGGGATCGAAGCGAGCGTACTCTTTTCCAAGCATTCAAAACATCTTTTCTTAACAAACATGTGTCCCTCTTATTCATCAACTCAGTAAAACCATGGTAAATAATGTTGTTCACATATTGTGTCAATCCCCACCCCCATTAGCAATAAGGATTCAATATACGATTTGCATTCATTTGACAACCTTGGTGCAACACTACTCCTTGGATCACCAGAAGGATCATCTTTTCCATGGCAAAATTCACCATTAGCATCACAATGACTGAAATCATTATATGTGATAATTGCAACATTTGGTCTACCATACATAACCTTAACAAGAAAGTGGGTTTGACAACCCCTTTTTGGGATGAATCTTCGTTTCCTTTTCTTGGTTTTAGGTTTGTTTATGTTATCATCAGGGCCAAAAGCACACCAATACCTGTTTACACATGTAATATATATTAATTGATATAACAATTAGAAAATATAATTTCTTACATGCATAATTATTATATTAAATCTATGCAAACCTTGAGTACATCATGGTTGTGTTGTCTTTAGGTTGTATCAAGTTGGGTTGTTTATGAAATTTACGTACAAATGTTGTCTCTGTACTGTCCAATAAACCTTCTCCTTTGACAAAGTGAGGGAGTTTGTCAAGAGGGATTGCAGCACATATGTCTATCTCACCACTTTTACCTCCAATAGGTGTCCGTCCATTCAAGGTCAACACTTGAGAAATGATTTCCCTGATTGGGAACGTCTTGCACATCTAGATGAAGTTTTGATTGCCATTTTTTTGGCTTTCTCATTCTGAATAATATTAAGATAGTTAGTGGACCTCTATCTTGTTCAAATATGTCAAAACAACTATATTATTTTTTTCTAATCATTCTATGACCTATACTTATCATTACCTTAGTGTTCACACATTCCTTTGAGGTTTAAAATAACATATGAATAAAGTTCAATGACCTATTACAAAAAAATCTATAAATCATTGGGATAAAGTCATACAAAACAATTTTTCAATAATACAATATAAACAAACATAAACCAATAATATAAAAAAATATGGGAATCTTTGTGCTCTAAGGGAGGTAATTTATTTTTCCATTAAATCTATTTCATTTTAACCAAACCAATAATAATGTTTACTACATTAGCTTCATGTAGGGAATCATTAGCACAATGACCAAGGACAACTTATTTAAAAGATATTTGAGAGGGACCCAACGATCCATGTGTGTTATCCATGAACCTATAGCCCAAAAAACAATAAAAAATAGGAATAAAATAGGAAACCCCAATCTAAAAAAACTAACTTTTTTTAATGCAAGGTTGAATTTTAACTTGGAAAAAATAAATATAAACACTTGACTTATTTACTTGTAATTTTAAAATGAAAATTATGTTCATTTCTTCATTTTTCTCCTTTCTTTAGTGTTAGTGGCTACACATACAAACCTATGGTATGCACATATATAAACTATTTTATATTTGAATTCCCTCTTCTTGGATTAGTAGCATAGATTTATTTGAATCTTCAATTTTTTTTTAAATTGTATTTTATGATGAATTTTCCAAATCTTTAAATAATCATGTTCATCTATTTTTGTAATGGCTAAAATGATTAGTTGTGCTTTTTCCTTCTCTATTTTGTACAAAGTATTTGATTTCTTAACTTTCTAATTTTTTTGTATTTTTTACCTTTACACTAGAGGACTTATCATCATATATATTTTTCTCCTCCTCTACATAAATTCTTGAACTCACGTCTCATCTAATTCATTGGGATTGTTGATTCCCATCCTCCTCAATATGTGATAATGGAGACCTCCAAAATACTTTTTCAACATATCTTCCTCATCCAATTCCATGCCATTTTGCATAGATTTCCTCTTAAACTCCATTTGGTGTAATCCTTCATACTTTGACCATCTTGTTTCTTGTAACATGTCCTCTCTTCTTCCTTTTTATCAAATTTATATCTAATAGGATAAATATTTCTATGAATTAATCCTAACTACTTACTATGATATTATTCATCTTTCCACAATTTACAAACCATACAACATGATACCCTTTTATTTTGTGGAATGCAAATGAATATTTTTATGCCACATTTACTTTATGCATATTAAAATAGAATTATACTTTTTCAATCCATGAATTTAATGGTTGAAGATTAATTTGTTCGTCAAAAGTATCTATTTCTACTTTAGTTCTTACATAAACGAATTTTTTCTTTTTTCTTTCTTTCTTCATTTTTCTCCTTTCTTTAGTGTTAGTGGCTACACATACAAACCTATGGTATGTACATATAAACTATTTTATATTTAAATTCCCTCTTCTTGGATTATTAGCATAGATTTATTTGAATCTTCATTTTTTTTTTTAATTTTATTTTATGATGTAGTTTATGATGAATTTTCCAAATCTTTAAATAAGCATGTCCATTTATTTTTATAATGGCTAAAATGATTTGTTGTGCCTTTTCCTTCTCTATTTTGTACAAGAGTATTTGATTTCTTAGCTTTCTAATTATTTTGTATTTTTTACCTTTACACTAGAGGACTCATCATCATATATATTTTTCTCCTCCTCTACATAAATTCTTGAATTCATGTCTCATCTAATTCATTGGGATTGTTGATACCCATCGTCCTCAAGATGTGATTTTGAAGACCTCAAAAATACTTTTTTGATATATCTTCATCATCCAATTCCATGTCATTTTGCATAGATTTCCTCTTAAACTCCATTTCGTGTAATCCTTCGTACTTTGACCACCTTGTTACTTGTAACATATCCTCTCTTCTTTTTTTAATCAAATTTATATCTAATATTTATATGAATTAATCCTAACTACTTACTATGATATTATTCATCTTTCCACAATTTACAATAAAATTCCTCCACCATACAACATGACCCTTTTATTTTGTGGAATGCAAATGAATATTTTTATGCCACATTTACTTTATGCACATTAAAATAGACTTATATTTTTTCAATCCATGAATTTAATGGTTGAAGATTTATTTGTTCGTCAAAAGTATCTATTTCAACTTTAAATCCTACATAAATGGAATTTTTATTTTTTCCTTCTTATTTTTGTATGGTTTGTTCAATAAATACTACACATTTTTTCCCACTCCCCCCTCTTCCTTAATACCAAGTTTGTAATGCCCTGCCAAGTAACCTTAAAAGAAGTTGCAATTAACATCATAAGCGAACCAATTTTTTTTTATAAAGTGCATTTAACATACACATTCACTTACTAATTAACAACAACCTCTAAGGCTACAAGGTTAGGATTACCTAAACCCACATATACATATTACATATAACCATAGCCTTATGAACTTTATGAAAAAAAATTGGTTCGCTTATGATGTTAATTGCAACTTCCTTTAAGGTTACTTGGCGGGGCATTACACATGGTATCAAAGCCATTTTAAAATAACAATAATTTCCCATATGTTTATAATTTTAATTCCACTAATCTAATATACAAATTTTATTTAAAAATAATATAAATAAATATAATACTTTAATATTATAAATTATAATATAAAATATTATTAAATAATATTTTAATATTATAATAACAATACATAAAATATTAATATTTATAAATATCAATTTATTATTATTTTATTTTCAAAGCAGCCATGGGAAAATAATTTAACAGCAGTCTCATGTTTCAAGCATAACTCAAAAAGTATGATCTGGGTATTTACGAATTTTGGACAGGGGTAAGAAAATTTCAAAATGCAAAAACCCTTTAAATTTTTTGAAAACATAGTTTGTGAAAGTAAAGTTATAGGCGACGCAATCAGACCATTTTACCATGAAAAATATAACTATACTGCAGATTTTAAAATCCGATTTTTTAATAATAAACAGAAGATTTCATTTTCTAAAAACATTCTAAATGCATTGTTCAATCTCTATATTTGATTTCAATAACAAAAAAATCAATTTCCCCAAATAATTTAAATTCAACTAAAGTTTTCACAATTTTCACTCAAGAATTTTCATAAGCAAAGGCTGTAAATTTGTTTAATTTTTTTCTTCTAATATCAAATTTATTTTCTAAAATAGATTTAACAAACAAATCTTTAATCATTACTATTTTAAGAAAACAATCAAGAACAATAAAACACAAAGAGGAAAACCTGGTACAAGAAACTACAGGAAGAGATGAATTTCTGATGCAAGCCTCCTCCAAAGATTTCTTGAATTTTCTTCAATCCTCCAAAGAATCCAATCCAAAATCCAACAAATGCAAACAATCTTTCCTTCAATCAATTCTACAATCAAACTTTCTTCAAACCCTTTTGCAAATTTTCCAAAATTTCTTCCCTGTTGTAAAAATGTATTTTTCTAAAAACCTTCTCTCCTAAAATTAAAACATGTATTCTTTATAAATCAAAAATACCTAGTTCAACCTTAATTCACATTACATGCAAATTAGATATTTCAATTTCAATTTCGATTTCAATATTTACAACCCTAATTCACATTACATGCAAATTAGATATTTCAATTTCAATTTCAATTTCACTTTTCAAAAAACCACTTTCAATTTAAAATGCAATTTCAAATAACAAATTAATTTCCAAAGTTGCAACCAATTTCCCAAATAAACATTTAATTACAATTTCTAATTTAATTCCCACACATTGGAATTAAATTCCAAAATTAATTCTAATTCTTTTATTTCCTTTTATTCTCTTGCATCACGTTTAATTAATTAATTAAATTATTTAATAACTAAATTCAACCCCTTAGATCAAATTTAATTAATTAAATAAACTAAATATAATTAATTAATTTAAGTATAAAATTTTATCCACATTGCATTATTTAAATTAAATAATCATCAACATGATTTAAATGCAATTATTCTAAATATCTATTTCCCAATCAAGAATTCTTCATAATTAAATAACATCAAAGCAAGACCAAACAATGACTCGACACACACAATTGATGACACACTAAGGCTAGGGTGTAAACTTGACACATGTTACCTAGCTACTATCTCCCGTTCAACTTAACCGTTGGATCGACACGCTCAAACCTATGAAACCAGGTGGAATCGATGTCATGTACCTGCAATCCTGCAACCAAGTAAACATCATACAATATATTCAGCATATAATACACACCGTGAAGAAGGAATTACGGATTCGCAGGGCGCTCGCAAGCGAGTGATGCGAACTCGTCCTCTTCACCCATACAGTCATCAAAACTGACACTTTTATCATAATTCCAAAAATCTCATAATAACATCTCATGCTAACTCTACAACATCATTAATCCATAATGCAAGTGAAACAATAATTAGATCAACACATCACACAATAATAGTTGTCGATCAATAGTAGCGATCAAAACATCATAAAAAAATGTATCCAGTATCAAAGTAACTGCAACCAAATATAGCATAAAGCAAACCGAACAAGAAGCAAAACGGAGGGGTATTACAAAGTTTATTTTTAAGATCTTTTACCAACATAAGATTTTTCTTGTATCATTTTAATTTTTTTTTTTTGATATGAGCTCTTTTTGTCTTGATATGATATCTTTTTATTAGATAAACCATTGGTAGTTCTTTATTATTCCCTTCATATAGATTTATAATGCAATTAATTGTGCATTCATTCTTTTATGTTAGTCTTTTTGTGCTCTCATAGTTACTATTATAGACAAACTTTCACAAACCCACTAAGATCAAATTGCTCTAATTCCAAAATTAATTTGTAAATCATTATAATTTTACAATTTAAGATCACAAAATTATTTCTAATTATAATTACTTGGATCAAATGAGTTTTAATAAAAGATAATGAAATATATCTTAAAAAAAAACAAAAAAAAACTTGTATAATAATGGTCATGAAAACTCAAATAACTCATTATTTTATCTTAAAAATATCATGACGAGAAAGCTAGATTGTGGTAGTGGTAATTTCCCTAAACTACCTTTTTTAATTACATAGGAAAGTACTTGAATAGCGGTGAAATTTAATAGTTTCCATCTAATTTTTGTTCATCTCCTTAAAATTAGTGAACAATAAAATTTCCTCTTCAATATTTTATAATCCTCCAATGAATCAAAGTCCTGTTTTAACCTTTTTTATAGATTCATTAGGATGCAAGAAGGTTCTCTTTGGTCCTATGATTTCACAGTCATTAGGGGTGAAATAAAGTTTTTTTTTTTAATAATATTTCAAGTTTGTAAATGGACCAATACCTTACTTTTAATGTTTGTTCACTAGATCCTTTCATATAAACATCAAGAAAATTATTCACATCTTTTAATTTAGGTCTAACAAAATAAATAAATAAATGTTTTACTTTAGCATACATGATTCACTATAATCTCACCTGTTCAAGTGGGGGTAAAATATAGAGATACAAAGTATGACCCCAAATTATAGTATTTTTCATATATACATCTTAGTGTCTTAATGTTCAAGAATTTATTATCTTAATTATATTCATAGTTGGGAAATTCTTTATTTGTATTTAAAACTACAAAGGTTTCTTACTTGAAAATGGATTGTCAAAATTAACTAGAACCTCAACTTTGTGACAATTTTACAAAAGGACACATGAACACATAATGAGATAGGAAAAAATAATATGTTTTAGAGAGTTGATGACAACGAGTGCTACATATATGTATTTAAAAAAAAAAATTAATGTATTGACTTCACTTGACCTTAAAAAAATGGTGTGAAATGATAAATTTTGATTAATAAAATTGATGTATGAGACTAAACAATATATTTGACATGTAAATGTGTGTTGGTTAAAAATTATATATAGCTTGAGGGACTATGATACTACATATAATTTTTAAATGAAAAATATATATAGTGGTCAAAAATATTATCTAAAATGAACTTAATCATTTTTTTCTTGTGTTTCCATAAATTTGTAAATTGATTAGTGAGACATACTATTATACCTTATTGATTGGAATAGAAAAAAATTACAGTGTTTGTTAAAATGTGAGTAAAATACTTATCTACAAACAAATCGTACCACCTTAAAAATTCCACACATGAAGCTTTCATAATATTTTAGCTTTTACTTATACTCACATGTTCATACTTGTAAGAAAAAGATGTTTTACATTATTAATCTAGTGTAATTCAAATAAATACAAATAGTAGTTGGTAAATTATTAATAAATGAAATGATTAATAAGTGTTGTCTATTGAATAGTTTTTAATACAATCTAAAATAAAAGTTTTTACATTTTTAATTTAGGTTCATTAAAATAAATGTAAATAGTAATAATAATGGAATGATTAAACAATTTTCATGTTTGTAATATAATAAAAAATATAGTTGATATTAGTAAGTTAGAAGGTTAGTAAATATTGATTAATTTAGTAATTTATTTGTTTTAAAATTTATAATATAAGTTTTTTAAAATTAGTTATTGATTTAATAAAATATTTCTAAAAAACCATTGGTTAGCTTTTATTTGTAAGATTTTGAGATTTTTTTGATAATTTTTAAATTGTCTATATTTTTATGAGATGTATTATTTTTAACACAAATGAGTATTATATAGTTATTTGAAATTTAAATAATATATATTTCATAAAAAAAAAAGTATAAATATAATATTGTTAATATAATAGAATATAAAATACATCATAATTTATTTATTGCCAAAAATTAAGATGAAACATTCTAATGGCCACAAAGAAGGCACAAAGCCCAAATTCTAATAATTAAGGTTTGCAAAATGAATCAAAATTTGGACCTAATTATCTCCAAAGGGTAAGGCTTCCATTGTTTTATCAGCTTATCATATAATGCAGGTACTATATCTATGGTTAGTGAAGCAAGTTTTGCACATATTTAATTGTAAATAGAGATTTTAAATTGTTTCTGTTAATCTTTTGACTATTCAAAATTGAAAAATACTATTCTCTATATTTGTCATATGCAAATACTGCCAAAATTTATGCATATATACTATTTTGTTTGAACAATTTGAAAAAGAAACCTGGTGCTGTGCTATTCGTTTATGGTAAAAATGAAAACACAGACTGGTAGCTCCTCGTTTTCTGTATGAATCTCCTCTAAATTCGTCTCTGGTTATCTGCAAAACACAAACATAAGACTCTATTTCATTGCAAATAGCATTTTTTTTAAATGGGTTCAAAACAATTGCATGTATGATTCATCTTTTACATATATAATTCATCCGCCATACCTTGAGAATGCTGACCCTTAACCAATTAGGCACTGGCAAACAGAAAGAATTTTGTTGCAAGTTCAATTTTTACAAATGGTAAATTTCCAGAATGAAGTTTACATTATAAACTGAAAAAAAAATGCCGTGAAAAAAAACAGCGGGAAATTTGGGTGGCTTAATGTAGCGGGAAATGGTGAGTAGTTGATGATATTAATAATCATACATTAATATTACTTTCTGGAGGCTGGCGGTGGATGAACCTGGGCCCACGTGCTTTCCCTTGGCGGCAGTTTATGAGGCTACGAACTGTCATTAAATGAGAAACTTGCTGGGGTTGACAATTCTACCGTTTCTGCAGGTGTACTGACGGGTCTGACGAGTATGAGGTGTACTGTGTACTGATGGTGGTATGCAGTGGCATGGCATAGGCATCCATGCCCCATGCCTTTTGGGTGCTGGATAGCCTTTGCCCTTAGCATTTGCAGGTATGACTGGGTATGGCCATCGGGTGCACGGACGGTAGTATGCAGGAGCATGGGCATCCATACCCCATGCCATTTTGGGGGCTAGATAGCCTTTGCCGCTAGTGCCCACCCAAACCAACCCCTCTCAGCCTCCTACTTCCTGTATTCATTGCATCTGGACGTCGGAAGGGTTAAAAATGGGAAAGGTTGACGAAAAATTTCGGGCAAAGTGCATACAATAAGTCTATAGCTTAATTAAGTATAGAGGATATTTTTCTTGTAGCGTGTGAAAGAGAAAAATTCATATGAATTAAATTGATTCAAATAATGAAATGGAGTTCTAGACGACTACCTTCCAAAAGTAAAATTATATAATAAATAAAATGAATTGATCCGGTGACTTGACTTTCATGATACCACATCTGTTCAAGCAATTAGAGACAAATTATATTAAAGAATACAATTTAATTGGGTTTATTGTCTTCCATTACAATTATTGAGCTTAATTTTCTTCCCTGAGATAGACTTTAGAAAACCACCCGTAAATTCCTCACTTCTTTGTCCGTTCGGTCCTTTGTTCAGGTTGACCAAGTCACTGTGGCTGAATCGCTATAATATCTCATCTCTGAATTCCTACAACCAGAGAAGTATGAAAATGGGAAGGAACAGAATATTAGCATATACACTCGTTGCTTTTGCAATAGTTCTTCTGCTAAACGAATGTAATTCGGGGGCACTTGACACAATTTCCTTGGGGGCCACGCTAACGGGAAATCAGACCATAATGTTAAGGAATGGAAGTTTTGAATTGGGATTCTTCAGCCCCAACGGAACGAATAACTGGTATATTGGTATCTGGAGCGTCCCAAGGAAGACCGTCATTTGGGTGGCAAACAGGGAGACTCCGGTGAGAAACATGACTGGTGTTTTGAGGCTGTCGAGAGATGGTTATCTTCGATTGTTTGGTGAGAGGGGTGTGTCTGTTTGGTCGGCCAATGTGAGCAAGGTAGCTTCCAATGCCGCGATATCAGATTCTAGTAATTTTTTATTATTGGCAGCCAACAACAAGTCAGAGACTGTCTGGCAGAGCTTTGACTATCCGGGAAATACCTGGTTACCTGGGATGAAGTTTACTGGAGACCAAAAGTTGGTTTCATGGAAGAATTCATTTGATCCGGCTCCTGGGGTTTTCTCCTTTCAGATGGATCCATCTGGAGACAATCAATTTGTGCTACTTTCGAACAACACTGTGGAGTATTGGAGAAGCGAGTGGGACGTCAATTGGGTTTCAGAATCATCACCCTTCTTTAACGTCAAATTCAATCTTCAAAATTCTAGCTCTGGCTTGTTTCTCACATATATGCCCACGGTATGTAATTTCTTAAGTTTCTCCCTAAGAACATACGGAGTATTTGGAGTGGAATAGGGGAGAGGACTCCAGTACCTCAGCATGTTTCAATAGTTGTGATAGTAGTTGTTTATATAATGTTCAATATTTTTATGAATATTAGACCAATAGTTGTGACTTTAAAGTTGTTAGTGTTGATGATGACTACCCATAATTAAACAAAATGTATTTTTTTTATCTAAAAAGCAACCAATCATTTGATTCCACATCAGCGTTCAATAAAACATGTTGTGAATTCACAAGTATTGGTCTCACTAATTTTTTGGGCTTTTTTGGACACTTTGACAAAAAGCATGTTGATGTGGCATCATATCTGATGATGTGACCCTCAAACCTTAGTTATAAGCAGGGGACTTGCCAAGTAAGCTGCTATAAAAAATTGGGAGTGATTTTAAATTTCCACGTAAGATAATTAGAAGCACGAAGTTAGGGTGCACAACTACCCGATCCTCTCCCCTATTATTATGATTAGCGTAAGGTGGAGTTGGATGTACCTTCTTTATGTGAGGTATATAAATTGTCCGGCCCTAATGGAGCATGGGTAGAAGAGAATAATTCCTGCATCTGTCTGAAAGGCTGGAAGCTGAGGGACAACCGTGCCTGGGATTTGCATGGGTTGGTGGTCTAGCGGTTGTGTTTTCGACAAGCATTTCAATTTTTATTCTCAAAATGGTAGCGCCGACAAATTTATTTCAGCGTATAAAGTTGGTTATTCATACCCTGCACCGACAAGGGAAGCTTGTGAGGAAGTGTGCCTCCACAACTGCTCCTACATTGCATTTAGTCCTGAGCACTGTCAGATCTGGTCTTGAAATTTGTTCAATACGGACAATTTATCGAACACTTTAGTTGTTAGGAACAATCTCCAGCTTCGTGCAGTGGATGGCTCCACTGCATCGATCTCCTCCATTGTCATTGCTTTACTTCTTACGATTGCTCCGGTTGGCACCCTTGTCATTGCTTTACTTCTTGCAATTCTAGCGTGGTGGAGGCGTCGGTTAAGATCAACCCAAACATATGCAGATTTCTTAGATGGATTGCTTAGAACGTTCAGTTACGAGGAGTTGAAGATCGAAACTGGGAATTTTGTTGGTAATGGCGGGGGTGCAAATAAGACAAAAACAATACATTGACAAGATGGACAGATTGAAAGTAACACACAGAGAACGCACTCCGACAGCAGAACTAAACAAATAGAAAAAGATTTAAATATATATTCCTTTTGCTTCACAAAATACAAAAACTGAGAGTATATTCTCTGTTCTTCAACACAAAATATTACTAAGCTATTTGGATAGATGTCCAATACATATGGTGCTACTCTCACACCTATTCTGAACTGCTGCTGTCAGTGTGCGACGTCTGCTAAACTTCTGTTAAGTGCTGTTGTAACATTCCTTGTTCTGTGCTGAACATTCTCCTTGCTGCTATTGCAGACTTGACTTCAAAAACTAACTTCTCCTTGCTACTGACTCCAACAAAAATGAGCGCTCAAACCAAATTCAAATTTACCTAACTCCATTTAATGCTGGCTGGCAGCTGCAAGTTTACGTTGGCTATAGGAAGCACTCCAAGTTCAAATTCAAAATTATCTACCAAAATTAATTATTGGGGGCATACGTTGGCTGCAACTTGATTGTCTTCAGTCTGATGTGGGGGCTGTTGACATGCCAGGTCTGCTGATTGCAGAATAATAAATATTCTAACACCTCCCCCTTAATCTGCAAGTCAGCTGTCACTCTGCAGATTCTTTATGGAGCTAATCTCCGAAGCTATCCACAATGCCAAGCCTATCTCTTAGGCGTTCAAAACTATCCTGAGGCAATGCCTTGTTGAAGATTTGGGCGAGCTGCTGCTCAAATCTGCAATACTGTAATTCTATCTCCCCTTGTTCTACCAACTCCCTTATGAAATGATAACGAATCTGGGTGATCCCACAATAGTGGTTTACAATTTTTGGCCAAACTGGACACTGAAATTATTATTTTTAATTAAATCTTCACATTTGGGCACCTATAGCGGCTAAACCGTAAGGAATTTGAAGATGATGCAAACTAGAGTCTCATCAAATTTTGTCTGTAGATTCTAAAAATATTTTTTTCAATTTTTTTGGAATAAGATTGCACTTACTTTTCCATCTCCCACGAAAACTAGTTTTTTTTTCAGAAAACAACATTTTTAAAAAGTGACGCTCACCGTATACAACATAACTTTTTTTGTATGAAAGATAAAATTATCATTTTTTCAAATTTAGATTTGTAACTATGATATCTAGCACTTTCATTTAGTCTCATAGTTTTTTATTGAATATTTTTTCCTTAATAGAGTTTCGAAGTCAAACCAATTGCAATTCAGACACATACGGACTGCATAAAACATAACTTTTTCTGTATGTATCAAAATTCAATTTTTATTTTTTTAATGGATCAAGGACATCAATACCCAGTACAAAAATATTTTAAATTTTTTTATTTTGACAATTTTCTATTTTTCCACATGTGAGAAACAAAGAGCTTGATTTTTGGTGAAAAACCTATGTTTAATAAAACTAAAAAAACACATACATAATAAAACAAAAACATATTAAAATTATATTCGTGGGATAACTCATTTTAAGGACTACTATAATCATTTGAAATAAATTTTAAATGAATCCATTTAATTCCCCAAAAGGTAAATCAAAAGTGATTTTTTATCAACATTTGAATAGGTGTAAAGGAGACTCATTTATATGTATAGTTTAAAAATAGCAAGGTTCTATCCAAGGGGGTTTGATCTAAGGTGGTTTGATCAAACCCTCTTCAATTGGAATCCTTAAAATGGAACTTTTAAAGGCTTAAATCATTATATTTTCTAAAAATATGTGACTTTAGCAAGAATCAGTTCCTCTGAGAAAATTGTAAACCAGCTTTGTGAGATCACCCATCTCAATGTGTTTGCTTCATCCATGGAAGACCAAATTCTTTGTCAGTGCTATGGAGGACACAATCTCACAATTAATGACTGTGTTGTCATCTTACTGTTGCTGTAAATCTGCAAAGATTCTCCTCAACCAAATAGCCTGACAAGTTGTTACATTTGTTGCTATGTACTCTGCTTCTGCTGTGCTGAGAGAGACAATCGAATGCTTCTTCGATGCCCATGAGATTGCACCCGATCCCATGTTGAAGACATATTTCGATGGTCTCTTCCTATCATCCACATTTCTTGCCCAATCACTATCTGTGAAACCATCCAACTTGAATTCATTAGATGCTGCATACAAAATGCCATAACTAGTTGTTCCATTGGCACACCTCAAAATCCTCTGTCTTGCTTGCCAATGTGTGTCCTTAGGTTCTTCCATGAACCTAGATATCAAACTTACAACATACATCAAATTAGGCCTAATTGATGTCAAATATATCAAACTTCCAACCATACTTTTGTAGAGGGTTGGGTTCACGTCCTTACTGCTGTCAATCTCAAGCACAGTTTTAGACCTGTTGTTGTTGGTGTGGGAGCAGGTTTGTTGTTATGCATTTTGTACCTCTTTAAAATATGTTTGATATAATTAGATTGAGAAATAAAAATGCCATGAATTTTTTGCTAAACTTCTATCCCAATAAAATACCTCAACAAACCTAGATCCGTCATCTCAAATTCATTTTTCATCACTTCTTTAAAATCAACAATTCTGTTGTCAGTGTTACCAGTAAAAATAAGATCATCGACATACAAAACTGCAATTAAAATGTTACTTTGTATTGCTTTGATGTAGAGTGTGGGTTCGCTGCTGCTCTTGCTAAACCCATTGCTCAACAAATAGGCGTCTATTTTGTTGTACCACCCTCGAGGTGCTTGTTTCAGCCCATAAAGAGCTTTCTGGAGCCTATACACTTTGTCCTCTTGATGTGTGACTTCATATCCAGGTGGTTGCTCCACATATACCTCCTCCTTCAGCACTCCATTTAAGAAGGCTGATTTTACATCCATCTGATACACTTTCCACTGATGCTATGCTGCAACTGTTATGACTATACGCATTGTTTCCAGCCTTGCAACTAGTGCATATGTCTCATCATAATTTATATCGGGCTACTATTTGTACCCTTTCAAAACTAATCTTGCCTTGTGTCTTTCAATCTTCCCTTCAGCTGTACACTTGGTCTTGTAGACCCACTTCACTCCAATCACTTGTTTACCCTTGGGTAAATTTGTCAAATCCCATGTTTGATTCCTCTCTATAGCATCCATCTCTTCATCCATGGCCTTACACCACTTCTCTTCTTTCACTACTTCCTCAAAGTGTGTTGGATCACTATTGAAGAATAGTGCAAAATCCAATTTTTCATGAAAATCAGCATACCTTGTGCTGTCATAAATCTCCCTTACACTTTTTGTTTTTCTTGGCATCAATGATACAAGTGTAGGGTCTGAGTTTTCTTCTGAGCTACTGCTACTCTGATTCTTGGAGCTACTGTACAGCTGACTGTCGAAGCTACTGCTCTGCTGAATTCCAGAGTTGACAGTCTGCTGTCTCTGTCCAGAATTGTTGTTCTGCTGAACATTGCCAAAACTGTTATTGCTCTGCTGCACATCACTGAGCTGCTATTTTTTGATGCTCTACAATAGTTTCTCTCTGATCTACTGCTCTCTTGAGCTCCCCCTATGTTTCTATCATCTAGAGCTTCTTCATCATCTAAGGGTATTGTAATTGAAATACTCGTGGTGTTATCCACCGATCCATCCCATGCTTCATTCTCAATAAAAATAACATCTCTACTTATCACAACCTTCTTGATGATGGGATTGTACAATTTGTAGGCTTTTGATTCCTCACTATAGCCTATGAAGATACATTTCTCTCCTTTATCATCAAATTTTTGCCTCTTCTCTTTTGGCACGAATGCATATGCCACACACCCAAAGATCCTTAAGTGTTCAACACTCCATTTGCTGTCAGTCCACGCCTCTTGTGGAATCCTATCATGGACAACCTTTGTGGGGTACCTATTCAGTATATAGATTGTTGTTGCTACAACTTCTCCCCAAAATATGTGTGACAACCCTTTGGCTTTCAACATACTTGCCGCCATTTCTTGAATGGTCCTATTTTTTCTCTCGGCCACTCCGTTTTGCTGTGGAGTATACCTATTTGTGAATTGTTTGTGAATGTCCTCATTCCTACAAAAAATCAGAAATTCATTGGAGATGTACTCGCCCCCTCTATCTGTCCTAAGGGATTTGATATGGTGACCACTCCCCTTCTCAACTGCTGCCTTAAACCATTTAAACTTTTCAAAGGCTTCCGATTTTTTTTTCAAGAAATAGACTCATATTTTTCTGCTATAGTAGTCTATGAAAGTCAAGAAATATGTGTTTCCTCCTAATGTGGGGGTTTTCATGGGTCCACATAAATCTGAGTGCACTAACTCTAGCGGTGCTTTTGCTCTCCTAGAATACCTGAATTGAAATGGCTTCCTATGTTGTTTTCCTAATATGCAAGCCTCACACTTGCCATCGGGTTCTACAATAGATGGTAAACCCCTAACCATGCCTTTCCTAGATAAAAAACTCAAACTTGAAAAGCTTAAGTGCCCATACTTTAAGTGCCATAGTTTGGATGGGTCTTTGATGGCTGTCTTGAAAGCAAACTGTTGTTCGACTACTGACTGCTATTAGTGCCGGCAAACAAGGTTGTTGCTGACCATCTGCTATTCCTGTCGCATACGTTATGTGCATCTTGAGAGGAAACATTCTATTTCTCATCATCTGCACTACAACCATCACTTTCTTGCTACCTCCTCTATCAAATATCTTGCATTCTCCATTCTCCATCAAGATTTTGTAGCCATTTTGGACCATTTGTCCAATGCTCAATAAATTATGCTTCATGCCGGAAGCATAATAGACATCTTGGATTTGCTGTATTTCACTGTTCTTTGTTTGGATGCTGACTACACCTCTTCCCATCATAGGAACCTTCTCATCATTTACCATTCTGATTTCTTTTTTTACATTGCTGTCAATGGAGGCAAAGAAATTCTTGTTACTACTCATGTGGTTGCTGCATCCGCTGTTCAAGTACCATACTTCATCATTGCTACATTCAACAAGGTTGCATACAATGAAAAAATTTGAATTCTTGTCATTTTCAACTTTGTTCTCATTAGCTACATTAGCATTTTGGCCTCCATGGTCACGCTGCTTCTTCCTGCATTCACTAGCATAATGGCCATATTTGTGATAGTAATAACACTACACGTTGCTTTTGTCATTCCTTTAGTTCGAATTTCTTTTCTTCCTCTGGTACTAGTTTGCTGATTGTGAGCTGCTCGGCTCCTCTGTGTTGTTAGAAACTCCTCTTCCAAAGCTACTTCTACCTCTACCTCTTTGATCTCTACTTCTATTGTTTCTTCCTCTTCCCGGACCTCTTCCATTGGTCTGAGCTTTGAATGTTTGCTCTAGGGAAGGAGCAAATCTGTTCAACCACTGCTCATGGGTTTGTAGCGAACCCATCAACTCATTTAAAGTCTTTTGAGACAAATCATTTGCCTCTTCAATGACAACGACTACATAGCCAAACTTAGTAGGCAGATTTCTTAAAATTTTCTCAACAATCCTTTGCTTTTCCATTTTTTCTCCATTGATTCGCAGCTGATTTACCAGGGCTGAAATCTTAGTGTAAAAATCTGAAATGGACTCATTATCTTTCATTAATAGAGTCTCAAAATTTCTTCTTGAGCGCTACAAATTAGCTAACCTCACTTTTTCAGTTCCTTTATAACTATTTTGCAATATATCCCAAGCTTGCTTTGCATATTTTGATGTTGCAATACGTGTGAAAATAGCCTCACTCAAGGCTATCTCAATCAAATTGAGGGATTTTGCATCCTTCATTCGAGTATCCTTCAATTGATTCCTTTGTGCATTTGAAAGGGCTGCAAATGCATTAGGGTCTATGATATCATTGAACCCATTTATGACCAACTCTCATAGGTCATTTGCAACTAAGATGGTTCTCATCTTCTTAGCCCATATGTCATAATTTTGTCCATCAAAATTTGGTGGCTGCTGCCAACCTTTGCTATCACCTCCTACCATATTTCTCAAAGGTTTGAGAAAATAAACTAATGCCTAGATAACCTAGGGCTTTACCCAATACACCCACAAATAAAAAACTTGACTAGTTGACTGACTGACTGCCCAGAAAATAGGGCTTTGATACCAATTGTTGGGAATGGCAGGGGTGCAAATAAGACAGAAACAGTGTATTGACAGGATGGACAGACTGAAAATAACACACAGAGAACACACTCGGACAACATAACTAAACAGACATAAAAAGATTTAAATATATATTCTTTTTGCTTCACAAAATACAAAAACTCAGAGTATATTCTCTATTCTTCAACATAAAATAATACTAAGCTACTTGAACAAATATCCAATACATATGGTGCTACTCTCACACCTATTCTGAGTTGTTGCTGCCAGTGCGCAATGTCTGCTAAATTTCTGTGCAGTACTACTATAACATTCCTTGTTCTGTGCTAAACATTCTCCTTGCTACTGCTGCAGACTTGACTTCAAAAACTAACTTCTCCTTGCTACTAAATCCAACGAATGGAATCCATTTGCCTTGTTTAATTCCTTGCTAAAAAATGAGCGTTCAAACCAAATTCAAATTTACCTAACTCCATTTAATGCTGGCAGACAGCTACAGGTTTACGTTGGTTGTAGTAAGTGCTCCAAATTCAAATTCAAAATTATCTACCAAAATTATAATTGGGGGCATACGTTGGCTGCAACTTGATGGTCTTCAGTCTGACGTGGGGGCTGTTGACATGCCATGTTTGTTGATTGCAGAATAATAAATATTCTAACAAATTTCAGGTATAAGCTGGGAAGTGGTGGATTCAGCTCAGTGTTCAAAGGGACCCTAATAGACGGTACACTTATAGTTGTAAAGAAACTAGAGGGTTCAAAACAGTGCGAAAAGTAATTCTGAGCGGAAATCAATTCTGTGGGAATGATACATCATGTGAATTTGGTGAGGCCCAGAGGGTTTTGTGCATAAGGATCACAAAGGTTACAGGTTTATGATTACATGCCCAATGGCTCTTTAAATTCCTCCCTCTTCACCAAAACTTCCAAGAGCTAGCGAAAGATACTCGATTGGAGAACCCAATTTGAGATAGCCTTAGGAACTGGAAGACGATTGCTTTATCTTCATGAGAAATGTAGAGATCGCATCATCCATGGTGATATAAAGCCCGAGAACATTCTATTGGATGACAGTTTTTCTTCGAAGTTGGGAGATTTTGGGTTGGCAAAGCTTGTGGGAAGAGATTTGAGCCATGTGCTGATGACTACGAGAGGAACGAGAGGATACTTGGCTCTCGAGTGGATCTCTGGCCTTTCCATCACTTCCAAAGTTGATGTCTACAGTTTCAGAATGACACTCTTGGAAATTATATCATGCCGAAGAAATTTGGATTTAAATGTGCAAGAGTCAAGTAGGTATTACCTTCCAGCCTGGGCTGGAGAGCAAATTTTTCAGGGAAACATGATAAATATTGTAGACAAAAGGATTGCAAATAATGTAGATGCTGAAGAGATGAGAAGAGCTGCTCTGGTAAGTCTTTTGTGCATTCAAAATGATGAGAACGCCAGGCCAGACATGGCACAAGTTGTGTTGATGTTTGAAGGTAAGACAGAGGCTCCCACCCTTCAAACTCCAATCGTGATGAACCAGCAAGTAGACTGAGAGAATACAGATAGCGATAGCGATAGCGATTCTATTGTTTGAAATTAAGTGAGTGCTTGGTCAAGCATAAACATTTGCTGAGTTAAAACAAGTCGAATGATCTGGTTTGTGTTATAGTGTGGTGTATTTTATTTTATTTTTTAAATTTCATTAAATGTAAGTTTGTTCATTATGATCATATTAATGTAGATCATTGTATGCTCATTAGTTTTGAATACATCATTTTATCTAAGAGGAAAAAATAGATTACTGTATGTTCATTTGAATACATCATATTATCGAAGAGGGAAATTTTTTTTTACTTTTTAAATTTTATATTTAAATAATTAGTTATATAAAATTGGTATTAGTTAAATATACAATATGTACAGTTTTAATTGAAATGAATATAATTAGGATCTAGGTATATCTCTTTTAACAAAGTTAAAATAATAGTGTTTTACGATATGATTATGGCATGTTATTAAAATTAGATTTGTCTTACAAATATCATACATTCTTAGGTAATTATGATAATGGATCATGTAAATCAATTATAGAATTTCTATTGTGATTTTATTTGTCAAAAATAGCCAATTTGAGAGAGTCAATTAGGGTTTTATGTCTAGGTATATGAGTCTAACAATTTAGTCTTAATAAGATTCAATCTTATGGTTGTCCTAGTGTTTGTTTTGGTGTGCATCTCCTATGCCCTAACGGTGGCCATCCAATAGAATAACTGGGTTGGCACTATCACTTAATGTTTTTTAATTATGTCTTGGTAGGTGTGCTTCTAGTGCCTTTTTGGTTTTCATCATGTGTTTGTGGGTCATGGGTGTATTAGCATGTTTATGTGTAATCTGATTTCATCAAGATTTCATGTTGGACAAACCCTACAACTAGTTCATCATGCTCATTTTCCTAGAAAAAAATCATATTTCCTTCATGCCATAATTATACTTTTTAACCAATGCTCTATACATGTACACTTTATTCTATTATTCTAGGGATTGGTGGTAGTTGGTGGAATCATAACTTAGAGTATGCATACTAATTCATTTGCAATATTGTAACTTCCTTGGCTAGTCTGTCTTACTAATATATTATTATACCTATCAAGCACTTTGTCCTCTAGCTATTATGTTCACTATCTATAATTTCTTACCCTTAATGAGGAAATATGCCATTGCTACATTGTCAATACACAAAATATAGACATCTTGTGTGTATTTTAATTTTAGATGTAGCATGAAAAACCATTAGATCCCTTCCACTTCATGCTAGCTATTAGATCATATTCCAACATGTACACTCATTACTCCTTTTTTTTGTCTTCTTGATTGATGGAGGATCATACCAATGCTATCAAGGATTTATCAACAAATGATTGTCTACCATTCATCACCTGCGGTGATGGAAGGACCAATTATACCATAGATAAATTATAAATCATTCTCCATAGTAAATCAAAAACTTCTACATGGTAGGTCCTTTGCAATAGCACCTATCTTTCAAGACTATTCAATGGTGTCCAATCATAATTTAGGTGCATATTGCATTTTTGTTCATTGCACAAGCACTTTAAGTGCCATATGAATGGTGGCGATTGTCACAAAGATTAGAGGCTATAAGTTCCCACTTGTTCCTATTCATCAAACATTGGTAAATTCAAATATAATTCTTTTCCACTTATAATAATGAAACAATGTATATAAGAATAATATGCATTTGTAGCACAAATCTATATACCTAGATGAATGTAATCTCTTGGTCCTTATCACACATTTCAATGGTTTTTAGTAATGACAGGTCTTTGAAGTGGTCATTCTACTTGTTCCCAATTTGGGGATTTTCTCCCTCCTATTATCGACAATAATTTTTTTAAGGCTTCTAGTGTCTTCTTTATCCATTGTAATATGACTACACCTAGTGGGGACTCTCAATGCAATAATTAATATGTAGATGATCATGAAGCCATGTTTCCGAGGTAGGGATATTCATGTTATGCAAGAATTCCCTCAACTTATGGCTACATTTATTGCGAAGGCATATGTATAGGACATGGTGTGAGTTGAAATTTGTATTACGTAAGGATGCATTTAAATTTGTTATAGCTATTGCGGTGATATGTTTATTACTATTACAGGCTAGAAGATTTGAATTTGTACTATTTCTTACACAAGAGATGATTTTATATGCTCTATGGCTGATATGTGGTGGTCAGCATCTTCACATCTTATAATGAAGATATATTATATTTTTTGAATGCTTCTAAATTTGACTGTGTAAACTTTTTCCGTCAATATTTCAGATTACATTCCATAATCTATTATTAAGATGTAAGAAATTAGAAAAGATTGAAATGAAATGATAAATAATAAAATGATCTTCGACTAATCACTGAGTTTAATCGGAATGTAAAATATACACTAATTGACATGTTTGACTCTGCTGTAATAAAAACAAATCATTGAAAGAAAATGTAACATTGTAGATGCACATAATTCTTTTTCCGTGGAAGAGACGCTAAAAAGACCGCGTGTATTTTCCTCCCCGAGGACCAAGTCATTTTGCCCAAAGCTCTCTAATATATCTCTTCAATGTATTCATATCAACCAAAGAAATATGAAGGCTAAGAATATGAGAATGCAAAGGAACAGCCTATACGCATATAAACTCATTGATATGCAGTAATAGAGCGTTCATCGAAGGAACTCAAATTCTCAGACGTGAGTGCTTGGTCAAACTTAAATAATGTTGGTATATGTTGTTTTCATTTCACGTGTTTGAAGAAGAATGTAGAATTGTTTGCTTGACCCTGTGTGAGCGTACCTTGAACGGTAGGGCTTAAAAGAGTGTAATGGAGTATTGTGATTTTCTTAGCTTAATAAATGAAATATATGGATCCATGTCTTGATGTGAGTTTTTGATCCCATTTTTTTTTTTTTTTTAATATCAAAGCAAGATTTTGATCCGATTCTTGATTGAATTTTTTTAATGATGATGGTATTAATATATTTCTGCAGCATTCACATAATGTTAAAAGCAAATGATATTAACAAGATGATGATAACGTAGAACATAAGATCATATTACTTGATCAAGTATTTATGGAAGTTTTTTATTTTAATGTTACATATTTCTCTCTTCTTATTTTTCCATCAATTGCATTTTTTAATGAGAATATGTCACAAACTAGTTATTATACGTAGAAGTTAATTATGAACAATGCTGATGGAAAACACAGAATAAGGATTCAAACATGTATTTCAAATTCTTTTATACACACAACTAACACCTTATTTAAGCTAAGGAAATAAAAAAATATTAGATGAAAAAAAGTTCTCTCACCAACAACTCCTTGTTGTACACACAAGATATGTGTTGATGTGCTCTAATAGATTTGTGCTTGAGAGATGATGTTTCATTGCTCAAATCAATAACAAATTTCCATAGTATAAGGGATACACAAGGTATATGTTTGTTTTGTACCATCAAATTTCATTAGAAACTTACTCCAATTCATATTCGACATATTCAACTATGGAAAATAGGAAAATGGAATTTGCCTCCCTCCCATATTTCTATATAATACACATTTTCTAATGTAGATTTTAGATAGATTGAGAAAAAAAAATTGATATGGTTTGATCTATTTATTTTGTTGATTTTTCATATAGAACATTGTTATTGATGTGTGAGGATAAAAAATATTATATGATTTGATTTTCATATTTTATTGATAGTAATTTTAGCTCTTCATCATTATAAATTATTTTCAAAATATAATAAAAATCCAATCACCTCTTTGTTTCTCTAACTTTATTCACTATAAAAATACCAATAAAAATTAATACTACAACCATACCATATAAGATTTCTAATCCTCACACATCAATAACAATAATGTTAAAATTAGAATCAAATTATAACCATAAATGATACAAATTCTATTGCATAAACGCAATATAACAGTAAATGAAACAAATTATATTGCCGAGAGTGTTGACCGTTTACATTGAGCGCTAAGCACAGGATTAGGGAAAAATTATATTGCATAAATGTAAAATAGTTGACTTTAGCCCTCTCTGAGAAAGATGCAATAAATGAATCACGATGATTGCGCTTGATCGTGAGGTAGACGATAGAAAGAGCACCTGTATTTTCCTCACCGACTTCCCCATTTCGTCGTTTCTTTAGCTTGACCAACTCTTCGTGATCAAATCTCTCATCATCACTACATTTAGAATTAAAGGTACAATTTGACGTTAGAAAAGTCTTTTATTGGAACATCTCATATGTTCATAGTTTTTGATGAAATAATTGTGAAATTTTCAAATTTTCCTCCCCCATATATATATACACACACGTAGCCATAATTTTTTCAAAAAGTGTTTTTTATAATTGATTATTTCAATCTAGAGTTATAATGGAAAAAATCTTGTTGGTTTGGTTTTAAGAAGACTATCTTAATCAAATTTATTTAATGTCAATTTTCATTCTCAAACATAATCTTTAAAAGATTTATGCACATCTATTTTTAAGTGGAGTGAATATAATAGTGAAAATATGTAAAAATAGCTAACACTAGAGAGAAACTCAAATTCTTATGTGTTGTGTGTAATTGTAACAGAGAGGACAATTGGTCTAATAAGAATCTACGAGATGTTTAGAGTAAGGATTAAAAAGAGGTTTAGTGGATTAATCTACAAAAGGGGTTAGTAAAAAATAAATGTTTAAGCCATGTAGAATTTTTTTGGAGCAATTGTAGGAGGATGGTGAGCTAATAATAAAGAGGAGAAAGATGGAGAGGAATAAGCCATGAAAAAGGTTGAATGAAAGAAATATTTGAATGGTGATATAATGAAGAAATTTAACAATAAATCTTGAACAATAGAGTTCAAAACCTTATAAATATGGAGAGAAAGGAGTGAGTGCTTGGAAAACATGGATTAGTGTGTATAAGATATTTAAAATGATAGTACTTAAGAGAGCTTTGATTTCATGCCTAGGATAAAACATGTGTTAGAAAATGTGTTAGTGACATACCAAGTTTAGGATTTCATTCATATATAAACTCAAAATTTTGAATTTTAAAATTGGACACTAGCATCTTGATGTAATGTTGTCTATGAGACTAGCATCTATATACAAAATTGTCCTTTGAAAAATGAGAATTATTAAACTTGGTGTAAGTTTGTGATGTTAGGGATGTTTGGATTTTCATCCAAGATCATGACAACAAAAACCTTGTGCTTCCACAAAAAACACTTGCAACCTAATTCACATTAGAGTTAAGTTGGTTACAATATGAGCTTGCCTATATAGGCAAGGAAGAGGCAATCCACCTATGAGGTGGATTGACAAGTGCCCCAAGATGTGGCACAAATGACTAGACAAATGCCATATAGGTGTCAACCTTAGGATCACTAGGAATATGCAAACCAACAACCTATTTGACCAAGTCATCAACTTTGATGCCAAGTGTTGAGTGACCTTTGAGGTGAGATAGAAAATTTTCAAACCTCTAAAAGGTAGCACATGAGGTTTACCAAATAACTTGTTGGAGCAATGAAAAAAGTATCCCTTATGCTTTTCCCTTGTGTGTTTGGTCCCTCCTTGTAGACTAGATTTAATGGTGCTTTAATTTAGTGTTGTAATGTGTTTGAAACATTCACATTAGGTCTTGGGACCTTGCAAACTAATTAACATAAATGGTACCTTCCTAAAGTGTTGGAGAATGTTGTAACACATTTGTACAATTTTTAAAGGTTTTATTAATTGAATACACCTAATCAACCTCTTTTAACCTTAATCTTGTCTTATTTAAAGTGTTGTAACACACTTTCACACTTTTCTAGGGTTTTCCTAAATAGTTAGGCTTCTTTATTGAATAATGGTGGAAAATGGGTTCTTTATGGCCTAGGTCATATAACACCACTCTTCTTCACTTATCATTCATTCAAGGAGGATGCCCTAGTATCCCAAATTGGATTGACTATCAACACAAATATTTGTCAATCCTCAACAAGGAAAACCTAAGGGGGTTCTTTTAGGCTTCAAAGGGTTCACCACCAAGCAAAAGCTTGGAAAAGACAACTTAACATTCAACTCAAAAAACCTAGCAATGCAAGCCAAATTATGAATGCAAATGATAAATTAAGTAATAGTAAGTTAGGATGTTTGTACCTGAGAAGTCTGGAAATGTGATGAGGATCCTAGAAATGCAAAAATGTTATCAAAATATGCCATGAAGGACTAAAATTCCCTATTGTTGTCTTATTCTCACTGCTATTTTTTGGGGTAGATGTGAAATCTTTAGATGTCGAAATAGAATCTGAAAAAATGTTTTCAAAATACCCTTGGGATGACTAAGACACCCTTGTTGTTGACTTATTCCTGATCTGAATTTCTAAAATCTCAAAATGTGATCTTGAGGCTCAATGTCTGCACTTCCTTCGTCTAATATCTCAGGTCTTGAAACCACTAGATCTAGCCTATAAGTGACTTTCCATGAAGATGACAACTTTGCAACCTTAAAATTTTGCACTTCAAATGATTTTCAACTTAAATATGCAAACATAAAGACACAAGAGAGGAAAAACTTGTTGATTGTTAGTAAATGGGGGTTTACCATGGTCAAACCCCTTGTTGGTAATTAAAATTTGAAATGAAATAGAAATAATGGATGAAAATGATGAATGGACAAAGTCCCATGTTTCAACTCACCAAACCCTTGTTATGAAATCTGCAAACTTGTGTGAAGTGGCTAGCTTGAATGTGGATCTTGACTTGAATTGTTTACTTGAATCAAAACCCTACATCACAAATGTTAGCTCAAAAACACACATGATGCAAGCATATCTTTGACATGATGCTTGAATATTTATGATGGCTCCAAATTCTTGATGAATTGATCTTGAATGCTCTTGTGGACTCCAATTTTATATTAGCATGAAATCTTGAATGCTTAGGATGAAAATGAGTGAAATAACCTTGTATTTATACTTATCCATGCCTAATATCCCTAAATTAAACCACAAACAAGCTGACATATAAATTCATTGATTAAAGGAGGCTAAATCCCACCAAGATTTGGAATTAAATCCCAAAAATAACTTGAGGGGGACTAAGATGCCCTAGGTGGCATCTTAGTCCTGAGGTTTGAAACCCGAGGCACAAACTCCAAAAGGGGGCCCATTTAATGTGCCTTTAAAATCAAAGCCCCAAGATCCTTGGGGGACAAAGACACCCTAGGTGGCATCTTAGTCTCGACCCAAAAATCAAGGGCACATAGCCATAATCATTAAGTTATCATTTACCCTTTAATGTTTGTCGAGATTAACCGTAAAAATATATAATTTATTGGGCTTGTGGATGCAAAATAGGACCAATTAGGACATAAATAAGGATAAATAAAGCAAGGGAGGCCTAGAAAAGTGTGAAAATGCAAGGGTATTCATTATCCTACAATATATTTAGCCCCCACTTTAATGAGAGGATGAACTTTCTTCAAACTCAGAATAAAGTAGCCAACCACACAATCGAGAGGGGTTCAAATGTACAAATGATAGTAAGATAGGATGACAATGACTAAGAGGGTGGTCAAGGCCCCAGGATCAATATCCTATGGCAAACCAACATAGACACAAAGAAACACACTTGCAGATGATATATGAAGCCATAAATACATCACAAACATACACCATCAATGATAGAAAAAGGAAAAAGGAAAAATAAAATTGCAATAAATCAAGCTTTGGCTAGTTGTCTAACACGCTGTCGATCAGGTCTAGGATGTTTGTCCAAAATTTTTTACAGGTGGAACATGTTTTCCACTATGCAAGCAAAATGCATGCTCACAAAGACTAGTGAAGATAGTTTTCCACTAGGTGAGCCTTAGGAAATCCATACCAAAGTCATACCTCCATGAATTTAATAAGGACAAAGAGAAAATGCACGCTGACAAGGGCTAGTTAAGTTAGTTGTTCACTAGGTGAACCCAAGGAAACCATATCAATCCATGACTTTAATAAGGTACTTGAAGAGAAAAATGCACACTCACAATGGCTAGTGAAACTAGTTGTTCAATAGGTGATCCCCAAGAAACCATATCAAAGCCATACCTCCATAACTTTAATAAAGTATAAAAATGCAACACAATAAGAAAGAGGGATGTTC
Organism: Sequoiadendron giganteum; assembly: GCA_007115665.2. Classification (NCBI taxonomy): domain Eukaryota; kingdom Viridiplantae; phylum Streptophyta; class Pinopsida; order Cupressales; family Cupressaceae; genus Sequoiadendron; species Sequoiadendron giganteum. Next base: position 528,415,735 of record CM021100.1, on the reverse strand, counting down.
AAAGGGATTTTACTTAGTTCATATGAGATCTTAATCTTAGGGAATATTGTTCCTAATGTCTCCAAGAGAGGACCAATCAAAGGATAAAAGATTCACAACTAAGGGGATATAGTGTGTCACATCACCACTAAGAGGAATGTAATATGCTAAGATAGATCAAGCTCTTGAAGGACATTACTCCCACTGTCACCACAAAGAGAAAAAAATATCACATGAAATAAGAAAACCACATCAAGGAACATGGAAAAAAATTCAAATGAAATCATGCCAAAATAATGCCAATGTATGCCCCCACTTTAAAGAAATTACTAAACACCATGTTGTGAGAAATTACTTTAAAGTAGACAATCATGAAAAGGAAAAAATGGAAAATAGGGCTGCCCCAAAAAACACATAAGGATCTATAGATTCAAGGTCAGTAGTTTTCTTTATTGCAATGATATTAGAGAGCTTGGAACTGTCATCATTCCCCAAATACACATAGAACTGAAAGAATGACACAAAGAGAGTGAAAATAAAGAAAATCCTTTTGGGTCAACATGGAAGAGACATAGGGTGTCTTGATGCCTTTTGTCATCCCTAATAAGAAAACACAAGACAAAAATGAAAAATGAAAGGTAAATGAAAGATACAAAATATTCTGGGTCAATATGGAAGAGACATAGGGTGTCTCAATGCCTTACATCATCCCCAAAAGGAAAACACAAGAAAAAAATGCAAAAGAAAGGTAAAAACTAAGGAAAAGCTAAGACCTTACGACATATAGAATAATGTAGGTAATAATAGAGGAATGCACAAAGAGAGAGAGAACATCAAACAATACGAGGGGATGACATTACACACATTCAATCACACACTATCTACTCCAAAAACACACTTTTTTGAATTTAAATGTATCTTGTATTTACGCATTCATTCAAAGATTCATCAAAGAATATACACATTATCTTGTCATGTTAAGGATTTATCTAGAATGCCGTCAACATAATCTTTCAATATTTTATGTATGTAATCATGAAATATCAATGTCATTTCTCATTGATAAGTTATGTCTACATTCTTTAATCCAAAAGGCATCATAACCCAACAAATTTTTCCCCAAGTGAATGTAAACATTGTCTTATATTGATCTTGTGGGTCAATAAATATTTGATTATATCCAAAAAATCCATCCATGAATGACAAAAATGTATGTCCAGTAGTTGAATCCATTATCATGTTGATATTACGAAGAGGAAAATCATACTTTAAAGATGATTTATTCAAGTCAGAAAATTTTGTACAAATCCTAATATGATTATCAAGTTTAGCAACTGCTACAATGTTTGATATCCAAGGAAAATAATCAATAGGTCGAATGAAACCTGCGTCAAGGATTTTTTCATGTTCTCCTTTAAAATGCAAGGCTATCATAGGATTCATATTTCGTATCTTTTGGTGAATGGGCTTAGCATTTGCAGCAAGAACAATGTTATGTGCCACTATCTTCAGGTCTATTCCTAGCACATCTGAATACTTCCAAGCAAAAAGATCAGGAAATTCATGAAGAAAGGTTGCAAGATCCTCTTGTTCTTCATCATAAAGGCACTTCCCAATTTTAATGAATTTTCCTCTATCATCTATGTCCATTGATATATCAATGGTATCCCCTAAGGGGAGTGCATTTAATTTAGGAAAAGTCAAATCATATGGTTCCATGCTTGTGGTTGTCTCATTGGTGTCAATAACGTTTTGCTTGGTACTTATCATAGCAGAGGTAACATTTCGCTTAGAGACAAATATCTTACCAAAAGAACTTAACATTTGTTTCAAAGCTTCATTGTTGTCAACATATTCCCATGATGGTGCTAGATCCATATCAAAGAATATAGGATGTTTGATTGTGTGATTGATTCTTGGTTTACATGTGATGGTTTTGATGTTGAGCAATGGTCATTGATATGCTTTGGTTTTCTTAGGAAAAAAATACCCTAAATCAGTCTTTGTCACCTATGTATTAGGTTCTATGGGAACTTGAATGCCTTGTTCAATTTTTCCTCATCCTTCACCATTGTATCCCAATTATTTCACGAGTTTCTAACCTCGTCCATAATTTTTTTCCATTTCCTTTGGGTTGGGTGGTTGTTGATAATCTATCTCATAAAAATTGGTTGTATACGTTGTATTTTCTTCCAAAGTAGATGAGGTAGAGGCTTGGGAAGATTCTTTTGAATTCTGAGTAGACATGACGGTTGGTTTTTCTTGTTTTTCATCCTCTTTTCTTGTGATTATGTATTTTCTCATAAATGAAGGTGTGAATTCTAATGATCCCCAATCATCACCTAATAATTTAGCCACAGGTTCTTCTTCTTGTTTGTTGGTCTCAAGAGGTGCTATGTTGTAGGTTGGAATCAATGTGTTCAAATGACTTGTTGTTCCTTTGTCCAGTTGTAAGCAACTTCAGGCTCGGGGTCTATGTCAATTTGATAAAAAAAATTGTTATAGACATATTTTATTATTCAATGAAGGGTCGAGAGCATTACATGCATCTCATGAATCCATGGTCTACCCAAAAGAAGATTATAGGAAAGGTCATAGGGCATGACATGAATAAGAGTTTCTAGAGTAACCATTTCAACTATGATAGGTAAAGTAATTACACCAAGCAGTTGCTTTGTGACAATGTCAAATCCTCTAATAGATAAGGAATCAGATTTGATTTGTGATTTATCCACATGTAATCTATCAAGAAACTTCACATTGAACACATTAAGGGTAGAGCCATTGTCAACAAGGGTTTGTTTAATGCAGGGAAAACTTTAGTGGCGAATATTTGCCAATTGGCTAATAATAGAAATCAGGAGCTCCAAAAATGGCTAATAGTACAAGCTGAAACGAAGACTAAATTGCCAGGTTTTTACGAAAAAATAATTTTTTCTTGATTAATTCGCCATGTAAACGATGCATCATCAAAATTGATTCGCCAGTATTTTATATAGTTACTAAAAAAATTAATTATATTCGCCAGTAGTATTATATTCCTCCGATTAATTTTGGGGCAATATCGCCACTAATAATAAATTACTATTTAATTTGAGGAATATTTTATTTTATCTATTGCCATAGATTAGTTTTTTAATCGAACGATTGTAGGTTGAATCCGAGCCCTAACACACATGTGCTTTTAAAAGGCTTGTTGAGGCCCGAAATTTGTTTTGGGCCACATGATTAAATCTAATCGTGTGGCCCAAAACAAATTTTGGGCCTCAACAAGCCTTTAAAAAGGCACATGTGTATTAGGGTGCGGAATGAACTTGCAGCCGTCCTTCGCCAGATAATTTTTCCCCAATGCACCATAGGATTGTGATGGGAGTTCCATCGATGAAGCATTGTTAGGCCAATGGTATTGAATTTTGTTAGGAATGGGGGAAGATCTAGCCCTTGACCTCGCCTGTATTGTGATAGCAGCACACCAAGATTCACTATGATTCACCACTATGATTATTATTTTTACCAATTATTTATTAAGATTCGCTAGGATTTTACAAATTTTTTAATATTGTGCATAAGATTCACCAGGAAAATTAATATTTTTTTTCAAATAAAAGGAGAGATTCGCCAAGATTTTACACCTTCATTGAGGGGGGGGGGGGGTTCTTAAAGTTATCCCTGGTTTGATGTCTATCCGATTGAACTGGGCTATTATCATAAAGGATTCATTTTGATTCCTTAATTCTAATGCAGGGATCTCATGTTGGTGGAAGGTAATGTCTACATTAATGGTATTCATTCCTTGTATTAGAGATGCCACATCATTTTCATTTGTACCAGGAGGAACCACTATTTGTTGCAATGTAATTTGGAGCATAGAATCATAGTTTGGTGAATTCTAAAGAAGGTGCCAAAGGGATATCTTGGAAGGAGTATTCTTAAGTTGTTCAATGAGATCATACTCCCTAAGTTGTGAATTTAAGCAAGGGGTACTAGGTAATATGGGGTTGGGTAAAGGAAAGGATGTTAGGGTGGCTTGTTGGGTTTGTAGGTTATTTCTAGTGTTATGTGTGTGAGTGACAACATCATTCTTAGGTGGGTAAAGAGTAAACTCGGGTTTAGATGGAGGTTGAGGTTTATGGGAAGGTGGGTAGAGAATGAGCTGAGGTTGAATTACATTGAAATATTTTGTTTGAGGGTTCTCATAACAAACCCTAGTGGATGAGCTAGGTCAGATGAAGTCCTAAAGGGCTTCATCTAACATGTTTTCCATCACTACTAAAAGGTTTAGGAGATAAGTTATCATTCTTTGGTTTGGTATTTTCATCACAAACCTTAGTGGATGAACTTAGTGAGAGGAACCCTGTAGAGCTTCATCTAACTTATCCAAGTCATCACTACTAAAGGGTTTGGATGATATGGTTTTTGTAAAGTGGGGCATTATGTGGATTGTTTCATGTGGTGTTGCTAATGTTTTCTTTTCATGTTCTGATGAATGTGACCTAAATAACTAGGAACTAATGCTGAAAATGAAACTTGAAAAGATTTAATGTTATCCATAAATGCCATGAAAGTAAAAGGTGCTTGTTCTAGTGATTACAATAAAACAAGAAAAAAATAAACTGAAATAAAAAGTTAATTGAAACAAACAACAACTTTATAAACTAGAAACTAAATGTAGAGAATATTGATGCAAAATGAGTACTGGGACTAAGTCACCTAGGGTGGCGAATTAGTCCTAGTAGGGGTATTTTTTAAGTTTTTCTAAATTTTCTTATGGATGTTGATGCGTTTTGTACTATATAATGCAAATCTAAAATGCAAATGTAAAATTTCACTATTTTTCAAGGAAATGAGGTGCACAAATGAATTTTTCACTAATGCAAAGTATGAAACCCTAGGATGCAAATTTAAACAATGCAACATGAAATTCAATGTTAATACAAACTACTCCTAGGATGTAAATGCAAGCCAAACTAGAAATAGGATGTTCCAAATGCAAGTTCACCAAAATGAACTGTAGATTTTTGGGGAAAGGTTGCTTTCTTACACTTCTAGGGTTTTTCACCTAAAGGAGAGAGGTCTTTCCACCAAAATGAATCTATTGGTTCACTCAAGACTAATTCTAATATGATTGGAGTATCTAAATGAAATGTCCTAAATGGAATAGGCCAATAAAAGAGATGAATACTAATGCAAAGCTAATAAAATATAGATTGTTTAAAAACACATAATAATATGCAAAAAGATAGATTTAAGGCAATACAAAGCAATATGGGAAGGCTAAATAGAAAGAGTGCACTTGGAAACAAACAAAGGTTGAATTGAATATTGCAAATGTCTCTAGAATCCGAGAAAATCTAGTTTTCTGGCCAATTGGGACATTTATGCCAAGTTGGGCAACTTAGTCGTAGCTCTGGGAAACTTATTTGGAGCTTGTTCTAGCCAAATGGGTGTCTAGATCCACAAAAATATCTAACAAATATATTTAGTGGAACTAATTCACCACTATTGGAGACTTAATCCACTTTGGCTTTTTTGGAAATCCGAGAGTGGAAACAAAAGCCTATAGTCTGTACTATGTTCTCCAACTGAAATCCGGATCCAAATATGTGAAATCGCCTGAAAAATAGAATATAATTTGGTTTCTAATGGGGGGTTTGCCTTGGTCAAACCCCTAGTTGGTATTTAAACCTTGAAAGAGATAAATAACTCTGTATAAAACCCTAGCCCTAAGTGTATCTAAGATTAGGAAATCTGAAGTAGGATGCAACCATATTATAATAAGCAAGAATATGATGCACAAATGAAACTAGAATAATGCAAGACTCATTCAAAGAGACCCTAAATCACATTAAAAATCAATCTTAATAACATGAAAACCTTCCTTAGGCTAAAGATAGAGTGAAAATGGAATATGATAGAATCGCTTTGAAAACAAGTCTTTAAGATTGATTTGATGGCTAGTTGCATCTTCTCAACCTATATTTCTCCATGATTCTCCAAAGGAATCCATGATCAACCCTTTCCAATGTGAGATCTTGGACAACAAGTGATCTTGAAGACATAATAAAACCCTAGCTTCATCATTTTTGTAGATAAACCAATGAATCTTCTTGTGAAAGATATTCACCACTTGAATCTTGAATTTTCTTGTAAAAATGACTAAAAGGTTGTGTAAAATGACCTAAAAACATATATTTATAGGCATCAATACCTAATTGTCCATTATTTAGATCTAAGAGGTCAACATCCATCAGAAATTTTGATTAAGCCAAAGATTTTCCCGCTCAAAATTGGAAATTTCCCCAAAAGGGACTAAGTCACCACCTTGGGTGACTTAGTCCCACTAGGGGTTTTTTAGGTTATTTTTATGAAATTTGAATGATTTGAATGTTATTTGTCTAGATTTGGATAATTTATGGGCAGAACAAGCCTCAAGGTCCAAAATAATGAGTCTTAGGGGCCTATAAATGTTTTTTAAAGGGATGATTGGTGCAAGAATGCCATAATGGGTCCAAATTAAGCATGAATTTGTCTCTTTCTTCAAGATTATACAATTTTCTACATTACACATTGCATAAGGGGTAAAAAGTAGACTCAAAAATCAAGGGAACAATCCCTATAGATAACTTGCACCATCAATACATCCAAGTTCTCCATGTGGTCCACCAAGATACCTACAACAGTAACTAACATGACCACCATATAAAATATGAATCCTCTCATCCTCTATCATGTTAAAGCATAAAAGATACAATATAATGCAAAGAGATGCCACACTATTTATCAAATAGAAGTATAAATTATACATCAAATTGATATGTAAACTAAAAATAAAAATCTAATAGTAACAAATATGCCTTGGTTGTTGTCAAGAAATAATCATCATAATTGGAATAGAAATGTTTAATAGATTGTTGCTAATGCATCAACTTATTTACCTACACCTCATCTTTCCCAAAAAATCCATATTCTTTACTTAAATTATTTATGAGTATATACAATAGACATCTTATATTTAAACTAAATATGGAGTACATGGTCAATTGAAGTTTAGCTAGATCATTAATCCATATTATCCTTAATAGAGGAACAATAATTTGTAGTTTTCCTATAGAATTATTTCATATGATATTAGTATAGAGATCTTCACCTATAAATTTTCTTAAATTTTTCTTGTAGTCATACAATTTTAGTATTTATAATCTAGCATGCCATTGGATGTCAATATTTAGTTTCCATGCTTTTTCCTAGGTTTCTATGATTTTTTTCCTATAAGCTTGTGTTTGTATGTATCTATACATATATGTGTGATTGGGTGTGTTTTTCATTGTATTTTGGTTCCCTCAACCTCCCAATCTATTTTTATGGTTATGGTATACATCCTCGAGGGTTTTTGGATTCTGATAATATCAACATGTGACTCTTGTCCCCAGCTAAAACCAATGTTGATGTTCCATTTTTCAGAAAATGTTTTCCCTTGTGTCAATGCATAACTTATGATGATATCCAATTTAAGAGAGTTAGTTAGGGTTTCATGTCTATGAATATGGGTCCAAGAATTTAGTCTTAATAAGATTCAATATATTATGAATGTCCCATTGTTTGTTTTCATGTGCATCTCCTATGTCATAATGGTGCCCATCCAGTAGAATAACTAGGTTGGTACTATCACTTAATTTCTTTCAATTATGTCTCGTTAGGTTTGTTTCTAGTGCCTTTTTGGCTTTCATCATGTGTTTGTGGGTCATGGATGTATTAGCATGTTTAGGTGTAATATGGTTTCATCAAGATTTCATGTTGGATAAACCCTACAACTAGTTCATCATGCTCCTTTTCCTAGGAAAACTCATATTCCATTTATGCCATAATTCATAATTTCAACCAATGCTCTATACACGTACACTTTGTTATATTATTCTAGGGACTAGTGGTAGTTGGTGGAATAATAACTTAGAGCATGCATACTAATTCATTTGCAATATTGTAACTACTTTCACTAGTCTTATTTACTAATCATTTATTATCATACCTATCAAACAATTTGTCCTCTAACTATTATGTTCACTATCTATAATTTCTTACCCCTATTTCTGTTAGTGTGGGAGTATGCCACTACTACATTGTCAATGCATAAAGTATAGATATCTTATGTGTATTTTAATTTTACATGTTGCATGAAAAACCATTAGATCCCTTCCACTTCATGCGAGCTATTACATCATATTCCAACATGTACACTCCTTAGTCCCTTGTTTTTGTCATCTTGATTGATGGTGGACCATACCAATTCTATCAAGGATTTATCAACAAATGATTGGTCTAACTATTCCATAGAAAAAATATAAATGATTCTCCATAGTAAATCAACAACTTCTAGACATGGTAGGTCCAAGGTGGCATTGTTGTAGGTCCTTTACAATAGCACCTAACTTTCAAGACTATTCAATGGTCTCTAATCATAATTTAGGTGTATATTACTTTTTTGTTCATTGCAATTTTTTTTATGTGCCATATGGATGGTGGTGATCAATGATATTTTTAAGTGGCTAATATTCACCAATTGGCTAATAGTTGAAATTTGGGAATCCAAAATTGGCTAATAGTTCGAACTATAATGTGACTTGAATCGCCACATTTTTACAAAATTTAATTATAGTCTTATTTAAATCGCCAAATAATGTATTTTATTTAAAAAATTATCTCAAAAATTTTCCACAATATTCGATACATGATTAGATTAGATTCGTCTTAATTTTATAAATTATTGGAGAAATCTATATTAATTCGCCAATAGTATATCATAACTATTAGTTGCTTTAGGACCATATTTCTAATCTTTAGTTTACACCATTGATTTAAATATAATCTAGTGACCCTTGTTGTATTCCACGAGGTGAAATATACACATGATCTGTAATGCTCATGGGGCCCACAATTTTGGGTATCACGAGCATTATAGATTGTAGGTAAATTTCACCTTATAGTGTACAACAAGGATTGTTAGACCAATGATCTAAAAATAGTTTTGAGCCCCCATGAGAATTATAGATCATGGTTACATTTTACCTTGTAGAATATAATGAGGGCCATTATATTATATTATAAAACAATGGTAGAAAGTAAATATTATAGTCTACCCAGGCTTTAACTCATCAATAATTTCCACTCTCATGCCCCTACTTTTCCATGAGAATTATTTTTAGATTGGATATATTTAGCATCATAATTAATGCATTTTCCTATTATTTTTCAAGATTCGCCAAAATTTTCTACAAAATTTTAGTGATGTAAAAAAATCGCCAATAAAACTAATATTTTTTTCAAAAAAAAAGGAAAGTTTCGCCAAAACAAATTAATTTTTTTCCTCAAAGAATGAAAGATTCGCCAAGATTTTATATCTTTTTTTGAGGGGGGTTTCTTAAAGTTATCACTGGTGGTGATTGTCCCAAATATTAGAGGCTATAAGTTCCTACTTGTTACTATTCATCAAACATTGGTAAATATCAATGTAAATTTTTTCTACTTATAATGGTGAAACAATGGATATAAGAATAATTTGCATTGGTAGCACAAATCTATAGCTACATGAATGTAATCTCTTGGTCCTTATCACACATTTCAATGACTTTTTAGTAATGGTAGGTTTTTTAAGTGGTCATTCTACTTGATCCCTAGCCATGCCTTGTGCATATGAATTTGGGGATTTTCTCCCTCCTATTACCAACAATAATTTTTTTAAGGCTTCTAGTGTCTTCTTCATCCATGGGTAATATGACTACACCTAGTGGGGACTCTTAAGGCCATAATTAATATGTAGATGATGATGAAGTCATGTTTTGGGTAGGGATATTCATGTTATGCTAGAATTCCCTCCATTTATGACTACGTTTATTTTGAAGGTATGTATAGGACATGGTGTGAGTTGAAATTTGTACTATGTAAGGATGCATTTAAATTTGTTATAGTTATTGAGGTCATGTGTTTACTACTATTGTAGGCTAGAATATTTGCATTTGTACTATTTCTTACACACGAGATGATTTTATATGTCCTATTGCTGATATGTGGTGGTCAACATCTTCACATCTTATAATAAAGATGTTTCCATCATAAAATATAAAGATATTAACTATGATATATTATATTTTTGGAATGCTTCTGAATTTGACTACAATTTTTTTTCTTGGATATTTCAGATTATATTCCATAATCTATAATCTATTATTAAGATGTAGGAAATTAGAAAAGATAAATGAATGATAAATAATAAAATGATCTACCCCTAACCACTCAATTTAATTCGAATGTAAAACATCCACTAATTGACATGTTCGACTCTGCTGTAATAAAAACAAATCATTGAAAGAAAATGTAACATTCGAGATGCACATAATTTTTTTTCCGTGGAACAGACGCTAAAAAGACCGCGCGTATTTAACTCCCCGAGGACCAAGTCATTTGCCCAAAGCTCTCTAATATATCTCTTCAATGTATTCATATCAACCGAAGAAATATGAAGGCTAAGAGTATGAGAGTGCAAAGGAACAGCCTATACGCAGATACACTCGTTGGTTTTGCAGTAATAGAGCGTTCGTCGAAGGAGCTCAAAAACTCAGACGTGTAAGATGCAGATTAATTTCAGGGAGCTTGGATTGCGTAAACTGTCCCGTACAAAAGAACTGACAGAAAATTAGACCATCTTTATTCAAATTTTTTTCGGGAAACGACTGTGATTTGATGGCACTGGGACTTCTCAAATTTTATATTATTTTTCTATCGGTACTTCTTGCTATTGTCGCTTTTGCCATTGTTTTACTTTTTTCATTTCTAGAGAGGCGTCGGCTAAGATGGATCCAAAGGTGCGCAGATTCGTCGGATGATGCATTGCTTAGAGTGTTCAGTTACATGGAGTTGAAAACCATAACCAGGAATTTCAGGAATAAGCTGGGTGCCGGAGGGTTCGGTTCAGTGTTCAAAGGAACTCTACCAGACGGTATGCCTGTGGCAGTTAAAAAATTGAACGTCTCAACGCAAGCCGAAAAGCAATTCCGAGCGGAAATCAACTCTGTGGGAGTCATAAATCATAAGAATTTGGTGAGGCTTAAAGGATTTTGTGCACAAGGATCACGAAGATTACTGGTTTATGATTACATGCCCAACGGCTCTCTGAATTCTTTCCTCTTCACCACTAATTCGAAACGCCCCTCGAAGATACTGGATTGGAGAACCCGATTTGAGATCGCGTTAGGTACCGCAAGAGGATTACTTTATCTCCATGAGCAATGCGCCGATCGCATCATTCACAGCGATATAAAGCCCGAAAACATTCTGTTAGATGAAGATTTTACTCCCAAGTTGGGGGACTTCGGCTTGGCAAAGCTTGCGGGTAGAGATTTCAGCAAGTTGCTAACGACTACCAGAGGAACGAGAGGATACTTGGCTCCCGAATGGATCTCTGGCCTCCCGATCACTCCTAAGGTTGATGTCTACAGTTTTGGTATGACGCTCTTGGAAATTATATCAGGCCGAAGAAATCTGGACCTAGATGTGCAAGAATCGAGTAGGTATTACCTTCCAGCCTGGGCTGCAGAGCAAATTTGTCAGGGAAACATGATCAATATTGTGGATATAAGGATTGCAAGTGATGCAGATGTCGAAGAGGTGCGAAGAGCTGCCCTGGTAAGTTTGTTGTGCATTCAAAATGATGAGAGCGCCAGGCCAAACATGGCACAAGTCCTGTTGATGCTTGAAGGCAAAACAGAGGCTCATACCCTACAGATTCCACCCGTGACGATTAACCAGCGACTAGACAGACCAGGAAACACTGATAGCGATAGTGAATCTATTGTTTGAAATTACGTGAGTGCTTGGTCAAACTTAAATAATGTTGGTATATGTTGTTTTCATTTCACGTGTTTGAAGAAGAATGTAGAATTGTTTGCTTGACCCTGTGTGAGCGTACCTTGAACGGTAGGGCTTAAAGAGTGTAATGGAGTATTGTGATTTTCTTAGCTTAATAAATGAAATATATGGGTCCGTCTCTTGATGTGAATTTTTGATCCGATTCTTTTTCTTTCTTTTTTTATGAAAGCAAGATTTTGATCGGATTCTTGATTGATTTTTTTTAATGATGATCGTATTAATATATTTCTGCAGCATTCACACAATGTTAAAAGCATATGATATTAACAAGATGATGATAACGTAGAACAGAAGATCATATTACTTGATCAAGTATTTATGGAAGTTTTATATTTTAATGCTACATATTTTTCCCTTCTTATTTTTCCATTGATTGCATTTTTTAATGAGAATATGTCACAAAATAGTTATTATTTATAGAAGTTAATTATGAACAATGCCGATGGAAAACACAAATTAAGGACTCAAACATGTAATTCAAATTCTTTTATACACACAACTAACATCTTATTTAAGCTAAGGAATTAAAAAAAAAAATTAGATGAAAAAGAGTTCTAGCGGAGGGAGAGGGAGAGGGAGGGAGGGATAGTGGGAGGACGAGGGATAGGGAGAGAGAGAGAGG
>CM021100.1:528387754-528403195 GCA_007115665.2 Sequoiadendron giganteum | reverse complement strand
TATTCAAATATTTATAGATTAGCTAAAATATTGAAATAATATTTAAATATTATACATTTAATAATATATTATATATTAAATACATAATTCGGTAAGAGATTATCATAAATTGTATATTAAATATATTACATTATAAACTTTATTGGATATTATATATATTAAATTATAAACTTTATTGTATATTATATATATTAAATTATAAACTTAATTTCATTTTTAAATCATATATGAAAAATTATATAAATTGTTTTAAAACTTATCTAAAAGATATCATATATCGAATTCAAATCCGATATCGGATATCCGATTTCAATCCGATATCTGATATTCTGACACAAAATTTAATGTGTAGGGATTAGGCTCGATATTAGGCCCGGGATTTGGTTTGGACCTACCAATCCTAAAAAGTCAACACGTAAAACATGTTTAACAACTTACCTTGCTTTTCCAGAGTTCGCCCATGTGGTTGACGACTTTTATTTTACCTAAAATTGATTAAACGAAAAAGGTTTGTAAATGAGCTTCTCAACTTTCTACCAATATAAATTATATTTTACTTAGAATCTAATAAATAATTATTATTTATTTTTTATTAGAATTACGACTAAAGTCCTGATTGATAGTATGATAGAAAAACATCTATAGCTTTCAAACGGTATCACATTTTTTGAATCCAAAACATGCGTCACATTCTATGTTTCGCATACTATAGGATTAAAAAAAATAAAAATGAATTTCATTAAGTTTTGACCAAGTTAAGGTGGTCAGACATACGAGTTTTTATATTTTTAAAAAGTTGTAATAAAAAATTCATAATTAATTATTTATTTGAAAAAAATTACAAAAAAATATGCATCACATCCGGATATGAGTCCTAGATACTTATATCTAAAATCTTATAAAAAAATATTATGATTTTATTATGGTTAGGGTGGTCAGACAGACACCAACTTCTTATTTTTTCCCTGAAAATTTTAGTACTACTGCATTGAAATTTCAAATTTTCACCAAATAGATTTTTTTTTACAAAAATTAACCTAGTAGTTTAAAAACTAAATTCAATTTGCCACAGATTCTATTCTTATATATTTTTGAAATAATATAGATAAATTATTCAAATTTTTATGTCAAGTTGCTCAACTCTGATTTTCTGAATTTTCATTCCCACTTAAGGACCTGTTTTTTCCATGATGATCCTGCACATACCCTTATGAGAGAGTTTAATTATAGGAAAGGTTTGATTTGGATTGATGGTTGAGATTGGATGTCAATAAGATGTCTTAATCAATGACCAAGATTGAAAGTTGGCAAGTGCCCTAGAATCAATGGACAATATTCAATATGACAACCCACAATTAGGGTTAGGGCAACATTAGGTCAAATTTGAAATGAATAGACATGATTGATTTTTAGAAAATCAAATCAAGGGTTGATAATGCATGTGACAAGAGATAAAATTGACACATAAAAAAAGGTGGTTGGAGAATCAAATAATAATAGAAATTGCTTGATTTTTGGAGGACAAAGACTATTTTGAATTAAAAATTAATTTTAATTCAAAAGGTGGAGTCACATGATAGTAAATAATTAATTTGAATTATTTACTAAAAAGAGGAAAATTAGAAAGTGAGACTATTTTAAATAAATAATTTTGTTTAAAATGAGCACAGACAAAGAGGTGATAGGAGAAATTAAATAGTAAAAATTATTTAATTTAGGTGGCTAATTCATAATTAAATAATAAAAATATTATTTAATTATAGAAGAATGCGACAAAGGGAATCTTTTGAATTAAATATAATGATTTAATTCAAAATTCAAGAGAGTAGACCAAAATTTATTTAATTTAGGAGAGAAGAGGCTGATGAATAATTAAATAATTAAAAATAATTATTTAATTATAGTGGAAAGTGGACAAAAATTAAATAAATAAGAATTTATTTAATTTTAGAAAGAAGAGGACTTAATTAGTGACTTAATTAAATAAATAAAATGAATCAAAGAGGAATAAAGAAAAAAAAAATGAATTAATTAAATAATTAAAATTATTTAATTATCAAGGAAAAAAGGAGAAATGATGGAGAATTTAGAAATCACAAGCCTGAGACACTTTTTAGTATCTACAATAACCACCAAGGTTCAAACTTTTTTCGACCCATTTTGATTCTTGGCATCATTCTCTAGCTGATCCATTATGCTAATAGGTTTGAACCTCTATGTTGAAGTTATTAGAATTCATGTTGGTGAATCTGTGTTGCAAACTCTCACTTGGCCATTGTACTCATAATTTGTGTTCCTCTATTGGGCTAATGAGCTCATACATTTGGAATATTCATGTTAATTTTGTGTATTCATGCAGAAGATGAGGTCCAATATTTGTGGCTTCACCTAGATTGTGCCAAGCTGAAAATTCTCATATTACTAGAGTAAAATTTATTTATTGAATTAATTTTGTTTTGGTGAAAGTGGACTAATTAAGGTGGAAATAATTATTTTAATGACTGGATGAGTGATTATATTGTTAGGTATCAACATGAGGGAAATAATATGGAGATGAACATTTATGATATTTTAGTGTTTACATTCTTTATCTTTTTGAAATTCATTTGTGACTAAGACAAAGGAATGTCATTTAAAAAAAGAATAAAAAATGGCAGCTTTGAATGAGATGAAACTGATGGGATAATTCTCTAGCTGTTGGAAGGATGGTATTGGCAATAAAGAGGAATGTGTGTCCCCTTAAGATAATAAGTAGGTTTGAATAAAAATGCATGCTCTCAAAATGGCTTAAGAAATTGAAGGATAATAGAGAGAAGGAGATGAAATGATGGATAGAATAGGAAAAAAAGGTGGACATAGGGGAAGAAGATGATAATTTGGATAGAGGAGGATAGTCATGTTGATTTGGTTTGAGAAACCTTTATTTTTTTCAACACTTAACATTATACACTAAGGTATAAGGACTAGGTAAATTATTTATCACTTGTGCATAAAAGGACTAAGGTAGAAGATGAAGTTTTCATACAAGTGTATGCCATATAAAATGATGATATGTTAGACCATTGTTTCACTATAGCAATGTGATTTAAGGACTATTAAAAATGTAATAAAAATGGGATTATATACAAAAAAAACAAGCATGCATAAAGAATACAAAGAGAAATACAAAATTTTCCCCAATCAGGCCAAAATTTAATTAATTGATTGATGATGATCTAGGAGAAAAAAGGATTGGGAACTATATATCCCAACCATTATGATTTTAGTGAAATGGATCAAGGTTTATAGCATATTTGGGAACAAAACCCAAGAGATTATTTGGATGATGCACAAGATTACATAGGTAGAGTCAGTGGGTTAGGGTTGGATTCTTTTGGATGGAATACTTGGGGATTATTTTGATGGTGAATAATTGGATGCATTAGATTGAATTGTGTTCATCATTTTTTAGAAACAATGACAAGGGAGCTTATGGATAAGGATGACATGATTGGGGGATTTCTTAGATAAGATACCAAAGAAATGGATTAATGGATGAAGAATTTAGGTTAGATGGATGGGTTTTGTGATGTGATATCCATGGACTATGTCACATAGAGATATCATGCCACACTTTGGATATATTTTGATTGATATGTTGAAATAATTGTAGGATGTATTTTAATTGATATGTGATATCCAAGAATATCTACCTCCTATGGTGAGAAACTTGGTTCCCAAGAAAACATAGATAATCAAATAAATGACTATGATCATATCACATAGAATTCTAATGAGAAAAACGAGCATCATGACCTTAATCATATCAAACAAGAGGAAAATAAAGCCATAATGGATATTACTAAGCATTTGGATGAACACAATACAAGTGTACATGACAAGAAATCATCAACATCATCATATCAAATAGGATCAACTACTTTTATCAAGTCATATTCTTTCAAAGATGGGACAATAACAAGTTCTAATTATCATCAGAAAAATACTTTTATAAACTCTACCAAATAGTTAACTGCAATAAAAAAAATATTAAAAAAAAAAAAACCATTAAAATATATGACAATGTAAAATGTAAATTCATTCAACACATCTTCAAGTTCATACGTAACAATTATTTGATCATCTTTATTTAAACGAAAACCAACATATCATTTAAGGATCATCACATAAACAATTTACTTTATTTATCATTGTGTCTAAACATAAAGAAAAAATTTCTTATAACATGTGAAAAAATATTATTCAAATAAATTAAATTGATTCAAATAATAAAATGGAATTGAAAACAACTATACCTTCCAAAAGAAAAACCATTTAATACATAAAATAAATTGATTGGGTGACTTGACTTTCCCATACCATTAGTGGCTTCATTGTCTTCCATTACAATTATTGAGCTTAATTTTCTTTCATGTGATAGACGTTTGAAAACCACCAGTAATTTCTTCACCCACTTCCCCTTTCGGTCCTTTGTTCAGGTTGACCAAATCACCGTGCCTAAATCTCTATAATGCAATTCACCTCTGTATTCAGGTTGACCAAGTCAGCGTACCCAAATCTCTCAAATACGCGCCGGCTTAACCGGCACACTCTAAGCATCTGACTGCTTAGGTTGGAAAGCACTAAAGCCATCTAAATTGAACTTCGCGGTCAGCATATACGAATAACGTGTACTAACAAAATAAATCGATTTGTTGGCTTGACTTGACTCGGCTTAATAAAGGTAACTGAAGTGGAATATAATATCTTGATACCACATCTGTGCATACTTAGAAAAAAATTATATAACGGAGATGCAATTTAGTTGGCTTTACTGCCTTCTATTACAATTATTTAACTTAATTTTCTTCCATGAGATAGACATTACAAAAACCACCAATCATTTCCTCACCTACTTCCTCGTCCGGTTCTCTATTCAGTTTTACCAAGTTACTGTGCCCAAATCTCTATAATATGAGTATGACATGTTTCTAATATTAGATTTGTCTTAAGCATATCATGTATGCTTAGATAATTATGGTAATTGATCATGTGAATCAATTATAAAATCTTTATTGTGATTTTATTTGTCAAAGAACGTCATCTTGTGATCTTATTATGTGTGCTTGTACAACTAGTAAATTTATTTTATGTCATTTATTAGTTGATCTAAAATTGAGTAGTGTTGTTGCATACCTTTAAGAGATTCTTGAACTAAGATGTCATAGCTTATTTGACTATACAAATTACATGAATTTTTAAATTAATTTAATTTGTTGATTAGATGGATGGTTATAAATGTTTCTTTTGTTCTATGTTTAATCAACAATCTTCTATGAAATATTTAAATATTTGTTGCATTTTCTCTATTTTATATAGTTTATCATATTAACTTGATCACAATATTGGATTCATAAGATAATTTAAACATTAATTAATGTCATGATGCACTAACTTATTTCTTTAATCATAGATTATGATATGGAATACATTGATTAATGATTTTTAATCGAGTTTATGGACTAACTACTATTCCCATAATCATGAGGTGGATGTAAGTATAGATTCTCCCTCTCATTCAAAGAGTGATAGATTGTAAATATGGGGGCATTGTCCTATGCCTTCTAAGAATGCACACACATTAACACTAGTCATAGGTCATGCACAAATGTTCCATCCATTTAATTAGTTGTTGAAGAGTTTTTATACAAATATAAGCATTTGAATTATAATTGTACATTTGAATTTTACTTATTACAGTCATAGGTAACACTTGTGCATCCATCTTTTAGTTTGAGCTATTTTTGAACCCTTCGAATCTTGACATCAATGTTATACTATATTTGTTTGCATAACCTATATTACCTGATCCTCTCATTTTTGTATTAAATAAAATGATTTGAAAAACTAGTATGAAAGAAACATGTTAAAAAATGAAAAGGTGAAATCAAAAATAAATAAAAGAGAAAATAATGAGAATAAGAGGGAATTTGTCACAAGTTCGGTGGGCGGACGACTTGCTACATTGATGGTGGCAAGTCTGTCTTGAGGGGTGCGGCTGAGGTGGTGTTGTGTTGGACTGGCGATATGGCGGCCACATCGGTGGCAGGGTGAAGTCTCCTCGCATTAAGATGGTTAGTACAACATTGATTAGGGAGTATTTATGACTTTTTGTGTCAGTTATCAGGGTGGTTTGTGTGGGCTTCAGTGGTCATGTCATGATCGTCCTGCATCGTCTCTTCACAAGCTCACTCATCTGAATGACGAAAGAATAGAATGCTCTGGCAGATTTGAGTTTGACATGCTTATGTTGTACAACATAGTAACGTAGGTGGTGACTTCTCTTTCTATTTGAGAAGTTGGTGAGGCCAAACAAACCCATTCAATTTCCATTTCCTTTCGTTGGTGTAATGCATTGTGGTGTAGGCATCAACGGCGGAGCATTCCAAATTCATTGCGGAAATGTCAGTGGACACGTTGGTTTGTTTTGGGGTAGACACTCTGATATCTCTCGATAGTAAAGAGTGGAAAAATGCATTCTTGGTGGTCACAGACCAGCACCTCAAGTGCATCCTGCTAAATATCGACCCTCTCACCATGGTGTCCGTGAAAATGATCCTTGGCAAAAGGAATTTGGAGCATAAAGAAAATTTCAAGACAAATACGTAGATTGTCTTGAGGTTTTTGGTGTCGATTTTGGACAATCGCACGCCTAATGTGGAGGCAAGGGCACTTGTAAACAAGATCTTCAAGAAAATTTTGCTAGGTGGCTTGGAGGAGACCTTGAAAGCTACCTTCCTGGGCAAGGGCATCTCGCGCCCATGAGATCTAGACCTATTAAAAGCTCAGGGTGAGGTTGTTAAGATTTACCCTTTCCTTTTGGATTTAAAGGGGATGACTTTAGTGAAGCACGAGATGATTGTTGTGATAGCGGTAAATTTCTTGAAGGTGTTCCAAATGGAAGAGGTGAGAGACTTCGAATGGGTCAAATAATTTGATGAGTTTGTAAAAGCCAATGGATTCTGTGAGCTTTGGATGCCTCCTATTTCCTCTTGTCAAGGTGTTGTGTTTGGGTCTGTTAATTGCTTTTTTAAGTCATTGTAATTGTTTGTGTGGTCTTGTGGGCTCGATTTCAAACCGGTTTTTGTAAAATTGTTAGAAATCTATGAAATTCATGGCAACAAGCTAGGGTTGGGTCACATGTCATCTTATTTTAGTCTAGTTTGTAGTCTTCTAAGCTCAAATGGTGGGTTGGCATGGAAAATGCCAATTTTTCAATGTAAACTGTAAAGGGTTTTCAGTAGTTTCCCGTCTCGAGCATGGTCATTTTGGGGGAGTGAAGGCACAAGTAGAGATGGTTGTGGTGGTTATTTTGTCTTGTCAATTCTGGGGTTGTTTATCAAAGACAATGAATTCCTACATTGCAAACACCTATATTTTCTTTTGGAAATATAATATACTCTATCTTACAGAATAAAAACAAAAGGAGGGAATTCATCACATAAGAAACCTAGATTGTAGAGTTGAGGGAATTTGTGGGTAGCATGGAGTAAATAGCACAAGAGGTTGGAAGCCTAATGCAAGAGCATCGCTCTCATCATGTTTTTATGCTTTATTTTGATGTTAGAAGTCTTAGTTGAGTTGGTGTAGGTCTTAGGAGGTCCATTGGGACCATGTCCAATGGTTTCAGTAGCTTAAATAGACCTAGGAATTCAAATATTGGTTTTCTCACCAAAATGCCAACTTGAATTTATAGGGTCTTTTTGGCTTGTTGCAAGGTTAGGGTTTGTTCCTTAGCTCTTTTTTCTAGTTTTCTTAGTCTAATAAGGTCTTAAAATACAATGACTGGCCTTTTAAGGTCATTTTACATGTTTCTTTTAGTTTAGGTTGTGTAAAAGTGCATATTTTGCAAGTTTAAGTGCTAGAAAAGGACATTGGAACTTTAGGTTTTGATGAAAATCATGTAATTTCGAAAGTAACTATTCTTGATCATCATTCACATTGAAAAAATAAAGGAGAATGCTCCAAGAAATGGTTGAAAGCTATTTTTGATGAAAACACCATTCTTGAAACTTGGTGAAACCCTTCCTTAGGTTGTTTCCCAAGTGCCCACCAAAGGAAAGTCCTAATTCAATTGTATGAGTGAGTTGTGTAGATCTATTTGTATGCATTGTCCTTAAAACTATCAAAAAACCCGTCCTTGAGGGTTTAATGGAAAATATATTTCTTGAGTTTTCCATAGCAAAGTAAGGAGTTGAGTAGACCCTCTGGAGTGTATTAAAGTTGCAAGAAGTATAATAGTCATAAGAATGAGTGTTGTTGAAATAAATTCCCAATTAGGACATTGTCAAGGGTTTGAACCTAGAGAGGAAAGTTTGTCAAATTCTTGCAAGATAAGGTTTGAACACCTTTAGTAGAGTCAATAGGAATTTGAAAGAATTGTCCTTGCATATTGTTTATCCTCTACATCATTATTAGTATCAGAGCCAGATTAATCCAAGAAAACTAATTTGAGGGTTAACAATCTAGAAGGAGAAAGATGCCTTTAAGGAATGCTAAAAGGATGGTAGAAAGAATAGAAACACAATTGGGAGAAGCCAAGGTTGCTAGAGAAATGAGGGAAATGATAGTCAGTTTGGATGCAAGACTCTCTCCAGTGGAAGCTAACCAAAGAAGAGGAGTGGTTATAGGGGAAATGCGTGACCAAGAAGAAGAAGTGGTGAATAAAGTACCTCAAGAAGAGAGGGATGCTAATGAAATGAGGTTGGAAAGATTGTTGAAGGAAATAAAGGGTGAAGGAAACAAGGTGAAGATGGAACTTCTAGTATATGTAGGTAGTTTGAATGGTTAATAAATCCTTGATTGGATAGGGGATTTGGACAAGTATTTTGAGTTTGAGGAGGTACCTAAAGAGCAACAAGTAAAGTTGGCCAGGACCAAGTTGAAAGGTCATACATCCCTATGGTGGGATTATGTTTAGGGAGACAAGAAAAAGAAGGGAAAAATCAAGATTACTTCTTGGATAGGATGGTAGCCAAGTTGAAGGGAAAATTCATGCCTAGTGACTCTATGACTCAATTGTATAGGAAGTTGTGGAACTTGAAACAAAAGGATATGGGAGTGAAAGAGTATACTGAAGAGTTTTATACGTTGAGTATCAAATCAGGACACATGGAGGATGACACTGACAAGGTTGCAAGATACCTTAATGGATTGAACTATATCTTGCAATATGAGTTGATCTTTACAAGCCCTAGGACACTTGAAGAGTGTTATTAGTTATCCTTAAGGCTAAGGAGAAGTTGAATAGGAAGCAAGAAAAGCATAATATAGGTACAGGAAGGACTTACATAAGTAGAGGTCCATATGCTAGTAGAGGGCAGTCATAAAAATGTCAAGGTGAGTCAAGCACCTCACAAGAACAAGCACCAAGTTCAAGAGAAGGTTTTAGAGGAATAAGGCCTAACTTCAAGGGAAGATTTGGACAAAGAGGAGGATTCAATGGATTCACAGGAAAATGCTACAAGTGCAACAAGTTTGCAAGTCATCAAGCTTGGGAGTTTCCAAAAGAGAATTCAACTACTACCTTTAGGAATGAAAGAAGGACTCAAGTTGCTCAAGGAGGAGATGAAGAAAGTGTTAACTACTCACTACAACCAGAAGAACCAGATATAGAAGAGTCTTTGCTGATGAGAAGGACATTGATCAAGGTTCTAATGGAGAAGGGGCCACATCAGAGGAAGTCATTATTGAGGAATATTTGCAAATATCCTCTCAAGGACTGATTGTCTTGCCAATTCAAGTGGGACCGATTTAAAAAGATATAGTTTGCCAAGTTTTAGACAAGAATTTTACATACAAAATACTCCTGGGTTGACCTTGGATCCATGAGATACAAGAAGTGCCATCAACGTACCATCAATGCTTGAAATTTCCCTACAATGGACAAGAGATCACTATTTTAGTTGATTCCAATAATCCTCAATACTGCAATACTCTTAAGATGGTTCAAGATACTTTTGTACCACATAACATGGAAGCTATCACTTCTAATTCCTCAAGAAATGAAAGACAACTAAAATCTTTGTCAAATCAGTCTGAGAAAAAGGTCTAGCTGAAAGATAAATGCATTGGTGATTCTACTTCCTCAAGAAATGAAATTCAACTAAATGTTTTGTTAAAACTATTTGAGAAAAAAGTTCAGTTGAAAGACAAAGGCATGGGTGAATATTATTTTGAGTGGTCCTTATGTCTATCACAACTACTACCTTCTCCAAAATCCTATGGACAACCATCAACACCCAGACAACAATCTTCACAACCAATCACACTCTTTGATGGTATATTTATAAAATTAGGAACCTTAGTTGATGAATTTGAAGAAAAGGACATTTTAAATTGGTTGTACAAAGATGAAGAACAATCTCAAGCATCAACTTCCAATGTACTAACATAACCATGTGGTAAAATATTTACAATCCTAGAGAATATGGGATATGAAGGAAAAGGTCATGTCAAAAAAAATAAAAGAAGGTATTGTGGAACCAATATAGCCTATCATAACCAATGTGAAGGACAAGAGGGGGCTAGGATACAAAGAGGAAACAAAAGAAGAAACCAAGCAGTAGATTTGTGAGTGAATCCTCCAATTACAAGCTAGTTCTTAAACATATTCAAATAAATATGAATGGGACTCACTATCTGAAGAATCTTGTTAAGACAAGGAAATTGATGTGATAAAAAGGTATGCAGCCATATGTACGAGGGAAAAGTTTAGAGTCTAGACCATTTGAATTTGGATCACAACATGTCGATGGCTCTAGTGAGGATGATTAGACATCAAGCAAGATAGATGATTTGGAGGAGAGTAACATTATAGACCTTGACGTTTCTACTGAAAACCTCGACATCTCCATCCTAACCCTCACCGCTTTGGACCTTGACCAATCTGATGATCCCTTACCTTTAATGCACCCTGAACTCATTGACTAGGACCAAACCGAGTTGCATGATATCCCTATCTTTTTAGATGGCCATGCCATTGTCAACTTCCTTTGCTCTGAAAATCCCAAAACAAGTTCCACCAATGAATCTCATAACAAATCTTTGAACAATGGTAGTTCCAAATATCTTAGATGCAAAATGAATATCAAAAATTGATCTAATGGTGAAAACCATTTAATGGTAGCATTAGTTCAGCAAAAAGTAAAAATAAAGAGTGTATCCAATGGTAAAAACCTCTCTGAGGAACTGGTGGATGGGAGATTTGACACTCTTCCTGAGAATTATCTTGAGAGATCTTCAGTATTGGTTGAGCCTACACAATCCATAAATATTGGTACTACATAAATAGTGAAGACCCTACATCTAGTTGCATCCATGATAGAGCAAGAAAATCCAAGCTTCGCCAAATTCTTTGAAGAGAGACAAATCAACTTTTCTTGGTCCGACATTGAAATTCCATGAATAGATCCAAATCTAATAATGCATCACTTATCTCTAGCACCTGGAGTGAAGTTAGTAAAGCAAAAATTGAGAAAAATGCATCCACACATCGCCTTACTGGTAAAAGAAGAATTGAAAAAATTATTAGATGTAGGATTCATTCACCCAATTGACTACGCATAATGGATCTCAAACACTGTACTAGTCTCTAAACCATAAAACAACATCAGGATATGCACGGATTTTAGAGACCTTAACAAAGCTTGTCTGATGGATGACTTTCCTTTTCTTAATATAGACATCATTGTGGATTTAACAGCTGGCCATGCAATGCTATCACTCATGGATGGATTTTCAGCTATAATCAGATAAAAATTGCACCAGAGGGCCAAGACAAAATAGCTTTCACATTCCCATGAGGAAAATTCTATTGGAACATCATGCCTTTTGGGTTAAAGAACATAGGAGCCACCTATCAGCATGGAATGACAACAATCTTTCATGACATGATGCTCACTTTCATGGAGGACTATGTGGATGACCTGCTAGAAAAATCATTCACCAAGGAAGGACATCTAGAGATCTTAGATAAAATATTCACTCGATTGGAAAATTTCAATGTATTTTTAAACCCAAAGAAGTGTGTATTCAGCGTAACACCAACCAAACTCTTAGGATACATAGTCTTAGCTAAAGGCATTGAAGTAGATCCAACGAAAGTTAAAGCCATCATGGAAGTGCCTCCTCCTAAGAACATCAACCAACTCATATCTCTACAAGGAATATTCCAATCCATCTGAAGATTCATCATGCAATTGGCAGACAAAATTCATCCTTTTACTCATTTGCTAGACAAGAATGTTTATTTCAGATGGGATGAAAAATGTGAAGCTGCCTTTAATCAATTGAAACTCTATTTGATGAATCCACCTATCTTGGTACCACCAACAGAGGGAAAATCATCGCTACTCTACATAGAAACTATTGGGGTATCTTTGGGAGCTTTGCTAGCACAAGAAGATTCTACAATAAAATAAAGGGCGGTCTATTGCATCAACAGAACACCGAATTGCTATGAGATTAACTACACATTCATTGAAAAGGATTTTTTGGCAGTGGCATTTTCTACTCAACAATTGTGACACTATATGTTAAAACATACCATAAAACTGATAGCCAAGATAGATCCATTGAAATATCTACTCGACAAATCCAATCTAACAGGAAGACTAGCAAAGTGGGTAGTGATATTGAGTGAATTTGACATCAAATATGTGGATAGAAAATAAATCAAGGACCAAGCGATAGAAAATCAGCTAGTTGAAGCACCATTGCAAGATGATCATCCCATGCACATTTAATTTCCAAATGGAGATGTCCTCACCATAACATCACAACATTGGACATTATACTTTGATGGGTATTACATGCAACATGGATCGGGTGTTGGAATCCTATTTATCACTCCCCAAGGACACACTATTCCAAAGTCTTACAAGTTGATGTTCCCTTGCACTAACAACATAGCTGAATACAAATCATTAATCATTGGTATCAAGGTAGCTATGGAATGGAAAATCATAGAGTTACAAGTCTATGGAGATTCTCAATTGGTCATAAATCAATTTAATGATGATTATCAAATGAAACATGACAAGCTGATGCCATAAAAAATAATGGTGGATGACTTCAAGAAGTACTTTTTTGAAATCAAGTTTGAGAAAATTCCAAGAGTAGACAACAAAGCTACAAATTCCATGGAAACCATTGCCTCTCTTCTACAGATACCAAAAAAATGAAGTCGTTATGAATTCATGGTGGAACAATTGTTTAACCTTGTCTATGAAAATCCTGAGTCCCAATTCATGTACCATCTAGTTGAGGTTGATTCTTCTATCTATGAGAAGATCTAAACCTATTTGAGAGACAATACCCTACCACTTGATCTATCCCGAAACAAAAAATGAAAATTTATCTAGACAAGCAGGTCGACACACCCTAATAGCCGATACACTTTATCGACGAGGTCTCGATGGTACTCTCCTTTAATGTCTTGAATGTAATGAATCTAAAACCGCTTTACAAGAGTTTCATGAAGGTATTTGTGGAACTCATTCAAATGGTCTTACTCTAGCTAAGAAACTCCTATGCTTGGGATATTATTGGCCAAACATGGAGAAATAATCTTTTCAATTTTTCAAGAAGTGTAAGAAGTGTCAAGTCCATGGAAACCTCATACATGTATCAGCGTAAGAGCTGTAACCATTCACATCAACCTGGCCTTTCTATCAATGGGGAATTGATCTTGTGGGTAAGATTCATATGTCTTCTTCTAATGGTCATAAATTCATCATCACAGCCACAAATTATTTAACAGTGGATTGAAGCCATCCCTTTAACCATCATCACGAGTAAGAAAATTCCCTCCTTCATCTTGAACTATATTTTCTATCGATATGGCATCCCTCAATCCATTATCACTAACAATGGTAGACCTTTCAAAAATCACGATGTACAAGAACTTTGTAAAAAATTCCATATTCAACATCGATTTTCCACACCTTACTACCCTCAAGGGAATGGCCAAGCAGAAGCCTCAAACAAGACCATTCTAAAGATCCTGAAAAAAATTGTCAACGATGTTGGACGTGACTGGCATGTTCAATTAAACCCTAATTTGTGGGCATACCATACTAGCATCTGCACCCCTATAGGATCCACACCATATGCCCTTGTGTATATATCAAAATCCATTTTACCAATTGAGGTTGGGTTACCTTCACTTTGGGTGTCATTAAAAGGAATCATTTGAGAGGAAGATTATCGAGTATCCAGATAATAGGAGTTGGAACTGTTGGATGAACATTGTCAGTATGCAGTTGATCACCTGAAATCCTATCAACAAATAATGTCAAGAAGCTACAATCCCAAGGTCAAAACCAAGAACATTTCAGGTGGGTAACTTGGTCTTGAAAGAGAATCCATCGAAATCAGCAAGATTGGAAAAAGAAGGGAAATTTTGAACCTAATTGGCTAGGTCCTTTTGTCATTGTCTCAATCTATGGATTTGGATCATACCAATTATCTATGCCTAAAGGGATCCTATTTGAAGAACCTATCAACATCCTTCATCTCAAGAGGTTTACACATAACTCATCCAATGCATGGTCAAAAAGATGAAAAATACAAAAAAATATTAAAAAATACAAAATACAAAAAGAAGTGAAAAAACATTACCTTGGTGAAAACCTAGCAAATAGGCATTTTGGTGACAACAAAAAAATCATAAAATCTAAAAAAGTGCAATAAAAAAAAGTATTGAAAACCTAGCAACAGGCGCTATTTGTGATAGACTAGCTTTTCCATCTATTGCCATATGTTTTGACCATCCATTTTTTGCCCTCACTATGTCTGATCATCAAAAGAACCTCATGTACATATCTGGGTGTCACGATCATGTCTCATCTTGGCTTGGTTATCATTGTGCATATCCATAATAAATGGTTGGTTCTCACTAGGGACAACATCTTGAACTCACTGGGGGCAACCTACTTTGAGCTTAAAACAATAGACAAACAACAATCAGACAACATAGCAAACACAACAATCGCAACAAAATTCAACATTGGAAATTAATCACAATTTTTTAAAAAATAACCATCCAAATCAACAACAATACCAGTAAAACAAATCTTAAATCTCATTGGATGATACTCTTCTAAATCATGGGTTAATCACTTTAGCATGAATGTTCAACTGTTGTATCTTGATTTTCGTTATCATTTCTTCAGAGCAACTCAAGGATGTCATGGACTAGAGGAGCTAGGATGGAGTATGATTGTTCTTTGTTTTTTGTTTGTGAGTTAATCATTATTACTATGAAAATTTATCGTGATACATTCTCTACAAAGTATCATTGATGGCATCCTGAATTTGCATAGGAAAAGGATTAACTCTTGTCTATTTTACGGAAGCGATACTCAGGTCATCTCAGTTCAATTATTCTAAGATGGTTGT
>CM021100.1:528344507-528387654 GCA_007115665.2 Sequoiadendron giganteum | reverse complement strand
GTCATCACCTACTTCATGAAGATTTTCGAATTGAGAGATCAACTCTCTACCATTGGTCATATTGTTGATGACAAGGATTTGACTATGTTGGCTCTTAATGGTCTTCCTTCATCTTGGGAGTCTTACATTCAAGGAATTAGTGCGAGATCGAAACTTCCCAAGTTTGATCGATGAAGGGCAGACTGCATTCAAGAGGAGTCGAGGTTGGCGGCTAGAGGCATTGGTCAAAGTTCAAATAACGAAGATTTACATGTTCTCACCTCTCACTCATCGAAGAAAGGAAAAGTTTGGAAGAAAGGATTCTTCAAGAGGAATCGAGATAATGGGTCAAATGGTGCTCCTGTATTCAAAAAGAAGTGGGACCTCCCTCGTGTTCAATGCTTTAGATGTGACAAATTTGGTCACTATGCGAAGGATTGTCCTACCAGGCCTAATCAGCATGCTTTATTTGCGGATGTGATTGAGATCTCTCCCCAAAATGATTCTAGTGAATTTCTACTCTAGTCATGGGCCTATGTTCAAGCTGTGAAGGTTGTGTACTGATTTGAGTGCAAGAGCAACGTATCGTACTGTGTCCACCCTTCAAAGTATTTAAGAGATAAGTATTCTTTGTTTTGATTGCAATTACCCTTCTAGGTTAAATTTCAGTTTGCTGAGTTGTGCAAATCTGACTTTGATTATTTGAAATATGTGTGTTTAGTTAAAAATCGTGGTTCTCTAGTAAATAGTGATCATTGTGATAAGATTGTTTAGAATTATTCATTGCAAGTAGTATCATGCTAATTTGTGAAGATTGTCTTCTATTTTGCTAAGATTAGCTCTTCGGAAAAATTGAAAGAAAGACATGTCATGATTGATGAATTAATTATCTATTACTCAAGAGCTTTTGAAATCCATGAGATAAGTATTGCATGGTTGAATAATGTTCATGAATTGTTTTTGTAGTTATTAATTCATGCTATAACATTGAGATAACTTGAGCATCAAGCAATCTGCATCTGGAAAGATTGGATATCGAAGTCATTCCGAATGAAGAAATGATCAAGCTTGGAGTCATAGCTTGCAGTCATTGGACTATATTGATGGCTGGAGATATCTCTCGAAGACAAAGTATCTTTCAGGTCGTCATTGTGTTCAAACTGTGAAGGGTGCGGACTGATCTGAGCTCAAGTACAACGTATCACACTATGTCCAGCATTTGGACCTATCAGAATAGTTAAAAAGATAAGTATTCTTTGGTTGCTCAGTTATATCATTTATTTATTCTTTGGATCTTGTAATTAAGAGAGATAGTAGATTCTCTTGAATTGTGTTGTGTTCACTAGCATAAGATCTTTGGAAAAATTTCATTCATGATATAACTTGTATGATTCTAATCTTGATATTTCTTTGGATAATTATGGACTGTTAGTAATCTCTATCTAAAATGCTTCCTGGACAGGTTTAAGGGGAAGAAGATGATAAGAGATTACTTAGTGATGAAAAGCTTGAGGCATCTTGTGAAGAAGTCATGTCAACCAAAGAAATGATCAAGAGGGAGTAAACACTAGAGGGACTGAGTTGATGGCTAGAGGGAGTACATCTCCAGAAGTCTTCTTTGCAATCTCTAAAGCCAGGATCGAGAGGGAGTCTCAATATCAGTGTTCCTTTGTTTAATGAGTTCTTCTTTGAGAGAAGTTTGAGGTGAAATCCCTTGATAATGCAATTCTCTATTGAGAGAGAGTTGAGGTGCAAGCCCTTGATAATGCAATTCTCTATTGAGAGAGAGTTGAGGTGCAAGCCCTTGATAATGCAATTCTCTGTTGAGAGAGAGTTGAGGTGCAAGCCCTTGATAATGCAATTCTCTATTGAGAAAGAGTTGAGGTGTAATCCCTTGATAATGCAATTCTCTTTTGAGAGAGATTTGAGGTGAAAGCCTTTGTTTCCACCCTCTAGGAGAGCTATGGTGGATGTCATGTGTGTGACTCCATGATAGCATCACATGAGGGAATCCGTGATGATTTATTTGTGCTTGTGTATCACTCTCTGGGAGAGCCATGGTGAAAGTCACGTTGAGGTGACAACATCACATTAAGTGATGAGCACTTGTTCATACCATCTATGGAGGTAGCCATAATGGTTGGTATCACAATGAGGTGATATCTTATTTTGTTTTCACATTGAGATGATGTGTTTTGTGCAGGTGGAAGTATCATCCCTAGCTAAGAGGGAGTGTTGATGTTATAAGCAGCTTAGGTCTGCTTCTTCCAGCGCACCCACTTCAAGAAGATTCACAAATTAAATGATTAGCCTAAGCGGCTATTTAATTTATATGTATTTGAGATTATTATTAATAACCTAATTAGGGCCGACCTACATTGCTATCTTGTAAATTAATTATTCTTGGAGATGGCCGACCTAATCAAGGTGTCACTTTATCTTGTATAAATACAAGGTCTTACCTTGTCATTTATTAATTCAAGTTCATCAAGACAATTCGCACTTTAGTAGCAGACCATCATTTTGTAGCATCAGGCCAAATCAAGCAAGTTATCAAGTTCGCATTTTTCTGTATAAGGAGTTCGCTCTATCTCAGCAGATCAATATTGAGGAGAGATAGCGATTTCTGTAGAAGAGCAGATTGTTGTTCTTTGAAGGCTGAGATCATCTCCTGTATCAGCAGATCATCAGATGTAGCAACAGATCGGTTACAAGGAGAGACATATTCATTTGTATCTTGTGCATCTAGGAGAGGTGTGACCTCATTATATTCATTGTTGGCCATTGTTGGGCCTGAGTTGTAAGCAGAGTTCTGCTATTATTGTTCATCATATAGACAGACTATTTGCTGGGTTTTTCTCCCTCAAGAGGAGGGTTTTCCCAGGGTATCTTTGTGTGTTCATTGTCTTATGTGTTGCAATTCTATTAAGTGCTTTCATTAATTAATCTGATCTAAGAAACACTAACAAGCCGATCGTAATGGGGCATTACATTTCAACTTCCAATAGGAAGTGTAACATCTCTGCAAAATCCAACAGTAGGAATCTACTAGGGAAAAAGCGCGTTGCATGGACATCTACGTGTCGTGCAAGCGTGCCCAACAAAAATTCCTCTTCCATGTTCACTTAGAACAGGTGCCAAGTGTGATGAGAACATTGAGCTTATGTGGAATTAAGCCTTCGAGTTTGGTTTTCTAAAGTGAAAAAGGGGGAAAGGGGAATTTTCATTAGGGGTGAAAATTTGCTCCTATAAATTTTCCCCCCACTTTAACGAGCATGAATACTGATGAGTGCTTTGGTAAAGTAGACCGAAGAAGACATAGGGTTAGATATGTATACCTGAACCGTCGAGGAAGCAAATCATGGTATGGCGAACTCGAAAGTGCAGGACAACAAAAGGACTTGATAGTTTCGCAGAACTATAAAGTTGAAGAGCGAAAGCGCCTTATAGGCCCACATACCTGCAAGGGAGGTATCCTTCAAGAACTCTCACATGAAAGAAATGAGGAAGAGCGCCTTATAGACCCGCAGACCTGCAAAGGAAAGGTATCCTCCAAAAATTCTCACGTGAGGTAGATCAAGAGGAGGGGACTCCGCAGAGTCAGAAATGGCGACATGCTTACCCATAGAAAGAACACGTCAAAAAGCGGTCGCGTAGTCCAATGAACAGTTAGTCATGCAGACCATCACCAAGTAGGAAGAATTTCAAAGGGGTCCCTCGGGAACCCTTCAAAAGGAAGAGGGGTCCACTCATGGGACTCGCTATTTGAAAAGTAGAGTCTAGTCAAGCTGCCCACAAGCTAGACGTATGGATGTGAAGTAGGTCTAGTCGAGCTATTCCCAAGCTAGACATAAGGATGTGAAGTAGGTCTATTCAGGCTACCCCCGAGCTAGACCTAAAAATGTCGAGGCTTTCCAAGGGGTCCCTTGGGAACCCAATGTACAAAGAAGGGGTTCCACTCAAGGGATGTGCTTGTTTGAAAGCTAATGCTTTATTTTTCAGATCGATTCATCATCAAGGAATCCTTCTGAAAGATGTTCACTTCATCAAGGAATTCGAAAGGAAGGATATGCCCCCACATGAGGGGAAGATGAAAGTTGTTCCTGCTTTGGAGGAAGGTTCTCAATTCCTTTCTTTGTGAACCCATGATGAAGGAAACACGTTCCATTAGGGTTTCAAGTTGAGAATGCAATTCTAACAAAGAAGTGTGTGAAGGGTCTTGAGAAAAGATTCATTGGAAATGAATGCATTTTCTAAAGACCAAGTAATGTATAAGTGGTTTTGTCACACATAAGAGGGACAACTCAAGAAAGGAAGAGAGAAAGATAAAGAGAAAACAAAAGGAAATAAAACACGAACAAAGGGCATAGGGGTAGCCTGATATTTTGGGGTCAGAGCTGCTCATAAATATATATAAGTATAATAGTAGTATATAAATGAACTATCATCAACCCCCTACTATACTAGGCCATGTGAAGAATGCACGGGAAGACAAAGAAGAAAAAATTAGGTCAACATGGAAGGAAGCCTAAATGCTTCCGACTCTTTGGATCATCCCCAATTTTTTGAAAGTCAATCACAAACATGGAAGAATGATGATACAAATAGAGGAAGGTTTATAACACAAAAACCATGCTTGTATCCAAGCACCGATAGGGGTGACGAGGGTAATCTAGACACATATAGCATGATTACAGGGGAAACACATCACAACACACACACAACTAATCTAAAGATTAAGAAGGGGTCTCCCCCTAACACTAATCAACCAAGAGGTCATTAGATTCCCACTCTAGATTATCATAAGGAGAAGGTAGATGAGCTTGTAGTGGTCAAATGTTAAGGGGAGGAGATTTTAATCCTCCCGTGACAAGGGCTAAGGCAGAGGGACCTGTGAGGTCTTCGTCACTCAACTCTTGTGGGTCTAAGGTCAATGATTTCATAAAGATCGCTGACAGGGTAAGAACTTCATCCACCGAGTTAAACATACACTTAATGGGAGTTCCATGTTTCACCTCGACAGATGGGGAAGACTTTTTCTAAGGTTCACCACTTAGCCCGCCAAGTGATTCGAGAGTGGTGATGAACTTTGAGAGGCCGAGACTGGTTCTGTTAGTAGGATAAAACAATTCAGCGTGGGACCACCTTTCAGGGAAGGTGGGATCCTCTTACATCCTCCATTGTTGGAGGGACCACTCTCTATCTTCTTCTTCATCGGAGGAGGTGAACTCTCCATAGATGAAGTAAGAATAGTAGAGGGAGAAGAGGAGAAAAGAACCGCAACAGATACAACCATAATGTTAACCATATCTACGAGCTTTGGGAAAGGAAAGACATCTGAAATAGATGTAAGAAAGGGCAGATCCACCGAAGGAGTGATGAACACCTACACCTTTCCAGGCACATGTGCATTTCCAGCAGAAGCCATAAGTTATACGAAACTAGTTTGGATGGAAACAAATGGGAGGAGAGAATAGGCAGGTGGTCCTAACACAAGAGCGACCATATCCTCTTCCTTCTTTTGAGAATTGGCCTGCTCAACCAGAAGAGCCTTTCGTCAACACTTGCACTCACGTGTAAGGCGGTTTCTATGACTCTTCACACTAGAGACTGAAGGTTGCGAAGGAATAGAGGGATCCTATTCAGTCGTGAGAGTTTCTTCCATATATTTTTCCAATGGAGGGATACACTTCTGGAAGGAAGCAGGAGGAACTAGTTCAAAAGCAGCAGGGGGAATCGACTCCAACACCTCAGCAGTAGGCCTCTTCCCATTCATTGCTTTAGAAGCATGAATGATAGGAGGTCATGGAGGCCGAGACATAAAGGAATCTCCATGAAGTGCTTTCTATCTACCATACCGAATGGGCCTAGGCTCTGTGGGTAAGAAAGGAAGCTCAAATGTAGGACGCTTGGCCTTTTTCCAAGCGGGCACCATGGGATTCTACGAGGCAGAAGTGGATGGTACCACAACAGGGTGAGAGGAAGCATCAGGCTGAACAATTAAAGAGGAAGGAGTAGGGCCTTGAGACCTCTTCTCTTCTTCCCTTCTAAGTGCCTTAGCGACATCATTGTCAGCTTTCAAGCAAGTCCTATGTGAAATAGCATAAGGCGAAGGAGGATATCTCACTTTCGGCCTAACACGTCCTTTCTTATAATTTTAATACGTACGGTATAAGATGTACTTCCTGGGTGGGATAGGGCCAATGGGTGCAGGCCAAAAGTAATCTAAGGAATAGCTGCCACGCGCAACCGAGGGTCTATAACCGGTGTCATGGACAACGTGTGCCAAACCTCCATGAGTGAATTTCAAACACTTGAACATGACCGAGGGAACTACATTCATAGCTACTAGCCAGGGGATACCTAGCTTCACCTTGAAGATTTTAGACCCCGATATGGTATCAAACATAAGGTTTATGGATTTAGGTCCAATGAGGACCAACTGGACAATACTTCCTATAGGAGGTACGAAAATTCCATCTTGTGTGTAGGCATTACTTTTTGGTGCATTATATCCATCCTTCTGCAGAAATTTGATTAACATGATCTCCTCTATTATAATGTTCACTTAAGATGTTGGATTAATGAGAGAATGAGCCATGGTATTCCCATTTATCCTTGCAAGAATGTAGAGAGGGGATGGTTCCCTATTAAATCCCATCAGCATGTCCTGTGAGGTGAAGGTGATATCCTTACCACTACTCGCATACTGCGTAGAGGGAATAGGTTGATTCAGGAAAGATGCCATCCCGCACACTAGAAAATACTTCCATAGAGCCTCCTAAAGGTTACAGGACAAAGAAGCGACCTAATTCAGGTTTCACTACACAACACTTTCAGAACCTTCCAACTATGCTTACTAGGGGTCATAGGTTGGGTTGCAAGGAAGAAGCATCACAACACTCACACCTACAACACTCCTAGGATACGAGGAAAGGGACTTTCAGTATCACAAAATGGAACCAAAATGGTTCACATCAGGTTCACCAAAAATGTAAGTGATGGGGACCAACTGCTACAAGGCCCTAGGTCATGAAAGGCCAAGAGCAGTAGGCTTCCCTAACTTACCCCAGTTTAAAGGAATGTTAGGATAGGTGGGATGATAATGATGAGAACCATGAGGTCCTTCGATCACTCTGCAATCTCGAATGTTGAAAGGAAACTAGACGAGTCAGTTCTTAGGGTCAACTTTGTGTCTTAGATAGCTCTCTATCAAAGGACAAAAGCATAATTCTAGGATGATAGCACGACACATTGGCATCTCTTAGGTGCGCTGGCATCTGTACGACCAAAAAACTAAAGAGACAAGGTCCAACCTCTAAGAAGCAAACTAATAACCTAGTTACGATCTTCTAAAGGTGCAGAATAAGACTATGAAATATAAAACATAAATATGAATGTGATAAAGGAAGTATATTATTGCAAGGGTGACGAAGACGATTTCACACAATAACCTTTTCACCAGCTTACTCCAAGATCTCTCCACTTGCACACAAAAAAGAGGGAAAATGTTGGGGTTTTTTAGGGGTCTGCCTCAATCAGAACCCTGTTTTAGTTTTTCCACCTCCACGGACAACCAATTTTTCCACAATATAGAAATAAAGTGATAAAGAAGGAAATACAAGAAAAGTACACCAAAAACACTACAAAATAGTACATGCTTACTCAACCAAACAATAGATAATATGAGAGGATCTTACCACCTCCGTCCAAAGCGCTCAAGGCTAGTGGAGGAGAAAGATGAGAGGAAATCAAGCCTCTTCTATAATGGAGTTGTCCTGTGATTGCTCTATTGACATGATGGAGTGATAGATTGTTGCAATGAATTGTGAAAATGTTGCTGCAAAGCTTGTAGAGAATGCTCAAAGCTTGGAGAGATGGTGTCAAGATGGTCCAACTTGAAAATGGATGAATGAAAGGTGAATATGAAGAAGAGGAATGAAAAATGGCCATATTCAGGTCGACCAGCCGAAGAGGGGCATTACATTTCAACTTTCTATAGGAAGTTTAGGGTATGTCCAGGATCATCATGGAAAAAACAGGCCCTTAAGTGGCAAAAAATTCAAAAAAATCAGAGTTAGGCAACTTGACATAAAAATTTGAATAAGTTATCTATATTATTTCAAAAATATGTAACAATAGAATTTAAAGAAAATTGAATGTAGTTTCTAAATTACTAGGTTTATTTACAAAAAATTAAAATCTATTTGGTGAAAATTTGAAATTTCAATACAGTAGTACTTAAATTTCAGGGAAAAAATAAGAAGTAGGTGTATGTCTGACCACCCTAACCACATTAAAATGATAATATTTTTTTATAATATTTTAGATATAAGTAGAGGACTCATGTCCCGATGTGATGCATATTTTTTTAAAATTTTTTTCCAAGTAAATAATTAATTATAATTTTTTAATGAAAACTTTTATAAAATATAAAGACTCGTATTTCAGACCACCTTAACTTGGTCAAAACTTCATGAAATTCATTTTTTAAATTTTTTAATCATAGTATACAAAGCATAGAATTTGACGCATGTTTTGGATTCAAAAAATATGAGACCGTTTGAAATCTATAGATGTTTTTCAATCAACCTAAAATTCAGGACTTTAGTCGTAATTCAATAGAAAATGAATAATAATTATTTATTAAATTTAAAGTAAAGCATAATTTATATTGGTGGAAAGCTGAGAATCTCCTTTAAAAACCTTTTTTGTTTCATCAATTTTGGGTAAAAAAATGTCGTCAGCCACATACCCATCATATTGCCACTTTTTGGCCCATCATGATCCTGCACATACCCTTTAACGTCTTTGCAAACTCCAGTTGTAGGAATTTTCTAGGGACATAAGTGTGTCACACGGATGTCTGTGCACCATGTGGGTGTCCCCGATATAAACGCCTTTACCAACACTCAGAATGGGCACCAAGTGTGATGAGAATAGTGGGCTTATGTGGAATTAAGCCTCCAAGTTTGGTTTTCTAAAGTGGAAAAGGGGGAAAGGGGAATTTGCATTAGGGGTGCAAATTTTCTCCTATACAGAACCAAAATCTCCAAGTCAACAAGATACCTACAACCGCAAAACCATCATAAACAACAATGGATCCAATTCATTGCTAGTTTCTCCCACTGAACCATGATACCGAGCAATCCCATGGCATCATGATGCACAAAACCAACAACACATCACTGCCATAAGCTCACATCAAACCTGTGAATCCAAGCTCTTAATGACAACATGATAACACAATAACATAATAGTAAAAGTTCTTACTACAACCAAAAAAACTTCAAACTTTTAAGAGAAAGGTGTCCCAAACCCTAATCAACCATTAGCTCTGATACCAAATGTTGAAAACGAAAGTAAATTTGTAGCTTAAAACTTGTAAAACTATGAGATTGTAGATCTAATTAATTATTCTTTGTCACAATTATTTATGTATAATCAATCTATTTAGATCAATTTTACCAATTATAGAAAGATACAAAAGATTGTAGAAGAATGAGACAAGAAGATATAAGTGACACAACATATACGTGGAGAAACCCTTTCAGGAAAAAACTCCACCACCAGAATCAATAGTGCTTGTATTATTTAATGCTAGAACACCATTATAATATTACTGTATCAATCCTTGATCGATATGCTTCCATGCCTTCAATAATCCTTCTTCACAACCTGCAATAAACTCTCTTTGACTCTCATTGAACTCCCATAGAACTCTCATACACTTGCTGCAATTTATAGAGAATTCTAAGCATGTAAGCTCACATAAGAGTTATCAATACAAGAGATAAACTCTCCTCACAAATATCTATGCCCAAATTGTGCAAGTAGAGTTTCACAATGTAACTTGAAGCCAAAACCAAAGTCTCCTCAATTTAGGTGTCCCAAACTGAACACTTAACTGAACTCTAGATAAGAAGATATCTTGGAAGCTTTACTTGAAAGTTGGCACCCAAGAATGGGCCCACTTAACTGAACCTTGTAAATACTTTTTCATGCAAAAGGTGTTAACTAAAAGATGCCAACTTGGGTGCCCATGGTGGGTCCAAGTCAATCCTAGTTAATTGAAACATATCTCTCCACCAATTCATGAAAACAACTTGCATGATTGATCATCCCCACTAAACTGAAAGTATCCACTTGCTATATTTCATGCAACTAAAGTCATTAGTCATGCAAC
Source organism: Sequoiadendron giganteum (assembly GCA_007115665.2). Classification (NCBI taxonomy): domain Eukaryota; kingdom Viridiplantae; phylum Streptophyta; class Pinopsida; order Cupressales; family Cupressaceae; genus Sequoiadendron; species Sequoiadendron giganteum. Next base: position 528,377,489 of record CM021100.1, on the reverse strand, counting down.
TCAAGTAAACTAAAATGAAACTCAAGCATGCAACTCAAGTCAACTAGCATGCAACTCAAAATAACCACATGCAATTGAAGGTAATTGAACCATAACTGAACTGAACTGAACTAAAATGAACTAAATTGAATTGAATTAAATTGAACTGAACTAAACAGATACTAAACTGATAGTGCCACTCTAGTCTTGTAAATATCAATCCCCATTTTGTAGGAACAAGACATGCACTACTAAAGTGTTACTAATCCTCCAAACAATTAATTGAAACAAGGTGGGTTCCACCTTCCATGCGGGCACCCCATATGCTCCTATTATTTAGGAACTCTTCTTGGATGCCTCCACATGTTCCTATTATTTAGGAATAATTAGAAATGTCAATTTACATTTTCATTTCCTTCGAATTTAATCTCTTTCTAATCCTAGCGTTGGAGAACAATTTCCAAGGACTTAGAAGATACATGAAATATGTTTAGGATTGCAATTAAATGACATCCTATTCCCAACAAAGCATACTAGCAGCAACCTCCAGGTAAGCGAACAACCCCATTTCTTTGTATTTTTCACATTTTTTTGGTTTTTAGATATAAATTTAGGTTTTTGTTTGTATTATTCGAATTTGTATTGATTTTTTTGCATTTCTATTTACCTATACAATAAAAGAAACCCTCATTCATAGAAATCAAATAGAAAACATGAAATGAAACACCCACATGTTGAAATGAAACAAAAAACCATCCTTAAATTGAAATCCAACAATAAAATCAACCTTAAATCGTAGTCAAACAAAAAAAATTACCTTTCAAAACCAAAAAACTTACCTTTTGAAACCCTAAATTGAAATTAAACAAAAAAATTTGCATTTGAAAACCAATAAATTTTTAGGGTGTAATTCAAGCATTGCTTTACAAGTTTTAAATCTGATTGCTTGAATATTTGAAAATGGAAAAAAAATCATTTGCATCTCAAGTTATGTTTTAAATTTGATTGCTTGAATATTTGAAAATGGAAAAAAACTATTTGCATTGTCAATATGTTTTAAATCTGTATGCTTGAATATTTCAATTTATGGAAATTATATTTCATTTGCATATTAACAAACACCTAGTCTCTAACATATTAACATATATATAGTTTTCTATTGGAGTAATCCTTGAACCTCAGGTTTATGATTTAGGTTTAAAAAACTCACAAGGTTTACCTAAAATTTGATCAAATCAATCAGTTTGGAATCAAACCAATCAATATAACTTGTTGAAGATAAAAGTTGAATTTAGACAAAAACCTCCCACCTTCTTAGCCAAAAAATGAACCATTTTATCTATTGGCATATGCAAGGAGAGTTTCAAAACCAAATCCAAATGGTGACATTAGTGATCTAAAGTCAATCAAAAATTTAGGAATGGTTTCCAATGACTTTAAACTAATCCATATCTACCATGAAAATAGAGTCCATTATTCTAAATAAATTCATGAGTTGAAGCTAAAAGAAAACTAATGATAAAGAAACCCTTTGGGAGAAGGGAGATAGAGGATTGAATTATCTTAGGCTAGATTGATTTCATCCAAGTGTTATCTTAAATAGATATAAAAGTAAAAATTAAATAAAAAAATGTAGAGAAAATAAAAATATTTTAAATAAAAGTTATAATTTATATGTCTATGAGTGTGTGTAATAAATATTTAATATATCTAAATAAAATATTTAATCTATTTGAAATGAATTGTGTTGCACCTCTTCATATGATTATGGTGAGGTTAATTCAATCACTTTCTCCCCCATAAATAAATACCTTTCTCCTTCTATAGGTTGCATTACAAATACTCTTCAAATTTTAAGTGGTTCCTTGTATCACTCTTGTAAACCCTACACCTACATTGAGTCACCTCTCAAGAATATATATAGAGAGAGAGAGGTATGGATGGAGAGAGAGAGAGAGAGAGAGAGAGAGAGAGAGAGAGAGAGAGAGAGAGAGAAGTCAAGAGAAAGAGAGGTGATAGAGAGATGTAGAGAGGGAGGGAGATAGAAAAAAGTAGAGAGGGAAGTAGGGGGAGAGGGAGAGAGAAGTGTGATAGAGAGAATTAGAGAGGGAAGGAGAGAGAGAGAGATAGAGAGAGAGATGTTGGGTGAATATTTTGTAATCACTTGATTAATTACAAAATAGTTATTTCAACCATAGATATGATGAGATGTTAATCTATCCTCTCGAAAAGGAGAGGCTAAATTTATCCATTAGGTGTTACACTCATCCTTTTCTCTTTTTTCAAAAAAATTGTTTTTATTTTTACAAAAATACTATTATGATAAGTAATCCACTTACAAGTATCATGCAGATACGTAATAACCAATATCCAACTTGAATAAATGTAAGAGTAATCAAAATAGATACCAGTGAGTTTCGTAGCTTGAAAACCCATAAAAGCTTAAAGACTTATACATTATTTCCAATGATGTTTCTTAAAGATAAAAGTGTGAAGCATATTGCAGCACAAAGACTTCAACATACACCACCAATAGATCTACAAAATATAGAAAATAATCACAGCCCAAATTTTTTGAGTTATTGGAAAAGTTCACACACTAAAACATAAACTCCAAATACAATAATGTAGCATTTAAGTACTATCAAGGTTAGATTTGAATTCCCTTTAAAATATGAAATACAATGCCACTTTATCAATAAAATTCAAGAGCATGGAGTACAAAAGATGTACGAACAATCTTACACATAACTAATAAGATCCAAACAAAATGTTTGATGCAAAGTTTTCCCCTTTTATTGATTGATTTTTGATATCCACTTTAAACACAGTCTGAAAATGTTTCTCAAATGGGCAATGCTTCCCTTCGAAAGATAAAATTTCCTTAATACAGAGAAATTCCCTCGTATATATAGAGGAGAGTTGAGAGCTAATCTAGGAAAAGCTAAACTAATTTTGACTTATTCAACAACATAGTCCAATTTGATTTAGGACTCGTGTTGTTTTTACATGTAATTACATATTGATAAAAGACATGTAAAATGTCAAAAACTAATTACATAAAGCAAAATGCTTGAAAATAAATTGTGTAACAAAGGTACGTTCATCATTCTCCACAATATTTCTCCAAGAATTCTTCATATTTCTTCATGGAAGTTTGAAATTCTTCATTAGGAGGACCTGCGGTATGCCTAGAGATGGAAATAACTCATGTGACCGAGTCCTTCATGTGTTGCAATATTTTTGATGCATTTCTAAAACAACTTTTAGATTATCCAAAGTGATCTAAATATACATTAACTTGTCAATTGAAGCTACTAAGAAAGCTTAATCTTCAAATTCATTTTGTAGCACTGATGTATCCTCTTGGATAAGTGAATTGGAGGGAAGTATTTTTTCATTGTCATCAAACAATTTGCACAAAAGCTCCCTGTTTCTAGTAGCAAGATACAAACCATTATCTTCATTGATTTCATGAGATTCCTTGAAATATCATATAAGATCTTTGATGACACTTATTTTATGTTTCATTATTGACATAACCTTAATGAACATCTCTCTATTGGGAATTATCCCAATATCCACTAGCACATTGAGAGTAAGTTCCTTCATTTTTTCCAAGCTCCTAGACTATTTTCTCTCTTTTAAATCTTCATAAAATGTGTCAATAGTTTTATCCAACTCTACCTCGACACTTTCCATGTTATTGATTCTTTCCATAGATGATTTTAAAAGTTGTGTTCCCTGTTCCAACATTCTATCAAGAAACTCACCAATTGCTCTACCTCTTGAATGAGTTTTCTCATCCTTCTGAATCACAATATCTTCAATGCTAGTGGCCATAGGTTCAACAGATTCCAAATATTGGGTAATCTTCTAAATTATTGAAGTCAATTGTTCAACTCTATCCTTGTATTGGTCCTTGACTTTCTTCTCCTAATCATACTTATCAATAAGAGAAGCTAGTGCCAACTATGCATCTTCCTTGGAAGATTCATGAGTTCTTTTGGCAAGCTCAATCTTGGTGATTGAATATTCAAAAATATCAATATCTTTAGTAACTTTTCCAAGAGGATGTGCAACCTTTGTACACTTGTATCTTAGTTTATTTTCCAACACCTTAGAAAGAGTCTTCGACTTCTTCATGGATTTTTTCTTCACTAGCACTATTTGATCAAAGTTGAAGTCATCTGAAGAGATGACTTGCTTCTTTATCTTCAGTATCTGATTTGTAACCAAGGGGGAAGAGGAGGAAAAATTCCTTCTAGACCTCGAGTCATGGTTTGAGAAGGGGCTGCACTCACAATGGTGTAGTGTCGTAAAATGCACTCGTTTACATTTTTACACTATGTTTGGGTCCCTTAATAAAATATACATAATTAAGCCTCTAATTGGCCTAATTATGCATCTACAAGCCTAATTAATTACAATTTCCAAAAGGGGAGTCAATATTTAATTAATACAATTATCATTTTTAACACCCCAAAATGAATAGGTCTTGGCAATTTAGGTCAGGACCCATTCACCCTTGGGAAAATGGGTCCCCTTTAGTTGCCAAATTCAAAATTTAATATGTTTCTAGAGGCCTTTTTATGATCCAAATTCAAATTTCCAGTGTCATCTTGTAATGTTTAATTTTTGAGAAATTAAGAAATCAACTATAAATACAATGTCTTTTATCAATTCAAATCCTAGAAGCAACCTAGATTTTTACAAGATCAATTCCAAGAGCTACTATTATTGTGAAAGGTGTTCAAGAGAAGATTTATTAGTATTTGTTGCAACATTCAATATATCAAGCATCCTGTCAAAGTTATCTTCATTCATGCATGTTTTTGGAGATAACATTGTGATGTAGATTTCAAGCATTCAAGTCAAGATTCAAGCATTAAAGATCAACATCCAATCAAGCCATTCATGCAAGATCGAGACCTTAAAGAGATTTATTAAGTTTCAATCCTTGAAGGATCTCAATTAAAGGGTTTGGTGAGCTATAATATAGAAAGTGTTCATTCATCATTCCTTTCATGTTTCATTATTTTATTTCAAGGTTTAATTACCAAAATGGGGTTTGATCAAGGAAAAACTTCATTCACCAAAAAAAAATAAAAAATTCCTATTGCAAGAATGAAAAGAATGAAGGAGTTGTCATCGATGTCAACTGGTCAATTGGCTATCAACTGGTTGTTATTGTCATTAATATCATGGTTGCAGGTGATTGGTTTCTCATGTTAAGGATATTGAGAAAATTGTATTGAAGAAAGGTTGCAGGTGTTCAGTGATTGCTCCAGTTTTTGCTCTAGGATTTTCTCCTATGTTTGTGTGGTTCAGATATGTTGATCGTGGTTGATGGAAGTTTCTAGATCCATATTTTTGGCTACTGATTCATTTTATAGTACGAGTTATATTAACTAGTTGTGAACTATGGTTTTCTATGTTTCTGGCTGAGGTTGAGGAGAAATGTTGTTGGTATGGATTTCTCTTCAGAAAAGTATTATGAATTTCTATTCTAGATTTGAGTTGTTATGATTGTATTGAAGATAGTTTCAGTATTTGGAAGGTTTGTGCTTAACTGTTCTATGTGTTTTACACTAGTTTGGTCGAACTTGTGTTGAACACTATCTTCATAGTTGATGAAGCATGTTGGATCTATTTGGGTCCTTATCAAGCATGTGTTTGGGTTGATCTCTTTCTAATTCTACCGTAAGCATCGACCTAATTTGAATTTAATGTTGGATGGCTGACTTTGGATATGTTTCAAAGTTGAACATGGTATAAATGCAAGATGAGTTAGTGGTGAAATGGTGCAAGTGAAAAGAGAGATAAGTGCAAATAAATAGAGTAGATAGATACAATATTGATGTGAATAAGTGAGTGTGTGTGATGTGAGGGTGGCAAATTAGTGTGAAGCCTAAATTTTGAGTTTCTGAATACAGTGAGCTGAAGGTGTACTCTATCATTCATGCATGTTTGCAAGTGGTTGAAAAACTTATGGTGGATTTCTCTGTTGCATTGAGATTATCTTCTCTTTGTAATATATCTCTTCTATCTTCTTTGTATCTCTGTGGCAGTGAACCCTCCAGGTTGTTAGCCCTATTAGACAAAGAGTTGATTCAAATAGTAAGTCCTTGTATTAGCAGTGAGCCTTCTGTATTCGGTTTTGATATTCTCTATAGTGTGAGTTAATCCTCATCATGGTTTTTACCTTATTAGGTTTTCCATGTAAATCTGGTGTTGCTGTGTTTGTGTGATGGTTTCTAGTTTTTGCACTTGGACTTAATGTTTAATCATTTAAGCAGTGTTAAGGATTAGTTCTGATGAATGCTTTAAGGGTTTAAATTTGTTACAACTGATTCACCCCTCTTTTAGTTGTCTTATTCAATAATGGTTATTAGAGTTTGATTCCTTGAAGAAGAGCTTAACCACTTAAGGAAGGTCCGGGATGGTTGGCATGAAGTTAATTATGATTATCCAAGGTTTGATGGAACTAATTATGCTATCTAGAAAATACTGATGGAAGAGTATCTGAAGTATTATGGATATGATGTGGAGAAAGTTTCATTCCCACATTTTTATATTCTAAACAACCTAACAACCCACAACGAATTTACTAATTTTGTAAATAATTTTTTTTTATTTACTTAAAAGACAATAACAACACAATTCACTACTTACATCTATAGCCAATGATCACACTAGTTAGAAGCAAGATAGAAATGGTTTACTATTTTTAGTGATAGATTCTAATTACTTTGGATTGGCTTAACGTATCTCTTACATTCCATCGTGTCAAAAATTCCTCACTCCCAATACATATACCTGTAAAGTCTACATGACTTAGCACATGCATAAGGTCAAAGGTAGTTAGCACATGATTACTAAGATAAGATATATAGATCAATGGTAGTTTATGATATTGAGAGAAAATGACAAGTCACATACAAGAAGAACAGTCCTAGGGGCCCGACCTAATGCTTCGGGGGCTCATCACTTGATGGCATTGCCTACATATATACTTTGTAGAGGCATCGTAGTTTGAAAACTTGAGTTCTCCCAACTCATTTTATTGACCAAAAATAACACAATAATAATAAACTATGCTAAGAATAATTCTTTACTCAAATGCATCACATGACCCATACAAAATACATACTAGATGAGTGGGCATGTAAACCTTTCTACGGTCCATTACGCTAGATAGTTTCACAGGTGGCTGCCACCCCCTTAGGTGAAGCCAGGGACTGAAGACTTAGGTAAGGATATGCTTGAAAAAATATATCCTACTTAAATATATATATTCATACTTTCACAAGAAAGGTCAGAAGGCATACCAATATCCCCTTGTTGATAGACTCCTCATGATAAAATAGCATCGAGCTTTCCAACAAGTATAGTTTTGATATGTCTTCATTTTATTATGCATTTAATTTTTAATTTTTACTCACCATAAGATTTTCAGCAAATATCAATTCTTCATTCTACATAGGTGAAAAAATAGTAATCCATTGTAAAAAAATTCAAAAAATACCTTTGCACTAGATATTGATGTCCTTGTTTCACCAAAAAAAAATGAATTTTGATATATACCCAACAAGTTATGCTAGACGACATACACCTATGTCCAAATTATAGTTATAGTGACTTCAAAAATTAATTAAAAAAATATATGTAACAAAAAATTATGAAAATATATCAATGCACTAGATATCGATGTTAAAAATCTATATTTTAAAAATTAAAAAAATTTCCTTTCTAGAAAAAAAGTTATGTTGGGCAACATAAACGTTACTTTTTGAAAATTGTTGCTTAATATTAAAAACTATTTATTAAAGGAGATATTGGAATATTCATGATTTATTTCAAAAAAATAAAAATAAAAATTTAGAATCTACACATAAATCACCAAAAATCACTAGTTTGTATCATCTTCAAATTCTTAATAGTTTAGCTGCTATAGGTCTCAGAAAGTAAAGATTCAGTTAAAAATGTGGAACTCATTATTGTGGGATTACCCATTAGTTGATCCAAGATGTTTTAATTAATGATGGCATTTGTTTAATATAGGTTCCCCTTTCGGAAAATGGGAACAATAAGGCTTTGGAATGCATAATTTGGTCAATTAAAGGCTTAATTAAGTCCAATTAATAAAGGGAATGCAAACAAAGTGTGAAATTGTAAAGGTATACAATTTTCTACACTACACATCTTCAAAATCAAATCCATTCTCATGTCAGTATACCTCAATATCAACAATATTCCCAATACATATACCCTCAAGAGCAACACCCCAAGCTCAAAATCAAGATTTGCAACATCGTGCTTAGTGGAAGCTTCCTCATTTAGTGTAGTCATTTGAACAATCCTCATGTGTACAAGGATATGTATTAGGGTCCTCATTAACTATAGCATTATTATAAATGAAGTTCATCAAGAAAAATTTTATGCTCTTGATCCACAAATAAACACTTACAAACCTACTTTCAACATCATCATCAATATTAATAAGATATATGTTACATTAAAAATTAAGTCTACACCATCCTCCCCACTTTCAAAACCATCAAAATATGTTGCATTATATGTTGCAAAGAAATAGAGAAATTTTTAGAGTGAACATTTTATCTACTAAGAGGTGCTAGAATTTAATTGAGAACTAGTAATATAGGAGTTATTTGAAAGTGGTATTGATAATTTAATGCAAATAAATTATTTAGATTTGAGATTCATATAATCCAAAAGCGGGGTATCAAATGCCCCATTCCCATTAATGATTCAAGAGTTTATAAGAACAATAGTAGAAATGAAAAATGAAACCCAAAGAATTGAAAGTCAATCCAAGTGTTGTATAAGGGCTAGCTTTGTTATGAATAACTTAAGGGGATGTGGTATTGGGGGATCTAAACACATTTTCTAAAAATGAATAATGAGGTATAATGGGAGGCCCTTATAGTAAAATCAAAAGCAACATATGTTGATGGGTATAGGTAGATAAGATAGAGCGCGAATCTAAAATAATGGTGAAAGTAGTAAGGGAAAAATATATTCATAATTGGAAATTAAGCATGATTTTAGAGGAAGCATTAAGCTAGATGGATAAATTTGATTGTGCATTTATATAATTACCATTGAGAATAAAATATAATGGAAAAATTAAGCATTAAAAATTGATTTTAGAGGAAGCATTAAGCATTAAGCGTGCTCTCAAAATGGATGGAGAAATTGGAGGATAATAGAGAGAAAGAGATGAAATGATGGATAGATTAGGATAAGATGGTGGACAAAGGGGATGCAGATAAAAATGGATAGAGAAGGATAGTCATTTTCATTTGGTTTAAGAAACCTCTATTTTTTTGAACACTTGAATTTATACATTAGGGTATAAGGACTAGGTAAATGATTTGTCAAGCACATAAAATGACTAACCTACAAGATATTATTTTCATGCAATTTTATGCCATATAGAACCATGATATGGAAGACCATTATTTCATTGTAGAAATTGATGTAAATACTATTAGAAATACAAGAAAAATGATAATATATACAACAAAACAAGTAAGCATGGGGTAAACACACAAAGTTGAGTCCACAAAATGTGGAAGTTTCGACCTTAGCCAAAATCTTGAAATTGGGTTCAACAAAACATGATCCCCTTTTTTAATAAACGAGATCTCATTTAGGTTCAGGGCTCTGAGTCAAAAATCTAAATGGGATCCCATTTTGTATAGGTGTCTCGAGCTAGCCTTCAGGAAACATGATCCTTCTTTTTATAAAACGGGATCCTAATTTGTAAAAAATGGGATCTCGTTTTGTAAAAAATAGGATCCCATTTTGTAAAAAGAGGGATCCTATTTGGTAGAGGTATTTATTTAAAAAAAAATTAATGAAGCATCATATTCACTCTGTGCATACAAGATCCTGGTTCAAGCATGTTGAAAATGAAGGTAAATTTGTAGCTTAAAACTTGTAAAACTACGAGACTGTAGATCCAATTAAGTATTCTTTGTCATAATTATTTGTGTATCATTAATCTATTTAGATCAATTTTACCAATTGTAGAAAGATACAGAAGATTGTAGAAGAATGAGACAAGAAGATAAAAGTGACACAACATATACATGGAGAAACCCTTTCAAGAAAAAACTCCATCACCAGAATCAATAGTGCTTGTATTATTTAACCTTAGAACAACATTACAATAATACTGTATCAATCCTTGATTGATATGCTTCCATGCCTTCAATAATCCTTCTTCACAACCTGCAATAAAATCTCTTTGACTCTCATTGAACTCCCATAGAACTCTTATACACTCAAGCTATAATTTAGAGACAATTTTGAGCATGTAAACTCACATAAGAGATATCAATACAAGAGATAAACTCTCCTCACAAATATCTACGCCCAAATTGTGCAAGTAGAATTTCACAATGTAACTTGAAGCCAAAACCAAAGTCTCCTCAATTTAGGTATCCCAAATTGAACACTTAACTAAAATCTAGATAAGAAGATCTCTTGGAAGCTTCACCTCAAATTTGGCACCCAAGAATGGCCCCACTTAATTGAACCTTGTAAATATATTTTCATGCAAAAGGTGTTAACTGAAAGATGCCAACTTGGGCGCCCAAGGTGGGTCCAAGTCAATATTAGTTAACTAAAACATATCTCTCCACCAATTCATGAAAACAACATGCATGATTGATCATCCCCACTTAACTAAAAGTATCCACCTTTTATCTATCATGCAACTGAAGTCATTAGTCATGCAACTCAAGTCAACTAACATGCAACTCAAGTCAACGAGCATGCAACTCAAAGTAACTACATGCAACTCAAGTCAACTAGCATGTAACTCAAAATAAATACATGCAACTAAAGATAATTGAACCATAACTGAACTAAAATGAACTAAAATGAACTAAACTGAACTGAACTTAATTGAACTAAATTGAACTGAATTGAACTAAACTAAACTGAACTAATAGTTCCACTCCACTCTTGTAAATATTGATCCCTATTTTGTAGGAACAAGACATACATTACTGAAGTGTTACTAATCCTCCAAATAGTTAACTAAAACAAGGTGGGTTCCACCTTCCATGTGGACGCCCCATGTGCTATGATTATTTAGGAACTCTTCTTGGATGCCTCCACATGTTCCTATTATTTAGGAATAATTAAAAATGTCAATTTACATGTTCATTTCATTCAAATTTAATCTCTTTCTAATCCTAGTGTTGGAGAACACTTTCCAAGGACTTAGGAGATACATGAAATATGTTTAGGATTGCAATTAAATGGTATCCCATTCCCAACATTCTCCCACTTGACATTATACATTGTAATTATTCTAAACAAGGAATCATTATTATAAATCAAGTACAGGACTCAAGGTCAATGGCCTTCCTGCACCAAGAGAACTTATCTGCAACATTGATCAAAGTATCAACTTTCTCAATCAATACCTTTCCCAAGTCTCTGTAACCAAACTATCATAGGTAGAACTTCATGCTATTAACATAACAACCCAAATCTATTTAGTTTTAAAATGAAGGTAAATTTGTAGCTTAAAACTTGTAAAACTATGAGACTGTAGATCTAATGAAGTATTATTTGTCACAATTATTTGTGTATGATTAATCTATTTAGATCAATTTTACCAATTATAGAAAGATACAAAAGATTTTAGAAGAATGAGACAAGAAGATATAAGTGACACAACATATACATGGAGAAACCCTTTCAGGAAAAAACTCCACCACTAGAATCAATAGTGCTTGTATTATTTAACATTAGAACACCACTACAATACTATTGTATCAATCCTTGATTGATATTCTTCCATGCTTTCAATAATCCTTCTTCACAACCTGCAATAAACTCTCTTTGACTCTCATTGAACTCCCATAGAACTCGCATAGAACTCGCATACACTTGCTGCAATTTATAGACAATTCTAAGCATGTAAGCGCACATAAGAGTTATCAATACAAGAGATAAACTCTCCTCACAAATATCTATGCCCAAATTGTGCAAGTAGAGTTTCACAATGTAACTTGAAGACAAAACCAAAGTCTCCTCAATTTAGGTGTCCCAAACTGAACACTTAACTGAACTCTAGATAAGAAGGTATATTGGAAGCTTTACCTCAAAGTTGGCACCCAAGAATGGGCCCACTTAACTGAACCTTGTAAATTTTTTTTCATGCAAAAGGTGTTAACTAAAATATGCCAACTTGGGTGCCCATGGTGGGTCCAAGTCAATCTTAGTTAACTGAAACATATCTCTCCACTAGTTCATGAAAGCAACATGCATGATTGATCATCCCCAGTTAACTGAAAGTATCCACTTGTTATCTATCATGCAACTAAATTCATTAGTCATGCAACTCAAGTCAACTAAAATGCAACTCAAGCATGCAACTCAAGTCAAATAGCATGCAACTCAAAATAACCACATACAACTGAAGATAACTGAACCATAACTGAACTGAACTAAACTAAAATGAACTAAATTGAATTGAATTGAATTGAATTGAACTGAACTGAACGGATACTAAACTAATAATGCCACTATAGTCTTGTAGATATCAATCCCTATTTTGTAGGAACAAGACATGCATTACTGAAGTGTTACTAATCCTCCAAATAGCTAACTGAAATAAGGTGGGTTCCGCGTTCCATGCGGGTACCCCATATGCTCCTATTATTTAGGAACTCTTCTTGGACGCCTCCACATGTTCCTATTATTTAGGAATAATTACAAATGTCAATTTACATGTTCATTTCATTCGAATTTAATCTCTTTCTAATCCTAGTGTTGGAGAAAACTTTCCAAGGACTTAGGAGATACATGAAATATGTTTAGGATTGAAAATAAGTGGCATCCTATTCCCAACAAAGCATACTAGCAGCAACCTCCAGGTAAGCGAACAACCCCATTTCTTTGTATTTTTCACATTTTTTTGGTTTTTCGATATAAATTTAGGTTTTTGTTTGTATTATTCGAATTTGTATTGAGGTTTTGCATTTCTATTTACCTATACAATAAAAGAAACCCTCATTTGTAGAAATCAAATAGAAAACATGAAATAAAACACCCACATGTTGAAATGAAATAAAAAATAACCTTAAATTGAAATCCAGCATTAAAATCAACCTTAAATCATAGTCAAACAAAACAAATTACCTTTCAAAACCAAAAAACTTACCTTTTGAAACCCTAAATTAAAATTAAACAAAAAAAATTGCATTTGAAAACCAAGAAATTTTTAGGGTGTAATTCCAACATTTGTTTACATGTTTTAAATCTGATTGCTTGAATATTTGGAAATGGAAAAAATTCATTTGCATCTCTTTATGTTTTAAATTTGATTGCTTGAACATTTGAAAATGGAAAAAAAATATTTGCATTGTCAATATGTTTTAAATCTATATGCTTGAATATTTCAATTTATGGAAATTATATTTGATTGCATATTAACAAACACCTAGTCTCTAACATATTAATATATATAGTTTTCTATTGGAGTAATAAAAAAACTCACAAGGTTCACCTCAAATTTGATCAAATCAATCAGTTTGGAATCAAACCAATCAATATAACTTGTTGAAGATAAAAGTTGAATTTAGACAAAAACCTCCCACCTTCTTAGCCAAAAAATGAACCATTTTGTCTATCGGCATATGCAAGGAACGTTTCAAAACCAAATCCAAATGGTGACATTAGTGATCTAGAGTCAATAAAAAATTTAGGAATGGTTTCCAATGACTTTAAACTAATCCATATCTACCATGAAACTAGGATCCATTAATCTAAATAAATTCATGAGTTGAAGCTAAAAGAAAACTAGTGAGAAAGAAACCCTTTGGGAGAAGGGAGATAGAGGATTGAATTATCTTAGACTAGATTGATTTCATCCAAGTGTTATCTTAAATAGATATAAAAGTAAAAATTAAATAAAAAAATGTAGAGAAAATAAAAATATTTTAAATAAAAGTTATAATTTATATGTCTATGAGTGTGTGTAATAAATATTTAATATATCTAAATAAAATATTTAATCTATTTGAAATGAATTGTGTTGCACCTCTTCATATGATTATGGTGAGGTTAATTCAATCACTTTCTCCCCCATAAAGAAATACCTTTCTCCTTCTATAGGTGATTGCATTGCAAATACTCTTCAAATTTTAAGTGGTTCCTTATATCACTCTTGTAAACCCTACACCTACATTGAGTCACCTCTCAAGGGTTTTGTTGACCTTGTTCCCAAGAATAATGTAACTAGTTTAGGATCAATGAATCATTTTTCCCTACACTCATGATTAACAACCCTCAAGTTTACTATAGATGATTGCCTTGATCTATAGAAAATCAATCCAACTATGATCATAGGTTATCTTGCCACTTCTTTTATCCATAGACTTCAAAGACGATTAGGGAAGGAATATAAATTACGAATACTAATCAAGGACTCAATAACCAAATTTTAAGATCTAGCTCCAACAACTTGTCAAGACACATTTTGATTTTCTCTAAATATACAAATTTCTATAAATTCAAGGGTAGACCATAGAGACTATCCTAAATTGTCAAAAGAGGGCTAATTTATAGTTGTGTGCTTAATTCTCCGATCATATAAGTTATCTAAGGAAACAAACAATCTATTCATAAATTCAGAAACATTCATAAACTAGTGTTCTTGCAGAGTGTTCTTGCATATCTGATGAATCAAAAACATTGACCCCCTTAAGCCATTTTATTACCATAAACCCTAAACCGATGTATTAAGGGGTCCTAATATGACATGTCTTAAGGGGATAAAAGAATATCCCAAAATTTGGTGAAGTTTCCCAAGGCAATCAAATTTAACAATGATATACATTCAATATTTAGTGATTAGACTATAGCCTAAAGCCTTCCCACCTTCTTCTCGTTAGGGGTGTTAAGGCCTCAAACATTTCAAGGGAGGCTTCTCATGGTAGAGGAGGATGAAGGCTTCTCATGATAAGATCGTGCTAGATTATAATATGAATGAGATTTCATGAGAGGTTGGTTAGTCAAAACAAGAGCTATCTCAATCAACTGTTCCACAAGAAAATGTTGTTCTGTGAAGAAAAAGTGGTTTGCTAAATGATTCAATGCCATTGCATAGTATGGGTATAATTCAAAGGTTCTATGCATCTTTTCCATTCCTTCATAAACACTACCCTTTTCACTAACTTGCAAGTCCATTATTCCAAGGGCCACCCAAGCTTCAACATTTTCAAGTTCTAGCAAGTCCATTAGATGGCCTATATGATGACATGGATTTGGTTGTTCATAAACCTTTAGAAACTTAAGTATACTCTAATGATTTTCCCTTTGAATTTCTTTAAGTACCGTGACATACTAGTATGTCTCACAAACATATCTCAATTAAGCTCATAATAGCTAGTAGAAAGGAGCAAGGAAATTATAAATTGAATTTAAACTAGGGTCATTTCCAAGTGTTCCAATATTGACCCAAATTAATCTTGAGTAACATGGAAATGAACCAAAGGGATAAGATGATAATTGTAAGATTTGGAGTGAATGTGTGAAAGTGTAAATGGAGATGAAAATATATTAACTAGAAGATGAATGCCTAAAAATTAGTGGAAATAGAAACAAAATAGATGTAAATAAAAATAAAAACATGAACCAAACTTAATAATACAAAATATATACTTTTTATCAATATATTAATACACTACTTGATATAAATACAAAACTTAAATAAAAATGATTTGAATATCTAATTTCACCATTACACCTATAATAACCATTAATTACCATTAAAAACTAGATACTGTTCACCTAGAAATTAAAATTTTAATTAATTATAAATTAAAATCCATACTATAACGTGTATTTGGAAAATTTGAAAGAAAATTAAACATCAAATTGTAACATACTGTGAGAAATCCCTGAAAATAAGTTTTTTTTTAAATAGGACCTTCTTCCCACAGACAGTTACAACCTGCCAACTGTTTACAGTGGAAAATAGGCTACTTACCTCAATTTATAGCTAACAAGAAACTAAACAACAATCAAGTTGAGTCCATCTCCTGTCAGAGCAGCACATGGCGATTTCTGCGACACCCAACGTTCAGAGCATTATATCCATGCTTCTTAAACTCCAATACACAAGCATTAATGAATGCAATTGAATAATACGCCGACACAATAGTTTTTTTTAACCATTTTATTGTTGTAATTAGAGCAGAAGTACCATCTCAAGCAATAACAAAAAACATTGAATCGGTACTTGTAAAGTTTTCTTCTCACTCAAAAGAGAATAACATTTTTTAGAAAACTGTTTTTTGCCCTTATCCTCTTTGAACTTACAAGAGTCCTTGCATTTAATGACCACCTATACTCTTTATGGCAACCCAATAGAATTAATGGCTTCCAGGCTTATTTATACTCCTTTAAACTCTCTGCGACTGCATCTGATTGGAGAGAGGGAGAGAAGGAGAGAGTTTTTAATTCAGCGACATCTAAAGATGGCCAAGATTCTGAACTTGGATTTGGAATTGAAGGTTCCTGCAAAACGGTATTGGGAGGCCATGAGGGCTTCTTCAATACTGTTTCCAAAGATCATGCCCTCTCTCTTCAAAAGCATAGAAGTCGTTGAAGGAGAAGATGGCAATGTTGGGTGTGTGAGGCTCATCAAGTATGGAGAAGGAGCGCAATCCATCACATTTGCTAAGGAGAAGGTGGAGGCTGTGGATACTGCAAATATGTGTGTTACATACTCTTTGATAGAGGGTGAGCTTCTGGCTATCTTCAAAGTGTTCAAAATAACCTGGAAGATCACTCCACAAGATGATAATTCTTGCACCATAAAATGGAGTGTTGAGTATGAATCAGCTAACAGTGAGGCTTCTCCTCATGCTGGGGTCACAGAGATGATAATGGAAACAGCTGTTAATACTCTTAAGGCAGTTGAAGAATACCTGCTTGCACCAGCGGCTTGACTGCCAGAATGGTGATGGAGTTATGGACAAAGCTTGTCAGATTTGTAAAAATGGTAGGACGCAATAATTGTCCAAGAGGGCATCTGGGTAGTAAAATTCGCTTTTAAGAGAGGATGTTGTCCTGTTTTATGTAGAAATATTTTCTACTCTACCATGTAGTAGGAAGTAAAAGTTAAGTTTAATTTATCTTTCTGTTGTTCTGCAATGTTCTTTTATAAATCAACAGTCATCGATCTGTATCTCTTTGTACTTGGCATTTGTGCACTGTTCTAGTGTTCTGTTGTTTAGGTCGTTACGATCTTATTATTGCTATATTGTCATCTGCTATGATCTACTCTGGTTTCTTGCTCTATGTCATCTGTTTGTTTCCAGCTTATAGTCAATATAACAAATAGTTGTTTTTTATTTTCAATCTATTTGGCATTGTTGAAATTTTCTTCCTTAATGTCAGCTGTGTCATGGAGGATAAACGAACATTGATAAAAAACACAAATATTAATTTAGTACATAAACTTAGTATACAATAGGCAAAACGTCTATCTAATTATTAAAAAACAAGCTTGAGAAAATAAACTATTGGCAGGTTCAGTATCTAATAGTTTTCAACCTTGAAAAATAAATAATAATTAATATTCAATAATAAACTAATTGCAGTTATACAGAAATATATAATTAACAAAAGCAGGATTAAAAGTGTTTAGCTCTTTATCAATTTGTGAAGATTCTGCTATTTAACTGTAGACCTGTAATGAAACCTGTATAGAGATCATATTAATAATTGACTAAGCTACACCCGGAGCCTGGTTCAGGGATACTTTGTTGTCATGCTTGATTTAGCCTACCTATAGTAGATTTGTTTTTGCTAATGCAACCTGTGCTCATGTCCTCAATACATTTTTTCTGAAATGTAAGAAGTTGCGCTGAAAAGCATGGTTGGGCATGCTATGTGGCAAAGTGAAGCTTTTTCGATTTTTTCAATAACAACTCAAACTCTTCTATCAATAATATAAAATTGAAAGACATCACTTAAATGGTATGATTTTTAGATGTCAATATTGATGTTAAATATAAATGTTTATGTTTTATAATTTTTTTAATTTAATTTATGTTAATTAATAATTTAAGATTGTCTAAATATACAAGCTCCTAGATGTTCAAGTCTTTTTTTTTCATTTTACAATATTTATATTTCAATTAAGAAAGTAAAGAAATTTTTTATGTCTTAATAAAACTTAGAAAATGGAGATAAGTAGATGATATATAGAATAGAAGGGGACATAACATATACATGAAAAAGTTATTTTGGGTAAATATATTACTTAACAGAATCGTATATAAATTAAGAATCTCAACTAATGATGTATAATTTGCATGTCAACACTTCAATAGCATGCTGATATTTAACCTCAAACTCAAAACTTGGAAGACCCTACAATACAACTAAACTAATGTCAATCCATTATATGAATGACTACATATATATAATTTGTCCATTTGAAAAACCACTCATGGTTTCAGATAAAACATGGGATAATTTCAATCATGAGAGTAGTCAACAAGCTTGAAATAAAATGAGGTCCCAATGTGTTGAAGTCCACCATTGAATCCTCCTGTAGACACATAAAAATGACCTCGACTTGCAAACTATATTTTTCTATGATGACCATGCTTCTCCCTCACATAATTAAAGTATTAACTATTCCTCTACGATTATTTAAATAAATAAATAATATTTATTTATTTAAATACACCACTAATTAATCTTTACTCTTCCTATAATTAAATAAATTTCCAATTTGTTTAGTTACTCATTCCTAGCTACAAATCAAATAATTACTATTAATTATCTAATTTGTTCATTATCCATTATTCCTTCAATCAAATAAACTTATTCATTTAACTCATTTTTCATTCCACAAATAAATAATTAAAATAATTATTTATTGCCTCCTATCTTATTCATATTTATGAATTAAACCCAAAAGTCAACTTTCCTCCATAAATTAAATAATTTCTATTATTCCAACTACCTATTTTCTCGACCATTGATTTAATTGCTTTCAATTAAATCTTAGCCCTTCATTTCAAAGTTTGCCCTAACTTTGACCTAATGTTGCCCTAACCCTAATGCTTCTTATCACATTCAATCCTAACCTTTGATCTTAGGTTTTTATAAAATTTTAGTCCTGGCCATCCATTCTTAATTTGGAATTCTTTAAAAGGCACTCTCTCAAGCCATTTTAAACACAGACAGAGTAATTTTCAGCATGCTTGAGAACTTGAATACTTGAGCACTTATATTACTTCAATATCTTGTTGATCTTAGTCCTAGGTTGTAGTTGCACTTCAAATCTGAGGGCAATCATACAATTTGCAGCAAGATGGAGAAGACCAATGGAGGTCATTCAAGAGAGGCATGAAGATCAGGTGACTTTGTTTCATGCTTATTTGCTTCTTGCTTTTCATTGTTCTTCATTGTTAATTGGGGTTTTAAGTTATAATGCTATTTGTAATTAAATTTGAAAAATCCTCCCTGATACACCTCCAATTTGGGCTCTCCACAATTGAAATATTAAAAAATGCTCTTATGTGATATAAAGGCATGCAAGTGTAACTTCCTGTTTGACTAGTCAACTAGTCAAACTAAGCACTCCAACTTGGAGGAGTAACTTCTCCAAGACACTCTTACACAACTATCCAAAAAATATAGTCCAATATACTCTTTCAAGTTAACTTTGTAACCCCGTCTTATATGTTCTCTTACTTTCATTACAATCACTCGGATAATTGTTGAAATATGTTTATATGGAATCTCAACATTCTCCCATAAGGGATGCCCATTAGAGAATAACCCAACATTATAACATATACAAAATTAAATAAATACACTTGTTCCTAGGAATTTACAATGTGGTACAACGCTTAATCCTAACAAAATTTAGAATGTTAGATTTGAGCGCAAGAAATTTCAAAATTGAAAAGGAAGGACAAGGTTGTGACATGATTGAAAGTCCAAGGATAGGGATGCATTTGTGGCTTGGTCAGGGAGAGTAAAAATTCTAAGGGATTTGGATAATTCCTATCTATAACATATATATATCTATTATGAATTATATTCTTGACCTATTAGGGTCAATTTATGTTTCAAAGAATAAAAAATGAGTACTTAGACAATGTATTAAAAAATAAAATGTAGGTGAAAATGGAGTAAAAGGGAAAGATGTGCATTTTATCCCCTACAATTTTTACCTAATTTAGTGTGCATGTGAAACTACATGAATCATTCATGCAATTCAATTCCCATCCAATCCTCTTAGTAACCTTATCCTATGGCACTTATCTTCATAAAATGTTAAATAATAACCCTAATTATAATTTTTACTTCTATATCTTGATTGTTTTTACACAATGTCCTATTATACCATTCATATCATTATATCTCCTCTTTTACCATATATCATAAGTTCCTATTTTTAATGATATTTTATTACAACTATTTATTTATTCTTCTCATACATTCAACTAAAAATTTAATTTCATAATGATTACACCTACCTTGAAATGACAAGTCTTAAATAAAAATTAGTTGGATATTATGAAAATAAAATGCTTCACAATATTTGTATACTAGAATAATTTTACATTGAATGTTTAAGGAAAAATAATTCAAAATAATTAAGGGCTAATTGATGTGAATATGGTGTCATTCTTGACTTTATTTGCATAGTTGGATTGAAAAATAATTAAAATCTTATGCATAGGGTAAATTTTAAGAAACTAGAAATATTTTTATTTATCCATCTCATATGTGCTCATCAACATTGAAAATTTATTCTTTTTTGTTACCATGTTGTATATATTTATGTGTTTAGTATCTATAATCTCCACAATATATCAATAATATTAAAAAAATGGTTTAAAAAGGGTGAATGACTATTTTCCTTATCATTTCCAAGCAAGACACTAAATTGATTTCTCAAACCTCTTGATGCATGCCTATAAGGAGATTCGCCTCCCATTAACCTTATATATTTTCCTACAAGTTTTACTTATCAAATATTTATTTTTGAACCATACCTATATCTCTTGTCCGATGTAGAAAAATCTTCCTTATTTGGCCCACCTATTTTCCAACAAGGAAGTTGCTACAAAAAAATTGATGTCATGGATCTTGATTTTAAAATTGGGGTGTTGCTCTTGAGGGTATATGTGTTGATAATATTGTTGATATGGAAGCTTTCTTATATTATAATGGGTTTGATCTCGAAGATGATCATCACAATGAAGCTATGAGTACTTATATCCTTGCTAGTGGGTTTCATACACTTTATTTCTCTATTGAGAATGAAATTCCTAACTTATATCAACTAATCCAATTGTTTCTACTTGCATCAACCTTCATGGGGGTGCTGTTTAAAAAATCCCATTATCTTTGAAATTAGGTTTGAAGACATTACATGATGGGGCTGATTTTCATGAAATTTTTAATGTCTATCTACTTAAAAATTATTTTTACATCAGTTTTCTTGTAAGTGGGACCTCAATTTG
Source organism: Sequoiadendron giganteum (assembly GCA_007115665.2). Taxonomy (NCBI): domain Eukaryota; kingdom Viridiplantae; phylum Streptophyta; class Pinopsida; order Cupressales; family Cupressaceae; genus Sequoiadendron; species Sequoiadendron giganteum. The sequence continues at coordinate 528,355,959 of CM021100.1, read as the reverse complement.
AGTTTTTAAGATGAACAAGGAGTAGTTCAAAAAGTGTTTATAAGTTTGACCATAATAATACTTTTATTCAAGCTAGTTTCCATTTAATAAATACAAAATAGGGAGGGGACATGAAGGATTTTTCCTTATGAAAAGTTTGCATGCCGATGATGAACTTGAGTGGTATTAGATTATGCTTATAATTTAAGAATGGTGGATTATATCAAAAATACTAATGCTAGTGCATGTTGGTAGCTTGATGTTCACATGCTTGGTGGAAATACCAATGTATATGAATATTTTTTAGATGCACAAGAAAATTGAGAGTGGGGTGAATCAATTGAACATAATAAAATTCAATCCCTCATCAATATTCAAACCCTTGTTAGCCCTTAAACCCTTATCATGCATTAGTAGAATGTAAACATATGAAATAATAATGTAAACACATTGAAACACATAAGAACACCATATTTATGTGGAAAACCCAAGAAGGGAAAAGCCGCAATGAGGATTAGCTCACACATATATGAATAGCAACACTGAATACAATTTGGCTCACTACCCAAAAAAGAAGAAAGGCTCACTACCAAAAGGACTCAATTTCTAGAAGAAAGGAGAATAGAAGAAGATGATTAAAAGAGATTCACTATCTCAAATAAACAAGAGAAACACACCACCGAACCTCTATGCAATCTACAACCTTCGGCTCATTGCCTCAGAGTAACTTCAAGCACACTAAAAATGTAGTCACCTTCTACTCACTGCATTTAGAGTCATAGGAATTAAGCTCGCACTTAGATCACCAAACTTGATCACATTCACATATTTCACACTTTTCAAACTTCCATATAGATCCACACCAATTTTATCTTGCATTTATACCATCCACAGCCTAAAAATTCTCAATTAGTCCAGCCTTAATGAAATGTATGCACCTCAAACGTGCAACACCAAAACAGGTCAGCACCAAATGCCTCCACAGTGGAAAGAAGGGAAGGATGACCACACAAAGGGTTAACTAAGACCCAAATATATGTCACCACACTACACAACACATCCATAATCCATGAGGTACCTCCGCAAATAACATTAGCATAGTCGGCCAAACCTGAACTAACACTATAAGCGAACATATACACACTTCTCTAGGTCACGTGGGTCACCACATATAAAAACTCCACAAAATCCACACAAAATCCAGGTAGAATATTCCAACACCATCAAAATATTCTACAACACTACCACAACCACTTGAAACAAATATTACTTTCATTTTGTGTAACCAGACACATTGACACTGGACTCCAACACAAGAACTGAACTTGTGGAGCAACTCAACACCTAAAATCCAGGAGAAGATAGATAGAGATAATATAAGCACATTCCTAGATCCACAAGAATAGAATCCTTACTATAGAGAAATGTGGAGCAATCTCATTTCTCCCAGACAACCTTCTTCATAGACATGCAAACTGTGAGACACAACTTTCATTGCAGAATGATCCAGATACTAAAAATTTGGATATAGCACCTTCGAACAACTTTAACCATCATATCTAAACCACACAAGCATATATTCAACCATGAATAAATACAAAGCGCAACACTAAACACACCTTTGTCACATTATACACTCTTTTATTCAAATTTTCATAAACACACTTGGAAACTAAGTGAACTAGTTGCATCAACAATATCAACACAACACTGCAACACCTTCTCACCATGAATACAACATCTACAACACCAAAAATATCTACACTAGGGTTGAAATCAATGTGAAATTAAACCACAACATATGCACACTTAGCACCAGTACTGACAACACTAGTGACATTACCACCAACTCCAACACTAGCAATCTCCATACTGTTGAAATTTATGACCAACTATTGACATTAATGAAAACACCAGCAAAATACTTCCAAAAATATCCCCCTTTTTTATTGATGGCAACACCATCTCTAAAAACAATCAACAACAAAAGGAACTCTGCATTAAGCAAGACTCCCCCTAATTGGGGTACACTTCACTCTCTCATTTTACCTATATTCTTCAGACACCATACTCTTTGGAATGTCTCACCCTATCTGAGGAATTCTTCAACCATTACTCTCCCCTTGTGTTTTTCAAATCATACTCTCCTCCTTTGACACCAATTATTTCCTTGTGCTTTTCATGTGTTTTTCGGACTTCACTCTCACTCCCTTTGACATCAATAGAAAAGGGAATTTTTTTTCCTTTGACAACACTCATATAATTTTTCTTTTATGCTTTCCCTATTTGACATCTGCACACATCACCTTGACACCACTTGCACACTTCTCTTTAGGAAAAACCAACAAGAAACTGATCTCTCTCCACTGCTCTCACTTCTCTGCACATACTATAATGTAGATACTTTATTGTTCTTATTTTTTAGTACTCTCCCCCTTAAGGGCACAAAATATGCTCCATCTGACTGCACCAACAAAAATTACCACTACATAATCCCCTAAGAGGTAGAATTCAACATTAGTACAAGACCAAGAATATATCTTGAAATGCTTCCTAGTTAGATGCACATACTTATGCATCTAGTTAAAAAGAGGGGAAATAACCCCTAACTTCTGCCATAGATACAAAAAAGTATCTTTAGTAAGAGACTTGGTGAAAATATCTACAACTTGATATTTTATAGAAACATACTCTAGCTTCACCTCATTCTCTGCAACCTTTTCTCTTAGAAAGTGATACTGGATAGAGACATGTTTTATTATATTGAATACATTACTAGGTTTTTTGAAATATTGATAGCACTTGTATTATCACACAAGATAGAAATAGGTTCATCATATGATACTCTAATATCATTCAATGTTTGCTTCATCAAAAAAACCTGTGTGCAACATGTGATACTATTGCAATATACTCTGCCTCTGTAGTAGATAATGATATTGAATCCTACTTCTTACTCAACCATGAAACCAATCTTCTTTCAAGAAAGAAAGTACCACCACTTGTACTTATTTTGTCATCTATATAACCTACCCAATCTGTATTTGTGTATGCACTAAAGTAGAATCAGTATCCCTAGGATACCACAAATCAAAATTAAAAGTGCCCCTCAAGTATCTAAATACCCTCTTTATTGTTGGGTATGTGCAGGATCATGATGGGCCAAAAAGTGGCAATGAGAAAAAATCACGTTTTGGATCAACTCAAAAATGCGGAAAATATCGAGTTGACTTTTCTAGGTTCGGGTGTTAGTACATTTACCCGAACCAAAAACCAAACCTAGTTTCCCCAAATTGGATATCCGATCCAAATCGGATATCCAATTTTGAGAAACAGTATATAAAAACACAACCAACTGTTTTAACTTCATTTCTCACAGTTTCACGTGGGCGCAAAAGGAAAAACCCAAATCCTATATCCAGTTCGATCAGATATTCGATTTCAAAGGTATGTATTTCATTTTTTCAATCTTGTAATTGATTTTTCAAATAGATTTTCTTAAGTTTAAGTAGATTTTATTAAAAAAATTTGAAAAAATGGGTTTTCTATTGATTTAAAAAAAAAACTAGAGTTTGCATTGATTTTTTATTAAAAATTAATGTTTTGAAATGGATCTTGATTAAAAATTAGTGTTGTTGATGTATTTTTATCAAAAATAAGAGTTTGTTATTGATTTTTGTGAAAAAGTATGGTTTTTTTGGGATTTTCCTTAAAAACTAGGGTTTTTTTACAATAATCTCATTTATATTATGTAATTTCAATTAGTTTAATTAGTTTTTAACTTTAATCAGGTATTATGGCTGCGAATGCAAATCCACAAATTCCAAACACTCCACCACCTCCGCAGCCACCAATTGAAGACTTAATTGGTGAAAAATTGGGGCAATTGAGGGGCATTTGTGAAATTTATTAGACACTACCTCGTTTAAGAGATATGTCAAACACATTGAAGGAAATAATTACAAATATAGAAACCCTCTCCACCCAACATAATTCCTTTTATTCGCGGCGAGAAGACATGAGGGAATATTATCGATGTGGATTGTCTTACGATGATGTGAAAGATCTCCAAATAACCAAAGCCCAAATAGCCTCATTATTCATTGACCCCCACACCGGTTTGCCAATGAATGTTAATAAAACAAAAATTTCCATAAAATGGTGCATGGATAGGGACATTGTAGCTAACTTTTGGGATCGTTGGTGTATGGTTTTTGATGAACCACCGAACAATAATTCAGACATACCATTTTACTTTATTAAAAAATTATATGCTGAGTTTGTGTTAGGGCATCATGTCAATTACTTTGACATTAAACCCTTCCAGGGCATCGGTGGAGGTATGCCCTAGGATAGACCAGGGACAGTTAGAGTAGTCTTGCGCCCAAATGTTCCCCTTCCTCCCCTTCCTCCGCCACCTCCAATATATCATCCAAAGATTATCCATGATGCATCCGCACAGACTATTCAGGCTATTCACTCTTTGATTGGTCATTTGGTTGCGCATGCTTCTACAGTAGCTCAGCCACATTTTGGTGATGTTGGCGAAGGCTCGAGTGCTGCTGCATCCTCCTCCTCAGGTCCACATATTTGTGTGCCACATACTTGCACTATGTGCCGCCAGATATGTTTGGGTCCTCTTGTACAGCCCACTGAGCATCCCTTGGACACTTCTGATTATGACCTCCATGATGTGGACATTATAGATCAGTCGCAGGGGAGTGTAGCACACCCTACAAAGTCCTCTCTTGCTAGAGAGGGAGATGCTGGAATAGTGACACATGTAAGATTTAAGTTGTAATTTTATAACTTGGATTTGTTTTTAAATGAATATTAATAAGAGATAGTATCAAGTACTAATATTTATTTACATGGTCTATTTAACAGTTGATGTCTGAGGAGGAGCTCACATAGGTGACTGATAGCACCCTTAGGGCCATTTCATTTGGCTTGGACACACACGCAGTATATATTTTCGCACTCACTCATTTACATTTTATATTATATACTTGCTTGTCATTTGAATTTTCATTAATGAAATTATATAATAACTTATATGTTTATCTTGTTTTCCTCCTATAGGAATTACCTAGTGTGAGTGAGGTGCAACATCGTCCAGACTATGGAGGTGCAAATCTAGATAAGGGGAAGGTAATTGAACTCAAATTGGATTGAATTAAGATTTTTAAGATCTTATATTGGTTATACATACGTCGACATAGATTGGTAGTTTCATATGTACTTGTCAATTTTATGTACAAGCAATTATGAGCTATACAGATATGATGACAAGGGACACACTGCCTAAAGGAGTAGTTATCGGAACGCCTCAAAGAGTAGGTGTTGAAACACCTCAAGGAGGAGGTGTTGAAACACCTGAAGGAGATAAAGAAAAAGATCAACCTAAAGAGGTATGTGCTTATTTTATTTTGTGTTTGGTAAATAAGTTCCTATTACCAATAATCGTATGCTAACTTGGATCAATTTTATGTTTTTGTTCACATATATAGATTGGCATTTCAAAAGGTGATTTGGTATATTCTAGGACTCCTGACTCTTTGAAGAGACGTATATTTCAGGTAATCAAGATTTCAATTTTAGAGTTCAATTAAAATTCAATGTATATTGATTTTGATGTTAATTATTCGATTTTAAATTATATAGTATAACTAATCTCAATTGTGGTTTGAATTTTTATCTTGCAGCTACCTTCAGAGCCAATGAGTGCTTCAAAGAGGCTCCATTTTGATGATCCACCAGCATTTTAGGATGAGATAGACATTTTGGCATGTAAATTTTGAATATATATTGAGATGGCATATGCCACATTTTGTAAAAATTTGTTTGAGTTGGTGTCAATGCCATTTTTGTAAATGGACATACACTTGATTATTGGATAATTTGATATATAGAAGTTGACAATCAAAATTTAATTTGTTCCTCATGTGCATGATTAAACTCTTTGAAAATCTTATCATGAGCAATGGTTAAATATCAATGTACAATAGCTTAAAACTGAATGGTTATATTATGTAGTTTATATTTATATCGTTGATTACATTGCGTTACACATCTTTCAAACTCGAATCATTAATTCACATTGCATAACTAGCAACTAGATGTTCATAGATGAAAATTTTTCAATTACAATATAGTTCATACAAAGTCAACCTAAGAAGTTATGCAATTACTTCACATTGCATAACTAAAAACTATGAGTAGTTGTCAATTGCATTTGTTTGTCATTGAATTCTATGAGACCACATTTCTTTGAAGCTTTTTTTCAAATAGTCCACTGCCTTGTCTATGCTACCACATTTTTCATACATGATAGCGATCACATTAAGTTGTAATAAATTAAATGATAGCCTATGGCTATTTAATTTATACTCATTTTATTTAAATGGATGAGGCCGACCTTCCTTGATATTATTTTGTAATTTATTATTTTCAAGAGAGGCCGACCTCCTTGAAGAGTCACCTTATTTTGTATAAATACGAGGTGATGTTTGTTCATTTCCTCAATCAAGTTCATCCAGCATAATTTGCAATCCAAGCAAAAGTTTTCACTTGAGCAGTAGCACTTCATCTTGCAGTAGCACGCCGATTTCAAGGAGAAGCATACTCGATTGTATCTTTGCATCTATGAGAGGTGCTATTATTCATTGTATCAAATTCAGCCATGAGCTGGGCCTGAGTTGTAAGCAAATTTCTTGTTGTGTTTATTGTCTTATGTGTTTCATTTTTTGAGTGCTTTCAGTTGTATTATCTGATCTCTAAGTTGAAGATAGCGAGAGAAATGGTCATATTGTTGATGACAAAGATTTGACCATGTTGGCTCTTAATGGTCTTCCTTCATCTTGGGAGTCTTACATTCAAGGAATCGGCATGAGATCGAAACTTTCCAAGTTTGATCGGTTGAGGGATGACTGTATTCAAGAGGAGTGAAGGTTGGTTGTGAGAGGTATTGGACAAAGCCCTACAAATGAAGACATTCATGTTCTTTCCGCTATATCCTCGAAGAAGGAAGGAAAAGGAGGAAAGAAAAGATGCTTCAAGAGGAATGGAGATAAAGGATCAAATGGTGCTCCTGCATTCAAGAAGAAGTGGGACCTCTATCATGTTTACTGGGATACGATTTGCTCAAAGTCAGTCAGCTTGGATTTAACATTGGTAGCTCCGCAAACCTATTCAGAATAGAGTGATCTGAAGAGGACATCCCTAAATCTCTACAGAGGTGTAAAGTTGCAAAGTGGTGCAACTTTCATTCTCGAACTCGTACGACCCAACAGATTGTTCCAACATGTCCGGATGGGTACGTTTACACTAAGTATGGTTCTCTCTTGCACCCAAATACACCGAATCGCTCCGAGCTACATTGGAGCGGCTTTTTCCCTTAAGAGTCCAAAGTGCTAAAAGGAAGCAATCTTTGACGAACTATTTCTCAGAAATCATGATTCTTACAGACTCTTTGTCTAAGGATATGGGATTGTGTTGAGACCATCTACAATAACCTCTCTCAGTTTTTGCTATCTTGAAGGCATTTTTCCATGGTGATGAGTTTTTAGTTGAGGGAAAAGTTGCCAAATGCAAGCAGTGTAAAGTTGCAAAGTAGTGCAACTTTCATTCTCGAACTCGTATGACCCAACAGACTGTTCCAACACATCTAGATGGGTACGTTTACGCTAGGTATTATTCTCTCTTGCACCAAATATGCCGAATCGCTCCAAGCTGCATTGGAGCGACGTTTTCCCTTAAGAGTCCAAAGTGCTAAAAGGCAGCAATCTTTGACGGACTATTTCTCAGAAATCGTGATGCTTACATACTCTTCATCTAAGGATATGGGATCATGTTGAGACCATCTACAATAACCTCTCTTGTTTTTTTCTATCTCGAAGGCATTTTCCCGTGGTGATGAGTTTTCAGTTGAGGGAAAAGTTGTCAAATGCAAGCAGTGTAAAGTTGCAAAGTAGTGCAACTTTCATTCTCGAACTCGTACGACCCAACGGACTGTTCCAACACGTCCAGATGGGTACATTAATGCTAGGTATGGTTCTCTCTTGCACCCAAATATGCCGAATCGCTCCGAGCTACATTGGAGAGGCATTTTCCCTTAAGAGTCCAAAGTACTAAAAGGAAACAATCTTTGACAGACTATTTCTCGAAAACCATGATGCTTACAAACTATTCGTTTGAGGATATGGGATTGTGTTGAGACCATCTACAATAGCCTCTCTCAGTTTTTTCTATCTCAAAGGCGTTTTCCCATGGTGATGAGTTTTCAATTGAGGGAAAAGTTGCCAAATGCAAGCAATGTAAAGTTGCAAAGTAGTGCAACTTTCATTCTCGAACTCGTATGACCCAACAGATTGTTCCAACACATCTGGATGGGTATGTTTACGCTAGGTATGGTTCTCTCTTGCACCCAAATATGCCGAATCGCTCTGAGCTACATTGGAGCGACGTTTTCCTTTAAGAGTCCAAAGTGCTAAAAGACAGCAATCTTTGACAGACTATTTCTCGAAAACCGTGATGCTTTAAGACTCTTCATCTAAGGATATGGATTTGTGTTGAAACCATCTACAATAACCTCTCTCGGTTTTTTCTATCTCGAAGGCGTTTTCCCGTGGTGATGAGTTTTCAGTTGAGGGAAAAGTTGCCAAATGCAAGTAGTGTAAAGTTGTAAAGTAGTGCAACTTTCATTCTCGAACTCGTACAACCCAACGGACTGTTCCAACATTTCTGTATGGGTACGTTTATGCTAGGTATGGTTCTCTCTTGCACCTAAATACATCGAATCGCTCCGAGCTGCATTGGAGCGGCGTTTTCCCTTAAGAGTCCAAAGTGCTAAAAGACAGTAACCTTTGATAGACTATTTCTCGGAAACCATGATGCTTACAGACTCTTCATTTGAGGATATGGGATTGTGTTGAGACCATCTACAATAACTTCTCTTGGTTTTTGCTATCTCGAAGGATTTTTCCTGTGGTGATGAGTTTTCAGTTGAGGGAAAAGTTGCCAAATGCAAGCAGTGTAAAGTTGCAAAGTAGTGCAACTTTCATTCTCGAACTCATACGACCCAACGGACTGTTCCAACACATCCGGCTAGGTATGTTTACGCTAGGTATGGTTCTCTCTTGAACCCAAATATGCCGAATCGCTCCGAGCTGCATTGGAGCGACATTTTCCCTTAAGAGTCCAAAGTGCTAATGTCAATTAAATGTGGGGGCAAAAATATTTAAGGTTGGTTCAAGATTCTACAATTCCTAGCTCTTGCATCAGAAAAATCTTATCCAATCAAATTGAATCAATTACATGGAAAATGAAATTCACAATGAACTTTTTACTCTTTTGTTTTTCGAAAAAGTGGCAAGCCACTGTAATTTGTTATATATAAATAGGAGATATTACAAAACCTGGTTCAAACGAGCATACCGATAGGAAAGAACCAGGAAGAAAACCTTCGGTTGTAGCTTGATTAAGTACAAAAATGTTTTTACATTTTAAACATACCCTTTATACAATGGCAGACATTTGAACCGTATATCAAAAAACATCACTGGATATAGATTATGCCTATACACAGTTATGACCTTTGTACATTGTTTCACATTTCAAAATTCAATTTTTACAAAATTTGCCTATTTGAGGCATTCAAGGCACAATCTTCCACAAGAGTAGTATGTTGGCATTTTGGAGTGACAAGCACCTGTACAAACCATCAAGGTAGTAGTTAAACTACATACAATAGAAAATATGCTTAGAATAACCAATCAATATTATTGTAATTTGTCACATACCTCTTTGAAAGGATCAAAGTTGCCTATTGTTGCAGTAGGTCCATGATCAATCGTGCTAGGAATATCGCAAAATTTGTCAAATGATAAATCTATATTGTAACAACAAAAAAGAGGCTTAAGCATTGTACTTTCCATTCTTGAATATGCTATTCAAGTGTGCCTGAATGATGATGAATTGGTAATGCAAACTATATTAATCTAAACAACCTGAATGATGATGAATTGGTAATGAAAACTATAAAAGATGTTTTGAATAACCAATCTATATTATTTTAATATGTCGCATACCACTTTGAAAGGATTAGAGCTGGCTATTGTTGCAGCAGGTCCACGATCAATCGTGCCAAGAATATCGCAAAATTTGTCAAATGATATATCTATATTGTCACAAAAAAAAAGAGGCTTAAGAATTGTACTTTCCATTCTTGAATATGCTATTCAAGTGTGCCTGAAGGGTCATCTCTTTGCTTAAGAGTATCCAATATTGCTTCATGATCAACATTACTAAGTGTCCATAGTTGTTTTGTCTTTGGTTTGGCATGATGCTTCAACAACTTAACATTTGTTGCTATAACAAGGTGTGAATACATGAGAATGGTTTTGTGTTTCTCGTAGTCTTCAAATGTAGGTATGCCATTCTTTCTAATCATGTATGTTGGCAACCAAGTTCCTGCAACCACAACTGAACCTGTAGGATACACGAACCCATCATCATCTTCCATCGATTGTAATCTGGTGAAACATAATTTACATTTGCTTCAATATTATGTTCAACATCTTCATTTCCAACATTTTCACCTTGAAAATTTTCAATATCAATTTGAATAATTTCATTCCCAATTTCAATATCATGTTCAACATCTTCAAGTCCAACATTTTCATTATCAATTTCAATATTTTCATTCCCAATTTCAATATCATGTTCAACATCTTCAAGTCCAGCATTTTCATTATCAATTTGAATATTTTCATTCCCAATTTCAATATCATGTTCAACATATTCAATTCCAACATTTTCATTATCAATTTCAATATTTTCATTCCCAATTTCAATATCATGTTCAACATCTTCAATTCCAACATTTTCACATTGAAAATTTTCAATATCATGTTCTACATTTTCACCTTGAACATATTCAACTTCCTCTTCACTTGAAAGACCATAGGGCTCGGGTTCACCAATATTTAACATACCTTGTCTTTTCTTCATATGACCTTCTCTATCTCTTTGTCTATATCCTTCAATTTGTTCTTTTGTTAGTTTTCTCTTACGTTTTTTCTTCCGACGACTGTTGCTCCCCATTATACCAAATAAAAGATGCTAAAAAATTCATTATGTATGACAAATTTGAGTACAAGATGCTCCAAAAAGTTTATCTTTGTCTCTTCCTATCTGAAACTGCATGTTTGTCGCCTGCAAAGTGCTGCAAACACAATGCAGGGTCCGTTGGAATGCACAAAAATGGCCCACATGGGATTTTTCTATGGCCTACAAATCCGATATCCAATTTGTAAAACATGTTCTGCAATGGTAAGATTTCACCTCTGCACAATAAAGTTTCACAAATCGGATATCCGATTCAAATCAAATATCCGATCTAAATCAGATATCTGATTTGTACACACATAGATCAAAGGGAGAGGGAGAGGGAGAGGGGGAGAGGGAGAGGGAG
>CM021100.1:528249292-528344407 GCA_007115665.2 Sequoiadendron giganteum | reverse complement strand
TGACATCGATGACAACTCCTTCATTCTTTTCATTCTTGCAATAGGAATTTTTTATTTTTTTTTGGTGAATGAAGTTTTTCCTTGATCAAACCCCATTTTGGTAATTAAACCTTGAAATAAAATAATGAAACATGAAAGGAATGATGAATGAACACTTTCTATATTATAGCTCACCAAACCCTTTAATTGAGATCCTTCAAGGATTGAAACTTAATAAATCTCTTTAAGGTCTCGATCTTGCATGAATGGCTTGATTGGATGTTGATCTTTAATGCTTGAATCTTGACTTGAATGCTTGAAATCTACATCACAATGTTATCTCCAAAAACATGCATGAATGAAGATAACTTTGACAGGATGCTTGATATATTGAATGTTGCAACAAATACTAATAAATCTTCTCTTGAACACCTTTCACAATAATAGTAGCTCTTGGAATTGATCTTGTAAAAATCTAGGTTGCTTCTAGGATTTGAATTGATAAAAGACATTGTATTTATAGTTGATTTCTTAATTTCTCAAAAATTAAACATTACAAGATGACACTGGAAATTTGAATTTGGATCATAAAAAGGCCTCTAGAAACATATTAAATTTTGAATTTGGCAACTAAAGGGGACCCATTTTCCCAAGGGTGAATGGGTCCTGACCTAAATTGCCAAGACCTATTCATTTTGGGGTGTTAAAAATGATAATTGTATTAATTAAATATTGACTCCCCTTTTGGAAATTGTAATTAATTAGGCTTGTAGATGCATAATTAGGCCAATTAGAGGCTTAATTATGTATATTTTATTAAGGGACCCAAACATAGTGTAAAAATGTAAACGAGTGCATTTTACGACACTACACCATTGTGAGTGCAGCCCCTTCTCAAACCATGACTCGAGGTCTAGAAGGAATTTTTCCTCCTCTTCCCCCTTGGTTACAAATCAGATACTGAAGATAAAGAAGCAAGTCATCTCTTCAGATGACTTCAACTTTGATCAAATAGTGCTAGTGAAGAAAAAATCCATGAAGAAGTCGAAGACTCTTTCTAAGGTGTTGGAAAATAAACTAAGATACAAGTGTACAAAGGTTGCACATCCTCTTGGAAAAGTTACTAAAGATATTGATATTTTTGAATATTCAATCACCAAGATTGAGCTTGCCAAAAGAACTCATGAATCTTCCAAGGAAGATGCATAGTTGGCACTAGCTTCTCTTATTGATAAGTATGATTAGGAGAAGAAAGTCAAGGACCAATACAAGGATAGAGTTGAACAATTGACTTCAATAATTTAGAAGATTACCCAATATTTGGAATCTGTTGAACCTATGGCCACTAGCATTGAAGATATTGTGATTCAGAAGGATGAGAAAACTCATTCAAGAGGTAGAGCAATTGGTGAGTTTCTTGATAGAATGTTGGAACAGGGAACACAACTTTTAAAATCATCTATGGAAAGAATCAATAACATGGAAAGTGTCGAGGTAGAGTTGGATAAAACTATTGACACATTTTATGAAGATTTAAAAGAGAGAAAATAGTCTAGGAGCTTGGAAAAAATGAAGGAACTTACTCTCAATGTGCTAGTGGATATTGGGATAATTCCCAATAGAGAGATGTTCATTAAGGTTATGTCAATAATGAAACATAAAATAAGTGTCATCAAAGATCTTATATGATATTTCAAGGAATCTCATGAAATCAATGAAGATAATGGTTTGTATCTTGCTACTAGAAACAGGGAGCTTTTGTGCAAATTGTTTGATGACAATGAAAAAATACTTCCCTCCAATTCACTTATCCAAGAGGATACATCAGTGCTACAAAATGAATTTGAAGATTAAGCTTTCTTAGTAGCTTCAATTGACAAGTTAATGTATATTTAGATCACTTTGGATAATCTAAAAGTTGTTTTAGAAATGCATCAAAAATATTGCAACACATGAAGGACTCGGTCACATGAGTTATTTCCATCTCTAGGCATACCGCAGGTCCTCCTAATGAAGAATTTCAAACTTCCATGAAGAAATATGAAGAATTCTTGGAGAAATATTGTGGAGAATGATGAACGTACCTTTGTTACACAATTTATTTTCAAGCATTTTGCTTTATGTAATTAGTTTTTGACATTTTACATGTCTTTTATCAATATGTAATTACATGTAAAAACAACACGAGTCCTAAATCAAATTGGACTATGTTGTTGAATAAGTCAAAATTAGTTTAGCTTTTCCTAGATTAGCTCTCAACTCTCCTCTATATATACGAGGGAATTTCTCTGTATTAAGGAAATTTTATCTTTCGAAGGGAAGCATTGCCCATTTGAGAAACATTTTCAGACTGTGTTTAAAGTGGATATCAAAAATCAATCAATAAAAGGGGAAAACTTTGCATCAAACATTTTGTTTGGATCTTATTAGTTATGTGTAAGATTGTTCGTACATCTTTTGTACTCCATGCTCTTGAATTTTATTGATAAAGTGGCATTGTATTTCATATTTTAAAGGGAATTCAAATCTAACCTTGATAGTACTTAAATGCTACATTATTGTATTTGGAGTTTATGTTTTAGTGTGTGAACTTTTCCAATAACTCAAAAAATTTGGGCTGTGATTATTTTCTATATTTTGTAGATCTATTGGTGGTGTATGTTGAAGTCTTTGTGCTGCAATATGCTTCACACTTTTATCTTTAAGAAACATCATTGGAAATAATGTATAAGTCTTTAAGCTTTTATGGGTTTTCAAGCTACGAAACTCACTGGTATCTATTTTGATTACTCTTACATTTATTCAAGTTGGATATTGGTTATTACGTATCTGCATGATACTTGTAAGTGGATTACTTATCATAATAGTATTTTTGTAAAAATAAAAACAATTTTTTTGAAAAAAGAGAAAAGGATGAGTGTAACACCTAATGGATAAATTTAGCCTCTCCTTTTCGAGAGGATAGATTAACATCTCATCATATCTATGGTTGAAATAACTATTTTGTAATTAATCAAGTGATTACAAAATATTCACCCAACATCTCTCTCTCTATCTCTCTCTCTCTCCTTCCCTCTCTAATTCTCTCTATCACACTTCTCTCTCCCTCTCCCCCTACTTCCCTCTCTACTTTTTTCTATCTCCCTCCCTCTCTACATCTCTCTATCACCTCTCTTTCTCTTGACTTCTCTCTCTCTCTCTCTCTCTCTCTCTCTCTCTCTCTCTCTCTCTCTCTCTCCATCCATACCTCTCTCTCTCTATATATATTCTTGAGAGGTGACTCAATGTAGGTGTAGGGTTTACAAGAGTGATACAAGGAACCACTTAAAATTTGAAGAGTATTTGTAATGCAACCTATAGAAGGAGAAAGGTATTTATTTATGGGGGAGAAAGTGATTGAATTAACCTCACCATAATCATATGAAGAGGTGCAACACAATTCATTTCAAATAGATTAAATATTTTATTTAGATATATTAAATATTTATTACACACACTCATAGACATATAAATTATAACTTTTATTTAAAATATTTTTATTTTCTCTACATTTTTTTATTTAATTTTTACTTTTATATCTATTTAAGATAACACTTGGATGAAATCAATCTAGCCTAAGATAATTCAATCCTCTATCTCCCTTCTCCCAAAGGGTTTCTTTATCATTAGTTTTCTTTTAGCTTCAACTCATGAATTTATTTAGAATAATGGACTCTATTTTCATGGTAGATATGGATTAGTTTAAAGTCATTGGAAACCATTCCTAAATTTTTGATTGACTTTAGATCACTAATGTCACCATTTGGATTTGGTTTTGAAACTCTCCTTGCATATGCCAATAGATAAAATGGTTCATTTTTTGGCTAAGAAGGTGGGAGGTTTTTGTCTAAATTCAACTTTTATCTTCAACAAGTTATATTGATTGGTTTGATTCCAAACTGATTGATTTGATCAAATTTTAGGTAAACCTTGTGAGTTTTTTAAACCTAAATCATAAACCTGAGGTTCAAGGATTACTCCAATAGAAAACTATATATATGTTAATATGTTAGAGACTAGGTGTTTGTTAATATGCAAATGAAATATAATTTCCATAAATTGAAATATTCAAGCATACAGATTTAAAACATATTGACAATGCAAATAGTTTTTTTCCATTTTCAAATATTCAAGCAATCAAATTTAAAACATAACTTGAGATGCAAATGATTTTTTTTCCATTTTCAAATATTCAAGCAATCAGATTTAAAACTTGTAAAGCAATGCTTGAATTACACCCTAAAAATTTATTGGTTTTCAAATGCAAATTTTTTTGTTTAATTTCAATTTAGGGTTTCAAAAGGTAAGTTTTTTGGTTTTGAAAGGTAATTTTTTTTGTTTGACTACGATTTAAGGTTGATTTTATTGTTGGATTTCAATTTAAGGATGGTTTTTTGTTTCATTTCAACATGTGGGTGTTTCATTTCATGTTTTCTATTTGATTTCTATGAATGAGGGTTTCTTTTATTGTATAGGTAAATAGAAATGCAAAAAAATCAATACAAATTCGAATAATACAAACAAAAACCTAAATTTATATCTAAAAACCAAAAAAATGTGAAAAATACAAAGAAATGGGGTTGTTCGCTTACCTGGAGGTTGCTGCTAGTATGCTTTGTTGGGAATAGGATGTCATTTAATTGCAATCCTAAACATATTTCATGTATCTTCTAAGTCCTTGGAAATTGTTCTCCAACGCTAGGATTAGAAAGAGATTAAATTCGAAGGAAATGAAAATGTAAATTGACATTTCTAATTATTCCTAAATAATAGGAACATGTGGAGGCATCCAAGAAGAGTTCCTAAATAATAGGAGCATATGGGGTGCCCGCATGGAAGGTGGAACCCACCTTGTTTCAATTAATTGTTTGGAGGATTAGTAACACTTTAGTAGTGCATGTCTTGTTCCTACAAAATGGGGATTGATATTTACAAGACTAGAGTGGCACTATCAGTTTAGTATCTGTTTAGTTCAGTTCAATTTAATTCAATTCAATTTAGTTCATTTTAGTTCAGTTCAGTTCAGTTATGGTTCAATTACCTTCAATTGCATGTGGTTATTTTGAGTTGCATGCTAGTTGACTTGAGTTGCATGCTTGAGTTTCATTTTAGTTTACTTGAGTTGCATGACTAATGACTTTAGTTGCATGAAATATAGCAAGTGGATACTTTCAGTTTAGTGGGGATGATCAATCATGCAAGTTGTTTTCATGAATTGGTGGAGAGATATGTTTCAATTAACTAGGATTGACTTGGACCCACCATGGGCACCCAAGTTGGCATCTTTTAGTTAACACCTTTTGCATGAAAAAGTATTTACAAGGTTCAGTTAAGTGGGCCCATTCTTGGGTGCCAACTTTCAAGTAAAGCTTCCAAGATATCTTCTTATCTAGAGTTCAGTTAAGTGTTCAGTTTGGGACACCTAAATTGAGGAGACTTTGGTTTTGGCTTCAAGTTACATTGTGAAACTCTACTTGCACAATTTGGGCATAGATATTTGTGAGGAGAGTTTATCTCTTGTATTGATAACTCTTATGTGAGCTTACATGCTTAGAATTCTCTATAAATTGCAGCAAGTGTATGAGAGTTCTATGGGAGTTCAATGAGAGTCAAAGAGAGTTTATTGCAGGTTGTGAAGAAGGATTATTGAAGGCATGGAAGCATATCGATCAAGGATTGATACAGTAATATTATAATGGTGTTCTAGCATTAAATAATACAAGCACTATTGATTCTGGTGGTGGAGTTTTTTCCTGAAAGGGTTTCTCCACGTATATGTTGTGTCACTTATATCTTCTTGTCTCATTCTTCTACAATCTTTTGTATCTTTCTATAATTGGTAAAATTGATCTAAATAGATTGATTATACATAAATAATTGTGACAAAGAATAATTAATTAGATCTACAATCTCATAGTTTTACAAGTTTTAAGCTACAAATTTACTTTCGTTTTCAACATTTGGTATCAGAGCTAATGGTTGATTAGGGTTTGGGACACCTTTCTCTTAAAAGTTTGAAGTTTTTTTGGTTGTAGTAAGAACTTTTACTATTATGTTATTGTGTTATCATGTTGTCATTAAGAGCTTGGATTCACAGGTTTGATGTGAGCTTATGGCAGTGATGTGTTGTTGGTTTTGTGCATCATGATGCCATGGGATTGCTCGGTATCATGGTTCAGTGGGAGAAACTAGCAATGAATTGGATCCATTGTTGTTTATGATGGTTTTGCGGTTGTAGGTATCTTGTTGACTTGGAGATTTTGGTTCTGTATAGGAGAAAATTTGCACCCCTAATGCAAATTCCCCTTTCCCCCTTTTCCACTTTAGAAAACCAAACTTGGAGGCTTAATTCCACATAAGCCCACTATTCTCATCACACTTGGTGCCCATTCTGAGTGTTGGTAAAGGCGTTTATATCGGGGACACCCACATGGTGCACAGACATCCGTGTGACACACTTATGTCCCTAGAAAATTCCTACAACTGGAGTTTGCAAAGACGTTAAAGGGTATGTGCAGGATCATGATGGGCCAAAAAGTGGCAATATGATGGGTATGTGGCTGACGACATTTTTTTACCCAAAATTGATGAAACAAAAAAGGTTTTTAAAGGAGATTCTCAGCTTTCCACCAATATAAATTATGCTTTACTTTAAATTTAATAAATAATTATTATTCATTTTCTATTGAATTACGACTAAAGTCCTGAATTTTAGGTTGATTGAAAAACATCTATAGATTTCAAACGGTCTCATATTTTTTGAATCCAAAACATGCGTCAAATTCTATGCTTTGTATACTATGATTAAAAAATTTAAAAAATGAATTTCATGAAGTTTTGACCAAGTTAAGGTGGTCTGAAATACGAGTCTTTATATTTTATAAAAGTTTTCATTAAAAAATTATAATTAATTATTTACTTGGAAAAAAATTTTAAAAAAATATGCATCACATCGGGACATGAGTCCTCTACTTATATCTAAAATATTATAAAAAAATATTATCATTTTAATGTGGTTAGGGTGGTCAGACATACACCTACTTCTTATTTTTTCCCTGAAATTTAAGTACTACTGTATTGAAATTTCAAATTTTCACCAAATAGATTTTAATTTTTTGTAAATAAACCTAGTAATTTAGAAACTACATTCAATTTTCTTTAAATTCTATTGTTACATATTTTTGAAATAATATAGATAACTTATTCAAATTTTTATGTCAAGTTGCCTAACTCTGATTTTTTTGAATTTTTTGCCACTTAAGGGCCTGTTTTTTCCATGATGATCCTGGACATACCCTAAACTTCCTATAGAAAGTTGAAATGTAATGCCCCTCTTCGGCTGGTCGACCTGAATATGGCCATTTTTCATTCCTCTTCTTCATATTCACCTTTCATTCATCCATTTTCAAGTTGGACCATCTTGACACCATCTCTCCAAGCTTTGAGCATTCTCTACAAGCTTTGCAGCAACATTTTCACAATTCATTGCAACAATCTATCACTCCATCATGTCAATAGAGCAATCACAGGACAACTCCATTATAGAAGAGGCTTGATTTCCTCTCATCTTTCTCCTCCACTAGCCTTGAGCGCTTTGGACGGAGGTGGTAAGATCCTCTCATATTATCTATTGTTTGGTTGAGTAAGCATGTACTATTTTGTAGTGTTTTTGGTGTACTTTTCTTGTATTTCCTTCTTTATCACTTTATTTCTATATTGTGGAAAAATTGGTTGTCCGTGGAGGTGGAAAAACTAAAACAGGGTTCTGATTGAGGCAGACCCCTAAAAAACCCCAACATTTTCCCTCTTTTTTGTGTGCAAGTGGAGAGATCTTGGAGTAAGCTGGTGAAAAGGTTATTGTGTGAAATCGTCTTCGTCACCCTTGCAATAATATACTTCCTTTATCACATTCATATTTATGTTTTATATTTCATAGTCTTATTCTGCACCTTTAGAAGATCGTAACTAGGTTATTAGTTTGCTTCTTAGAGGTTGGACCTTGTCTCTTTAGTTTTTTGGTCGTACAGATGCCAGCGCACCTAAGAGATGCCAATGTGTCGTGCTATCATCCTAGAATTATGCTTTTGTCCTTTGATAGAGAGCTATCTAAGACACAAAGTTGACCCTAAGAACTGACTCGTCTAGTTTCCTTTCAACATTCGAGATTGCAGAGTGATCGAAGGACCTCATGGTTCTCATCATTATCATCCCACCTATCCTAACATTCCTTTAAACTGGGGTAAGTTAGGGAAGCCTACTGCTCTTGGCCTTTCATGACCTAGGGCCTTGTAGCAGTTGGTCCCCATCACTTACATTTTTGGTGAACCTGATGTGAACCATTTTGGTTCCATTTTGTGATACTGAAAGTCCCTTTCCTCGTATCCTAGGAGTGTTGTAGGTGTGAGTGTTGTGATGCTTCTTCCTTGCAACCCAACCTATGACCCCTAGTAAGCATAGTTGGAAGGTTCTGAAAGTGTTGTGTAGTGAAACCTGAATTAGGTCGCTTCTTTGTCCTGTAACCTTTAGGAGGCTCTATGGAAGTATTTTCTAGTGTGCGGGATGGCATCTTTCCTGAATCAACCTATTCCCTCTACGCAGTATGCGAGTAGTGGTAAGGATATCACCTTCACCTCACAGGACATGCTGATGGGATTTAATAGGGAACCATCCCCTCTCTACATTCTTGCAAGGATAAATGGGAATACCATGGCTCATTCTCTCATTAATCCAACATCTTAAGTGAACATTATAATAGAGGAGATCATGTTAATCAAATTTCTGCAGAAGGATGGATATAATGCACCAAAAAGTAATGCCTACACACAAGATGGAATTTTCGTACCTCCTATAGGAAGTATTGTCCAGTTGGTCCTCATTGGACCTAAATCCATAAACCTTATGTTTGATACCATATCGGGGTCTAAAATCTTCAAGGTGAAGCTAGGTATCCCCTGGCTAGTAGCTATGAATGTAGTTCCCTCGGTCATGTTCAAGTGTTTGAAATTCACTCATGGAGGTTTGGCACACGTTGTCCATGACACCGGTTATAGACCCTCGGTTGCGCGTGGCAGCTATTCCTTAGATTACTTTTGGCCTGCACCCATTGGCCCTATCCCACCCAGGAAGTACATCTTATACCGTACGTATTAAAATTATAAGAAAGGACGTGTTAGGCCGAAAGTGAGATATCCTCCTTCGCCTTATGCTATTTCACATAGGACTTGCTTGAAAGCTGACAATGATGTCGCTAAGGCACTTAGAAGGGAAGAAGAGAAGAGGTCTCAAGGCCCTACTCCTTCCTCTTTAATTGTTCAGCCTGATGCTTCCTCTCACCCTGTTGTGGTACCATCCACTTCTGCCTCGTAGAATCCCATGGTGCCCGCTTGGAAAAAGGCCAAGCGTCCTACATTTGAGCTTCCTTTCTTACCCACAGAGCCTAGGCCCATTCGGTATGGTAGATAGAAAGCACTTCATGGAGATTCCTTTATGTCTCGGCCTCCATGACCTCCTATCATTCATGCTTCTAAAGCAATGAATGGGAAGAGGCCTACTGCTGAGGTGTTGGAGTCGATTCCCCCTGCTGCTTTTGAACTAGTTCCTCCTGCTTCCTTCCAGAAGTGTATCCCTCCATTGGAAAAATATATGGAAGAAACTCTCACGACTGAATAGGATCCCTCTATTCCTTCGCAACCTTCAGTCTCTAGTGTGAAGAGTCATAGAAACCGCCTTACACGTGAGTGCAAGTGTTGACGAAAGGCTCTTCTGGTTGAGCAGGCCAATTCTCAAAAGAAGGAAGAGGATATGGTCGCTCTTGTGTTAGGACCACCTGCCTATTCTCTCCTCCCATTTGTTTCCATCCAAACTAGTTTCGTATAACTTATGGCTTCTGCTGGAAATGCACATGTGCCTGGAAAGGTGTAGGTGTTCATCACTCCTTCGGTGGATCTGCCCTTTCTTACATCTATTTCAGATGTCTTTCCTTTCCCAAAGCTCGTAGATATGGTTAACATTATGGTTGTATCTGTTGCGGTTCTTTTCTCCTCTTCTCCCTCTACTATTCTTACTTCATCTATGGAGAGTTCACCTCCTCCGATGAAGAAGAAGATAGAGAGTGGTCCCTCCAACAATGGAGGATGTAAGAGGATCCCACCTTCCCTGAAAGGTGGTCCCACGCTGAATTGTTTTATCCTACTAACAGAACCAGTCTCGGCCTCTCAAAGTTCATCACCACTCTCGAATCACTTGGCGGGCTAAGTGGTGAACCTTAGAAAAAGTCTTCCCCATCTGTCGAGGTGAAACATGGAACTCCCATTAAGTGTATGTTTAACTCGGTGGATGAAGTTCTTACCCTGTCAGCGATCTTTATGAAATCATTGACCTTAGACCCACAAGAGTTGAGTGACGAAGACCTCACAGGTCCCTCTGCCTTAGCCCTTGTCACGGGAGGATTAAAATCTCCTCCCCTTAACATTTGACCACTACAAGCTCATCTACCTTCTCCTTATGATAATCTAGAGTGGGAATCTAATGACCTCTTGGTTGATTAGTGTTAGGGGGAGACCCCTTCTTAATCTTTAGATTAGTTGTGTGTGTGTTGTGATGTGTTTCCCCTGTAATCATGCTATATGTGTCTAGATTACCCTCGTCACCCCTATCGGTGCTTGGATACAAGCATGGTTTTTGTGTTATAAACCTTCCTCTATTTGTATCATCATTCTTCCATGTTTGTGATTGACTTTCAAAAAATTGGGGATGATCCAAAGAGTCGGAAGCATTTAGGCTTCCTTCCATGTTGACCTAATTTTTTCTTCTTTGTCTTCCCGTGCATTCTTCACATGGCCTAGTATAGTAGGGGGTTGATGATAGTTCATTTATATACTACTATTATACTTATATATATTTATGAGCAGCTCTGACCCCAAAATATCAGGCTACCCCTATGCCCTTTGTTCGTGTTTTATTTCCTTTTGTTTTCTCTTTATCTTTCTCTCTTCCTTTCTTGAGTTGTCCCTCTTATGTGTGACAAAACCACTTATACATTACTTGGTCTTTAGAAAATGCATTCATTTCCAATGAATCTTTTCTCAAGACCCTTCACACACTTCTTTGTTAGAATTGCATTCTCAACTTGAAACCCTAATGGAACGTGTTTCCTTCATCATGGGTTCACAAAGAAAGGAATTGAGAACCTTCCTCCAAAGCAGGAACAACTTTCATCTTCCCCTCATGTGGGGGCATATCCTTCCTTTCGAATTCCTTGATGAAGTGAACATCTTTCAGAAGGATTCCTTGATGATGAATCGATCTGAAAAATAAAGCATTAGCTTTCAAACAAGCACATCCCTTGAGTGGAACCCCTTCTTTGTACATTGGGTTCCCAAGGGACCCCTTGGAAAGCCTCGACATTTTTAGGTCTAGCTCGGGGGTAGCCTGAATAGACCTACTTCACATCCTTATGTCTAGCTTGGGAATAGCTCGACTAGACCTACTTCACATCCATACGTCTAGCTTGTGGGCAGCTTGACTAGACTCTACTTTTCAAATAGCGAGTCCCATGAGTGGACCCCTCTTCCTTTTGAAGGGTTCCCGAGGGACCCCTTTGAAATTCTTCCTACTTGGTGATGGTCTGCATGACTAACTGTTCATTGGACTACGCGACCGCTTTTTGACGTGTTCTTTCTATGGGTAAGCATGTCGCCATTTCTGACTCTGCGGAGTCCCCTCCTCTTGATCTACCTCACGTGAGAATTTTTGGAGGATACCTTTCCTTTGCAGGTCTGCGGGTCTATAAGGCGCTCTTCCTCATTTCTTTCATGTGAGAGTTCTTGAAGGATACCTCCCTTGCAGGTATGTGGGCCTATAAGGCGCTTTCGCTCTTCAACTTTATAGTTCTGCGAAACTATCAAGTCCTTTTGTTGTCCTGCACTTTCGAGTTCGCCATACCATGATTTGCTTCCTCGACGGTTCAGGTATACATATCTAACCCTATGTCTTCTTCGGTCTACTTTACCAAAGCACTCATCAGTATTCATGCTCGTTAAAGTGGGGGGAAAATTTATAGGAGCAAATTTTCACCCCTAATGAAAATTCCCCTTTCCCCCTTTTTCACTTTAGAAAACCAAACTCGAAGGCTTAATTCCACATAAGCTCAATGTTCTCATCACACTTGGCACCTGTTCTAAGTGAACATGGAAGAGGAATTTTTGTTGGGCACGCTTGCACGACACGTAGATGTCCATGCAACGCGCTTTTTCCCTAGTAGATTCCTACTGTTGGATTTTGCAGAGATGTTACACTTCCTATTGGAAGTTGAAATGTAATGCCCCATTACGATCGGCTTGTTAGTGTTTCTTAGATCAGATTAATTAATGAAAGCACTTAATAGAATTGCAACACATAAGACAATGAACACACAAAGATACCCTGGGAAAACCCTCCTCTTGAGGGAGAAAAACCCAGCAAATAGTCTGTCTATATGATGAACAATAATAGCAGAACTCTGCTTACAACTCAGGCCCAACAATGGCCAACAATGAATATAATGAGGTCACACCTCTCCTAGATGCACAAGATACAAATGAATATGTCTCTCCTTGTAACCGATCTGTTGCTACATCTGATGATCTGCTGATACAGGAGATGATCTCAGCCTTCAAAGAACAACAATCTGCTCTTCTACAGAAATCGCTATCTCTCCTCAATATTGATCTGCTGAGATAGAGCGAACTCCTTATACAGAAAAATGCGAACTTGATAACTTGCTTGATTTGGCCTGATGCTACAAAATGATGGTCTGCTACTAAAGTGCGAATTGTCTTGATGAACTTGAATTAATAAATGACAAGGTAAGACCTTGTATTTATACAAGATAAAGTGACACCTTGATTAGGTCGGCCATCTCCAAGAATAATTAATTTACAAGATAGCAATGTAGGTCGGCCCTAATTAGGTTATTAATAATAATCTCAAATACATATATAAATTAAATAGCCGCTTAGGCTAATCATTTAATTTGTGAGTCTTCTTGAAGTGGGTGCGTTGGAAGAAGCAGACCTAAGCTGCTTATAACATCAACACTCCCTCTCAGCTAGGGATGATACTTCCACCTGCACAAAACACATCATCTCAATGTGAAAACAAAATAAGATATCACCTCATTGTGATACCAACCAATATGGCTACCTCCATAGATGGTATGAACAAGTGCTCATCACTTAATGTGATGTTGTCACCTCAACGTGACTTTTACCATGGCTCTCCCAGAGAGTGATTCATAAGCACAAATAAATCATCACGGATTCCCTCACGTGATGCTGTCATGGAGTCACACACATGACATCCACCATGGCTCTCCCAGAGGGTGGAAACAAGGGCTTTCACCTCAACTCTCTCTCAACAGAGAATTGCATTATCAAGGGCTTACACCTCAACTCTCTCTCAACAGAGAATTGCATTATCAAGGGCTTGCACCTCAACTCTCTCTCAATAGAGAATTGCATTATCAAGGGCTTGCACCTCAACTCTCTCTCAACAGAGAATTGCATTATCAAGGGCTTGCACCTCAACTCTCTCTCAATAGAGAATTGCATTATCAAGGGATTTCACCTCGAACTTCTCTCAAAGAAGAACTCATTAAACAAAGGAACACTGATACTGAGACTCCCTCTCGATCCTGGCTTCAGAGATTGCAAAGAAGACTTCTGGAGATGTACTCCCTCTAGCCACCAACTCAGTCCCTCTAGTGTTTACTCCCTCTTGATCATTTCTTTGGTTGACATGACTTCTTCACAAGATGCCTCAAGCTTTTCATCACTAAGTAATCTCTTATCATCTTCTTCCCCCTAAACCTGTCCAGGAAGCATTTTAGATAGAGATTACTAACAGTCCATAATTATCCAAAGAAATATCAAGATTAGAATCGTACAAGTTATATCATGAATGAAATTTTTCCAAAGATCTTATGCTAGTGAACACAACACAATTCAAGAGAATCTACTATCTCTCTTAATTACAAGATCCAAAGAGTAGATAAATGATATAACTTAGCAACCAAAGAATACTTATCTTTTTAACTATTCTGATAGGTCCAAATGTTGGACATAGTGTGATACGTTGTACTTGAGCTCAGATCAATCCGTACCCTTCACAATTTGAACACAATGACGACCTGAAAGGCACATTGACTTCAAGAGATATCTCCAGCCATCAATGTAGTCTAATGATTGCAAGCTATGACTCCAAGCTTGATCATTTCTTCATTCGGTAAGACTTCGAGATTGCTTGATGCTCAGGTTATCTCAAAAAAACAATTCATGAAAATTATTCAACCATGCAATACTTATCTCATGGATTTCAAAAATCTCCTGAGTAATAGAAAATTAATTCATTAATCATGACATGTCTTTTTTTCAATTTCACAGAAGAGCTAATCTCAACAAAACAAAAGACAAACTTCACAAATTGGCATGATCCTACTTGCAATGAATAAATCTAAAGAATCTTATTACAGTGATCACTATTTACTAGTCACACATAATACTAAGTAAATAATGTCAGAATTGCATAACTCAACAAATTGAATTTTTACCCTAGAATAGTAAATACAAAAAACAAGGAATACTTATCTCTTAAATATTCAGAAGAGTGGACACCATATGATATGTTATTCTTGCGCTTAGTACACAACCTTCACAGCTTGAACATAGGCCCATGACTAGAGTAGAAACTCACTAGAATCATTTTGGGGAGAGATCTCAATCACATCCGAAAATGAAGCATGTTGATTAGGCCTGGTAGGACAATCCCTCGCATAGTGACCAAATTTGTCACATTTAAAGCATTGAACACGAGAGAGGTCCCACTTCTTCTTGAATGCAGGAGCACCATCTGACCCATTATCTCGATTCCTTTTAAAGAATCCTTTCTTCCAAACTTTTCCTTTCTTCGATGAATGAGAGGCGAGAACATGTAAATCTTCATTCTTTGAACTTTGACCAATGCCCCTTGCCGTTAGTCTCGACTCCTCTTGAATGCAGTCAATCCTCAATCAATCAAACTTGGGAAGTTTAGATCTTGCACTGATTCCTTGAATAAACGACTCCCATGAAAGTGGAAGACCATTGAGAGCAATCATGGTCAAATCCTTGTCATCAACAATATGACCAATGGTAGAGAGTTGATCTCTCAATTCGAAAATCTTCATGAAGTAGGTGATGACAAACTCTTCTTCCGCCATCTTAATGTGAAGTAGTTGTTGCTTCAAGGTTAGGTCACGACTGGTGTTGTTGATTTCATACATCTCTTCCAATGTTTTGAACATCTCCCTTGCAGTATCCAACTTGAAGACAATCGGGACAATATGATCTTTGACGGAATCAACCAACACTTTCTTTGCCCTAGTATCTTTCTTACTCCACTGCAATTTCTCTTCTTCCTCCTCAGGTTCAAGAACTTTTGTTTTCATGAACTCAGCTAAATCATTCTCTTCCAAAGTGAGCATGATTCTGAACCTCCATGATGTGTAGTTCGAAATCCCTATGAGTCTATCCTCGATTTTTAGACCATTCACCATCTTGAGAAATTTAGAAGATAGATTGAAAAAGAATAAAGTGAGTGTTGCAAACTAAATCTGATCACGATCTTTTTCACACCCGCTCTGATACCATGTTAGTGTTTCTTAGATCATATTAATTAATGAAAGCACTTAATAGAATTGCAACACATAAGACAATGAACACACAAAGATACCCTGGGAAAACCCTCCTCTTGAGGGAGAAAAACCCAACAAATAGTCTGTCTATATGATGAACAATAATAGCAGAACTCTGCTTACAACTCAGGCCCAACAATGGCCAACAATGAATATAATGAGGTCACACCTCTCCTAGATGCACAAGATACAAATGAATATGTTTCTCCTTGTAACCGATCTGCTGCTACATCTGATGATTTGCTGATACAGGAGATGATCTCAGCCTTCAAAGAACAACAATCTGCTCTTCTATAGAAATCGCTATCTCTCCTCAATATTGATCTGCTGAGATAGAGTGAACTCCTTATACAGAAAAATGTGAACTTGATAACTTGCTTGATTCGGCCTGATGCTACAAAATGATGGTCTGTTGCTAAAGTGTGAATTGTCTTGACGAACTTGAATTAATAAATAACAAGGTAAGACCTTGTATTTATACAAGATAAAGTGACACCTTGATTAGGTTGGCCATCTCCAAGAATAATTAATTTACAAGATAGCAATGTAGGTCGGCCCTAATTAGGTTATTAATAATAATCTCAAATACATATATAAATTAAATAGCCGCTTAGGCTAATCATTTAATTTGTGAGTCTTCTTGAAGTGGGTGCGTTGGAAGAAGCAGACCTAAGCTTCTTATAACATCAACACGGCTGACCCGAATATGGTCATTTTTCATTCATCTTCTTCATATTCACCTTTCATTCATCCATTTTCAAGTTGTACCATCTTGACACCATCTCTAGGCGAAGCCACAATAGTGGTTTACAATTCAGGTGAGGAAGGAAAACTCACAAAAAATGACCCCAAGGCAAAAAAAGTGATTTTAGGGGTTCGTACAAACCTACTGGTTCGACCGAACTAATAAGGGGTTTTCTCAAACCGGGGTTCAAGTGAACCCCTTTGAATCTTGGCCGCCAAAAAAAATAAAAAAGTGCATAGGAAAGGGGTTCGAGTGAACCTCTTTGAAGGGGTTCACTTTAACCATGGTTCACTCGAACCCTAGTTCGAGTGAACCCCTAGAGGTTCGCTCAAACCCCTATGGGTTCGTACGAACCCCCTTATCCCTCATCCCCCATCTGAGACACAAAAAAAACCTAAATTTTGGCACTTTGAAGCTCAGGTTGAGGATGAAAATGGAGGAATATTCACAAACCCAACTAGAATCAAGTAGTCCTCAGAACGAGCTATCCAGCGAATATAATTTTAATATGTTTTGGTTTTATTATGTATGTGTTTTTTTAGTTTTATTAAACATAGGTTTTTCACCGAAAATCAAGCTCTCTATTTTGCACATGTGGAAAAATAACAGATTATCAAAATAAAAATTTTAAAAATATGTTCGTGTTGGATATTGATGTTCTTGATCCATTAAAAAGAAAAATTGAGTTTTGATACATACACAAAAAGTTATGTTGTATAGAGTCTGCCTATGTCTGAATTGCAATTGGTTTGACTTCGAAACTTGATTACGGAAAAAATATTCAATAAAAAACTATGTGACCAAATGAAAGTGCTAGATATCGTAGTTATAAATCTAACTTTGAAAAAATTAGAATTTTATCCTTCATACAAAAAAAATTATGTTGTATACGGTGAGCGTCACTTTTTAAAAATGTTGATCTCTAAAAAAAACCAGTTTTCGTGGGAGATGGAAAAATAAGTGCAATCTAATTCCAAAAATTTTGAAAAAAATATTTTTAGAATCTACAGACAAAATGTGATGAGACTCTAGTTTGCATCATCTTCAAATTCCTCACGGTTTAGCCGCTATAGGTTCCCGAATGTGAAGATTTAGTTAAAAATAATAATTTCAGTGTAAGGTTTGGCCAAAAATTGTAAACCACTATTGTGGGATCACCCCTCTCCAAGCTTTGAGCATTCTCTACAAGCTTTGCAACAACATTTTCACACTTCATTGCAGAAATATATCGCTCCATCACATCAATAGAGAAACCACAAGACAACTCCATTACATCATAGGCTTGAGTTCCTCTCATCTTTCTCCTCCACTAGCCTTGAGCGCTTTGGACGAAGGTGGTAAGCTCCTCTCATCTTCTCCATTGTTTGGTTGAGTAAGCACATACTATTTTGTAGTGTTTTTGGTGTACTTTGATTGTACTTCCTTCTTTATTGCTTTATTTCTATATTGTGGAAAACTTGGTTGTCCGTGGAGGTGGAAACAACAAAATGGGGGTCTGACTAAGGCAGACCCCTAAATAGCCCCAACATTTTCCCTATTTTTTGTGTGTAGATGGAGAGATCTTGGAGCAAGCTGGTGAAAAGGTTATTGTGTGAGATCATCTTCATCACCCTTGTAGTAATATACTTTCTTTATCACATTCATCTTTATGTTTTGTATTTCATAGTCTTATTCTGCACCTATAGAATCTCATAACTAGACTGTTAGTTTTTTTTTTAGAGGTTAGACCTTGTCTCTTTGGTTTTCTGGTCTTACGAACACTAGCACACCTGGTAAATGCCAATGCATCACGCTGTCATCCTAGAACCACGCCTCTATCCTCTGATAGAGAGCTATCTGAGACATAGAGTTGATCCTAAGAACCGACTCGTCTAGTCTCCTTTCAAAATTCAGGCTTGTAGAGTGATGGAAGGACCTCACGGTTCTCATCATTCTCAACTCGCCTATTCTAACATTCCTTGAAACTAAGGTAAGTTAGGGCAGCCTACTACTCTTGGCCTTTTGTGACCTAGGGCCTTGCAGCGGTTGGTCCCCCTCCCTTACAGGTTCTACTTGTCATGTTAGTGACATTGCAATTGTGTGTGTAGACCTGGATGATCTTCATGGAGAGTATGGTAGTCATGATGCCTTGTGTGACTTGGTATCACAATTCATTGGGAATTGTTGGCAATTATGTGGATTCACCATTTCATGGTGAATGATCTTCTACAGTGAGGGATTATTGGCATTTTTTGTTTTCATTGACATAGGATGGTTATATTCGTGTGGTTTGGATATGTTGACATTTTTTGGTTGTTATGCAGGACTTCTCTAGTTTATGGTTGAGGTGTCATACTTTCTTTTTTATATGATGGTTATATTCATATTGATTAGAGAATGGATGTCATGTTTATGTTCTTGATTTATGATTGGATCTTTGACATTGATCGTAGTAGTTCTATTTATATTAGGTACATTGATCATTTGATTGATTACTTCATGATGGTGCTATGTTGCATTTGGAGTTTGGCATGGATTGGTTGGTTACAGGTACTCATGGATACTTGGAGACAAAGGTGAGGCTTGAGTTCTCTTATGGTTAAGAGATATGTGTTGGAATGGTTACTTTTTATAAAAGTTTTTCAATGTAGTAAATACTGAGAAGCCTACACCTGGAAATGGATATGAGTCCATCATAGACCTGATGAGAAGGCTGTCTATTGTATGCACAAGACAATATTGTATCCCACTCTTGGTCTACTCGGTAGATAAATGATCTGAGGTGTTGCTCGCCTGATTATTAGATGCATTATTTATATGTATCTTGACTTCTTTTATGCATTAGTTTTGAAAATTGAGTTCTGAGGGATTGTTGAGAAGTAGATGCATGCTTTTATGTATTTCCATTTTTCTTCTTGCAATCATGAACTTGAGTTAGTTCTGAGGATTTGGGTAGGAGAGCTATGAGAGATAGTTAGTGGCTTTCGAAATATCCCCTTTTGTTGTCGGAATGTTTGGCTAAGTTTGATCTACTTTCTATGAGAGGTTTACATCTAAGTTTTTCAATGTTTCATTATAAGTTGAATGGTTAGATGTTGATATCCTTTTAGTTTAGGACTGTTGAAGGAGATCTTACTTTACATAGTTTGGCACATGTTAGTGTGGTATAAGTACATGATTCGATTTGTAGGTTCTCTCTTTCTGGGTATATTGTCTTCTTCTTGAAGGTTCTTGTGTTTATTGAGTTGAGGTTCATGAATGGAGTTATGTGTTGTTGTTTGTACTTCATTATTTTTTGGCAACAGTTTTGTAGCTCCTTGATCTCTTTCTTCATTGGTTGGAGGACTTGGGAGAGTTATTTGGATTGGTAATGAGATATGTATGTTTGCATATCATTATATGCTTCTTTGACACTATGATAGAGGAGTTAGCCACATCCTCTCTATGTAAAGTGCTATAGGAGGACTTGTTAATGTTGTCATCTTATTTTCAGATTTGGCATTACCTGTATCGTGGGAGTTCCAAAAGGTACATATGTGTTATGTATGAGAGGTGCACCTCTCTTGGACTGGTTACACTTTACTACACTGAGTTACTTCGGATTTTTTTTATCGCATGTCTATGTGTGTTATTACCTTGAAGTCTTATTTTGTAGGATGGTGGATATATAGGGACTTCTTTGCAGATTTAGGTTGTTATGTTAATAGCATGAAGTTCTACCTATGATAGTTTGGTTACAGAGACTTGGGAAAGGAATTGATTGAGAAATTTGATACTTTGATCAATGTTGCAGATAAGTTCTCTTGGTGCAGGAAGGCTATTGACCTTGAGTCATGTACTTGATTTATAATAATGATTCCTTGTTTAGAATAATTACAATGTATAATGTCAAGTGGGAGAATGTTGGGAATGGGATGCCATTTAATTGCAATCCTAAACATGTTTCATGTATCTCCTAAGTCCTTGGAAAGTGGTCTCCAGCACTAGGATTAGAAAGAGATTAAATTCGAATGAAATGAACATGTAAATTGACATTTTTAATTATTCCTAAATAATAGGAACATGTGGAGGCATCCAAGAAGAGTTCCTAAATAATCAGAGCACATGGGGCGTCCACATGGAAGGTGGAACCCACCTTGTTTCAGTTAACTATTTGGAGGATTAGTAACACTTCAGTAATGCATGTCTTGTTCCTACAAAATAGGGATTAATATTTATAGGAGTGGGGTGGAACTATCAGTTTAGTATCAGTTCAGTTCAGTTTAGTACAGTTTAGTTTAGTTTAGTTCAGTTTAGTTCAATTTAGTTCAATTAAATTCAGTTCAGTTTAGTTTAGTTTAGTTCAGTTATGGTTTAGTTATCTTTAGTTGCATGTAGTTATTTTGAGTTACATGCTAGTTGAGTTGAGTTACATGCTAGTTGACTTGATTTGCATGTAGTTACTTTGAGATGGATTCTAGTTGGCTTGAGTTGCACGTTAGTTGACTTGAGTTGCATGACTAATGACTTCAGTTGCATGATAGATAAAATGTGGACACTTTTAGTTAAATGGGGATGATCAATCATGCATGTTGTTTTCATGAATTGGTGGAGAGATATGTTTCAGTTAACTAATATTGACTTGGACCCACCTTGGGCGCCTAAATTGGCATCTTTCAGTTAACACCTTTTGCATGAAAATATATTTACAAGGTTCAATTAAGTGGGGCCATTCTTGGGTGTCAACTTTGAGGTGAAGCTTCCAAGATATCTTCTTATCTAGATTTTAGTTAAGTGTTTAGTTTGGGATACCTAAATTGAGGAGACTTTGGTTTTGGCTTCAAGTTACATTGTGAAACTCTACTTGCACAATTTGGGCATAGATATTTGTGAGGAGAGTTTATCTCTTGTATTGATAACTCTTATGTGAGTTTACATGCTCAAAATTGTCTATAAATTATAGCAAGTGTATGAGAGTTCTATGGGAGTTCAATGAGAGTCAAAGAGATTTTATTGCAGGTTATGAAGAAGGATTATTGAAGGCATGGAAGCATATCAATCAAGGATTGATACAATATTATTGTAATTTTGTTCTAAGGTTAAATAATACAAGCACTATTGATTCTGGTGGTGGAGTTTTTTCCTGAAAGGGTTTCTCCATGTATATGTTGTGTCACTTCTATCTCCTTGTCTCATTCTTCTACAATCTTTTGTATCTTTCTACAATTGGTAAAATTGATCTAAATAGATTAATCATACACAAATAATTGTGATAAAGAATACTTAATTGGATATACAGTCTCATAGTTTTACAAGTTTTAAGCTACAAATTTACCTTCATTTTCAACATTCTTAGACCAGGATCTTGTATGCATAGAGTGAATATGATGCCTCATTTCAATTTTTTTTTAAATAAATACCTCTACCAAATAGGATCCCTCTTTTTACAAAACGGGATCCTATTTTTTACAAAACGAGATCCCATTTTTTACAAATCGGGATCTCATTTTGTAAAAAGAAGGATCATGTTTCCTAAATGTTAGCTCGAGACACCAATACAGAATGGGATCTCGTTTAGATTTTTGACTCAGCGCCCTGAACCTAAACGAGATCTCATTTATTAAAAAAGGGGATCCTATTTTGTTGAACCCAATTTCAAGATTTTGGCTAAGATTGAAACTTCCACATTTTGTGGACTCAACTTTGTGCGTTTACCCCATGCTTACTTGTTTTCTTGTATATATTATCATTTTTCTTGTATTTCTAATAGTATTTACATCAATTTCTACAATGAAATAATGGTCTTCCATATCATGGTTCTATATGGCATACAATTGCATGAAAAAAATATCTTGTAGGTCAGTCATTTTATGTGCTTGACAAATCATTTACCTAGTCCTTATACCTTAATGTATAAAGTCAAGTGTTCAAAAAAATAGAGGTTTCTCAAACCAAATCAAAATGACTATCCTTCTCTATCCATTTTCATCTTCATCCCCTTTTTCCACCATCTTATCCTAATCTATCCATCATTTCATCTCTTTCTCTCTATTATCCTCCAATTTCTCCATCCATTTTGAGAGAATGCTTGTGTTATTCAAACCTATTTATTCTCTTGATGGGGCACACCTTCCTCCTTATTATTGTCACTCCCATCCTTCAAACAACTAGAGAATTATCTAATTAGTTTCATCTCTTCCAAAGCTTCCATATTTTATTCTTCTTTTAAATGGAATTTCTTTGTCTTAGTTACAATAGAATTTCAAAGAGACAAAGAATGTAAACAATAAAATATCATATATTATCATCTCCATATTGTTTCCCCCATCTTGATACCTACTAATATAATCACGACCCACTCATTAAATAATTAATTCTACCTTAATTAATCCATCTTCACCAAAATAAAATTAACTCAATAATTAATTTTATTGGTAATATGTGAATATTTAGCTTGGCCCAAGCTAGGTGAGGCCACAAATATTGGACCTCATTGCCTACATGAATACATAAAATTAACATGAATATTCCAAATCTATGAGCTTAATAGCCGAATAGAGGCACAAAGCTTGTTAGCACATTGGCCAAGTGAAAGTTTGCAACACAATTTTATTGACATGAATTTCAGTAGCTTCAACATCAAGGTCAAAACCTATTAGCACAATGCTTACAATCACAATGGGTCGAAATGAGTTTGAACCTTGGTGGTTATAACAATAATGTCATGATTTAATTATTACACTATGCCATGAATGACCAATTAAATAATTTTTATTATTTAATTTTATAAAAAAAATCATTTTCTTACTTACTATTCAAATATTTAAATGTCATTTTATCAAAAATATTAATTATTTTTAAAAAAAATCCTAAATAATTAAATGGAAAAAATTCATGACTTATGCTCAATTTAGCTAACTAATCAATCAATGTAGTTGGCTCATCAAATGATTTTTTTAACTAATCAATTAATTTAGTCGACTCATCAATCAACATGAGACAAGTGACTATTGATTGACACCTCTCCATATTAACTCCACCATTAACGAGAATTAACTCATAATCCATGTTCAAATCTTAGTTCTTGATCCATCACAACAAAAATCTATAAATCATAGATAAAATTCATCATTTTTAGAAAGATAGTTATTGAATGCAAAGGCATGCAATCAATTTGAGAAACCAAACATCATCTCTAAAGCAAAAACCTATTGGAGCACACCAACACATATCGTGTGTGTGCAACAAAGAGTTGTTGGTGAGAGAACTCATTTTCCTTTAATATTTTCTCCAATTCCTTAGCTTAAATAAGGCATAATTAGGTGTAAAATAGGATTTGAATTGTATGTTTGAGTTCTTAATTTGTGTTTTCCATCATCATTGTTCATAATTACCTTCTATGCATAATAAATTAAAATATTTATTTTGTTACATGTCCTCATTAAAAAAAATGTAATTAATGGTAAAATAAGAGGAGAGAAATATGTAGCATTAAAATAAACATTTTCCATAAATACTTGGTCAAGTAATATGGCTTCATTTTCTACATTATAATCATCTTGTTAATATCACATGTATGCTTTATGATTGTCTGAATGATGTAGAAATATATTTATTTAAATTTCTAATCTACATCTATGGATTTCCAAAATCATAATGAACCCCTTCAACTTTAATTATTTTGTTGCCAATGATGTCTTGAAGCTTGTGTTTATGACATATGCAAGTTTACAAGGTAAAATAATCTTTAATACAACGTTAATTACAAAATGCTTGATCATTATATGATCTAAGAAGTATTTTGTTAAGAAAATGTAGCCAAAAGGGTTGAGAACATCCATAAATAGTACAATCCCCAAGATCTTGTCTTAGAACATTGAGATTGGGATTCACAATCTCATTTAGCAAATTGACTAAGACCATTCTTGTATTAAAACATTATAAAAATAGATCCAAAACAAAATAGAAATTGACATGAATAATCAAATTTCAACTTTACACATATAAACATATCAGCTTTATTCAAAAAATTAAACCACTTGTAATCCTTTCATCTCATTTAAACTTTACACCTATTATAATTAACATATGCTCATTAACCTTTATAAGTAATCTATTTCTTCTTTTTTCATCAATTTTAATAAAATGCTCATATACAAAATCAATGGATATTAAAATAATATTATCATCATTAACAAAATTCAAATCAATAAACGGATTAAAAATTCATATCAAGACATGGATCCATATAAGGGATAGGGGTCCATAATGGGTAGGGGTCCAATGGTAGGTATAGAAGTAGGTCTGAGTGGGTCCCATAGTGGTAGGTTTAATATCCAATCGCAAAACTCTTAATATTCAATTGCAAAATATTTTTATCCATAAAGTACACAAACTGACAAATCATGTGATGCTGCATCAGCACACCAATAATACATGACTTAGTGACCCACTATTGATCTCACCTTTTTTTGGGCCTTTTTGGATACCTCAACAAAAAGCACGTTGATGTGACATCATATTTGATGATGTGATCCTAAAACATAAAATTGTAAGCAAGTAAATTGCCAATATTACCAAATAAACTTTTGTACAAAAACTGAAACTGATTTGAAATTTTCAAATAAAATTTTGAAAAACACAAAATTAGAATGCCCCATTGTAAACCCCTCTAGAAAATCACAGTACTCCATTATACTCTCTAAGCCCTAACATTCGAAGTAAGCGCACACAAAGTCAAGCAAACAAAGTACGCACACAAGGTCAAGCAAACAATTCTACATTTTTCTTCAAACACGTGAAATGAAATCAACCTATACGGACATTATTTAAGTTTGACCAACTACTCACTAATTTTAAACAATAGAGTCGCTATCGCTATAGCTATCACTGTTTCGCCGGTCTACTCGCTGATTAATCTTAACAGGTGGAATTTGTACGGTGTGAGCTTCTGTCTTTCCTTCAAGCATCAACAAGACTTGTGCCATGTTTGGCCTGGCGCTCTCATCCTTTTGAATACATAACAAACTTACCAGGGCAGCTCTTTGCACCTCTTCGACATCTGCATCACTTGCAATCCTCTTATCCAGAATATTGATCATGTTTCCCTGACAACTCTGCTCTCCAGCCCAGGCTGGAAGGTAATACCTACTCGATTCTTGCACATCTAGGTCCAGATTTCTTCGGCCAGATATAATTTCGAAGAGAGTCATACCAAAACTGTAGACATCAACCTTGGGATTGATCGGAAGGCCAGAGACCCACTCGGGAGCCAAATATCCCCTCGTTCCTCTGGTAGTCGTCAGCACCTTGCTCAATTCTCTACCCGCAAGCTCTGCCAAGCCGAAGTCCCCCAACTTGGGAGTAAAATCCTCATCTAACAGAATGTTTTCGGGCTTTACATCGCCGTGAATGATGCGATCGCTGCATTGCTCATGAAGATAAAGTAATCCTCTTGCAGTACCCAACGCGATCTCAAATCGGGTTCTCCAATCCAGTATCTTCGAGGGGTGTTTCGAATTAGTGGTGAAGAGGAAAAAATTTAGAGAGCCGTTGGGCATGTAATCATAAACCAGTAATCTTTGTGATCCTTGTGCACAAAATCCTTTAAGCCTCACCAAATTCTTATGATTTATGATTCCCACAGAATTGATTTCCGCTCGGAATTGCTTTTCGGCTTGCCCTGAGCCGTTCAATTTCTTAACTGCCACCGGCATACCGTCTGGTAGAGTTCCTTTGAACACTGTACCGAACCCTCCGGCATCCACCTTATTCCCGAAATTCCTGGTTATGGTCTTCAACTCCTTATAACTAAACACTATGAGTAATGCATCCGAGGAATCTGCCCACCTTTGGATCCATCTTAGCCGACGCCTCCGCCACCACATTAGAAATGAAAAAATCAAAGCAACAACAACAGTAACAAGAATCTCCAAAAGAACAATACGATGAAATTTGTGAAATGATAGTGCCATCGAATCACAGTCGTTTCCCCAAAAAAAAAAATTGCCTAAAAGACGCTGAAAGTTCCTATCAGTTCTTTTATACGGGATGGTGTACATGCACTCCAACCTCTCTGAAATGAATCTGCACCTTACACATCTGAGAATCTGAGATCCTTCAGCGAAATTGAATGCTCAACTATCGCTAAACAGGTGAGTATATATGCCTATCGACCGTTCCTTGCCATTCTCATATTCTTAGCCTCCATATTTCTTTGGGCAGAATGTGTGGTCGTCGGGGAGGAAGTGGATGTAGTCTTTCTTCCGTGTACGTCACGGAAAACAATTAAGCTCATAATCTAAACGAAGATCCTTCTTTTTGATGAAAAAGGAAAGGAAAGGAAAGGTTCTTTTATAGTCCATGATACCAGGCGGTCTGTTTTTGGGTCTACAGATGGCTTACAGTATATGAGACTCCTCGTACTCTCAATATAAGGGAGGCACCTAACTCGTGCTCCACAATACGAGGTGTACATATTTTACCCCCTGCACGATTCGAACTTGTGACCTCTTTTTCAAGAGTGCAAGTTCTCCACCATTAGAGTTGTCTTTACTCGATAAAAGAACATGACGATTAGTGGATGTCTTACATCCCAGTTAGATGGGTTGTTAATGAGAGACCCTATGGTCCATTATTTATTTATTTTCTTTAATTTCCTCATTTGGATGATGGATTATAAAATAAATATTACAATGTAATAAATAATTTAAAACTAGTAAAAGTTATTATTGTGGGTTCATTAATATTCTATTTATTTATGTTATTACTATGTCATTAAAAAGAAAATAAATGAAAGCACAACAGTACTATTAGTCTCCATCTTTATATAAGATAGAAACAATCAAAACTAAGCATTTTTTTGTTATATAATTTCAAAAAATAATTTTCTATTATATTATCAATTTTTAATTCTAAATAAAATTTATGTAATTACTGTTTACATTTATATGATTAATCTAAATTTATATTAAAATTTATTTTCTTATTGTTATATAACTCAAACATAACAAAAACAGATATTGATGTAAAAACATGAATTAAACATGTCAAATATTTTTCGTTATTAGTATTTAGTATAATTATATTGAAAGGATAATGTAAATTGATAATAAAAAAGAGAAACATTTGATATTGTCACCATAAAATATAGAAAAAAAAAATTTTAAAAAAAATTAGAATCTATATTTTTTTTTGTAAATATGAAAGACAGCAAATTTTAAAATATTTATTAATTCAATAAAAATATTAAAAATAACAAAAAGACTAAAACAAATGTATTCATAAAAAATAACTCTTCAAATAAAATAAATAATATAATTTTAAAAATTACTAAATAAAAAAATATAATTTATATATCTATTTACAATAAATAAAATATTAATATATTTTTTATTTAAATAAAATGGTTTTAGTTTTTTTTTACTCCTTTTTTGTGTATTTCTTTTATACTAAATAAATGTTAATAATGAATTCAATTTATCTATTAAAAAAAAGTAAAAAATAACAATATAAGAATATAAGAATATGATCTAATTTATTCATAAACTTAATATAAATCCTTTACAGTGTTTTTCCCATGCTCTATGAGGTTTGACCGAGGATTTCAAAATAATGTGCAATGTAACCAAAACCTTTACCATATAACATTTGTAAAGTCCTTAGTCAACAAACAGCAAACATACTTGAATGCCATGGCATCTAAAATCATGAAATTTGACAACTTAAAGATAGGGAAGCTAGTAAGGTAAGGTAAAGTAAGGCCCTTTTATAATCCACGATACCAGGCAATCTATTTTTGGGTCTACATATGGCTTACAGTATATGAGACTACCTCATACTCCCAATATGAGGGAGGCACCTAGCTCGTGCTCCACAATATGAGGTGTACATACCCTACCCCCAGTAAGATTTGAACTTGTGACCTCTCTTTCAAGAGTACAAAAAAATATACAAATGGCAGAGGTGATTTAAAATAGATAAATTATTTCACCATATTTTATTGACGAAACTTGCATAGTGCTTGTGCTAAGAGAATTTTTTGTCAGTGCCCATGAATATGCTATGACAGTATGGATGATAGTCGTGGGAAGAAATTTCCCATATTTTTTATAAGGTTATTGAAGATGAAGAAATTGAAAAGAGATATTATGGTTTTTTTGGTCTTTGAGATGTAATGTCAAGGTTAAAATCTGATTCAAAAGATTGATCTCTAAATGTCTAATAATTTTTTTTTCTAAATCTTTAGAGATTATGTGTTCTATAATTTATTTCATTCATTAAATATGTTTGTAAAATAATCTCATGAAAAAATTCTAGGGTTCTAATATTTATTTCTAATAGTTTTGATTTTCCAAATCTTCCATAAGTGTAAGAGAAGAGCATAGTAATTCTTTAAGAAAAAATTTATATCCTCAATAGTAATGGACAAATCTAAAATCATCACTACTTTGATGCAATGTAAGATTTGACAATGGGGCAAGCCTCCCAAATTCTAATGACATTCAATCAACCTAGAAAACTAAATTTCACATGGCAATCAAAGACTAAAGATGCTTCTACAAATGTATAAGAGAAGTACAATGATTTACAAAAAATGCTCAAAAGTAAGTTACATATATGTATATGTAGAATAATCCATCAAGATATCTAAATGTACAACTATCATGGGATAATATGAGATATAGTTACATACGTAATACATCTCAATTAACCAAGAAAAGTTTAAAAACACATGTACAACCTACCCAATTAGATACCTACCTAATTAAACTTATACTAGATACACACTAGAGTGAGTGCATGAAAATGGGGGACAAAAAGAAATCATCCTTCATATTTTTGACAAAACCTAAGTGTGTTCTATAAAATGCATACATGTTATGTAAAATGATTAATGACATTAATATGTATGCATTAAAATGCATACATGTTATTCCTTAAATTAGATCTCATAATGCATACATGTTATGTTCTACAAAAATCAATGTAAAATATAACACAAGTGCATTATGTTTTGCATTATTGTTTGCAAAACTTAACATGTATGCATTATAATACATACACATTTTTAATTCCTTGAAATCAATTTTTATGTGATCCTACGGGCATAGTTGGACATCTCTTTTGGCTATTTTTTTTATATTTTTAACATAAATAAAAAATTTTAACTATAATCTCATCAGTTTTGGATGTTTTGTAATGCATTTCTATAAAACTACCACCAAAATAACAAGCTGCTTATTAACTTTCTAGCCATATTTTTAAAAAAAAATTGAATAAGCTAAGGAGCTTATTTTTATTTTCTTTCAAGAGTGTCTTCATATTCTTCTAATACATATGTATTGATTATTATTTATAAATTTTGACTCACTTATCTAAATTTGAAATATATATATAGATTAAAATATAATTATTTCTTAGATTAGTTTTGTGCAAGTTATGTGGCATG
Source organism: Sequoiadendron giganteum (assembly GCA_007115665.2). Taxonomy (NCBI): domain Eukaryota; kingdom Viridiplantae; phylum Streptophyta; class Pinopsida; order Cupressales; family Cupressaceae; genus Sequoiadendron; species Sequoiadendron giganteum. The sequence continues at coordinate 528,314,527 of CM021100.1, read as the reverse complement.
CACTTAGTGATGTAATTTTTAGAATGCATCCACTTTTAAGAATAATTTAAAAATAAAAATACATAACAATAAGTTCAATCTTAACTATATTTTTTTCAAATAGGTTTTTAAAAATAATCAATACAAAAAAGGCATAGACTAGACACTATGTCATATTTTATTGATAAAAATAAGAACGATTTTGTGTGTGCTCAACATTTCATTCCCTTAACCTTAACCGTTTTTAAAAATCATTATTTCTTTAGAAACTAGAATCAAAGTACTAAAATTCATGTTCATGTTATATCTTCAAATTTTGAGTGTCCACATCTTGAATTACTTGTCCAAGTTTAGGTCTAGGAAAAGAGTGCCCACTTTCAACCCCCCTTTTGTCCCACATTTCCATGCACTTACCCACTAATACAATAAAGTAATTAACCAAATATAAAAAAGAATACATGCAAGAACACAATCAGCTAGAATTAATGTGCATTACCAACATTGGGAATATAATATGCATCACACCTCCTATTGGTACTGATTTATTCCAAAATATTTAATGAGTCATAATAAATAAATCCCCATATTTAAGTAGGATATCACATCAATTCGCCATAATACAAGCAAAAAGTTTAATTCCCATACACCTCAATATATTATTTTAACAAAATTAACTAATTAAGAAATTAAATCAAGAAAGAGAATATTTCCAATGCTTTCTCACTCATTCACATCATTACTTTCAATTGTAGAAAACTCATCTTAAAGCATAAATTGATTAGCTAGGAAATTTTCCATTATATTTTATTCTCAATGGTAATTATATATAGATGCACAATAAAATTTATACATCTAGCTTAATGCTTCCTCTAAAACCATGCTTAATATCCAATTATGAATATATTTTCCCCTTACTAATTTCACCATTATTTTAGATTCACGCTCTATCTTATCTACCTATGCCCATCGGCATATGTTTCTTTTAATTTTTCTATAAGGGCCTCCCATTCTACCTCATTATTCGTTTTTAGCCAATATGTGTAGATCCACCTTATACCACATCTCCTTAAGTTCTTCATAACAAAGGTATTCCTTGTACAACACTTGGATTGACTCTCAATGCTTTGTCAAATTTAAATTTAATACCATTAGAAGGTGGATTTCATTTTTCATTTCTACTATTGTTCTTATTAACTCTTGAATCATTAATAGGAATGGGGTATTTGAATCCCCACTTTTGGATTATATTAATCTAGATAATTTATTTGCATTCAAGTATCATACCACTTTCAAATAACTCCTTTATTACTAGTCCTCAATCAAATTCTAGCACCTCTTAGTGGATAAAAATTTTACTCTAAAAAATTCTCTATTTCTTTGCAACCATGAGCCCCATAACACACATAAATCATTACCTACCACAATAATTTTAGATTTTGTACACCACTACTCCAACTATAAATGATAATTCATTATGGTCATAAACACCCAAGGCATACTTAAAGGAGACTAGTTTTGACTAAAGAATAATTTAACTACAATGAAAAGAAGATGATCAACGATTTCATTTTATTGTCTGTTGATAAATAATAAATAATTTATAATTATTTTTTTATTTTTTTATTCATTTCCAACCATGAAAAGGAGTTGGATTTATATGATGTAGTATTACTCAAAGTTACACCTACTAGCTAGTTTTGAATTGGAGGATGAGAGGCTTTCATAACTCTACAATCTGATTTGACCTTATATTTTCCTTGAGCATCCTGAATAATATCATTTACTATTTATTTTAGATGGTCAATAAATTTTCTACTTATGAAAAACTAATTTCAACCAATCTATTATAAGAAAAACACCTTTCTTCTACTCTTTCACTAAATATCGATAGATAGAGAGGAAAATCAAACCTCTAAGATTAATTTAAGTATTTCCATGATGGTATATTTTAAATGATAAAAAATAATGTAATATCCTTAAAAAATATAGAAGTACATGTAAATAGTTGTGTATAGTTTATCTCATATGCCTATAGCTTTTAGGCTCGATATATAGTTGTGTATTTATTTTTTTGGTGATGTCTATCACTGTAGGGTAAGCTTGCTTACAATTTAATTTAAAAAATAAGTATCTAGACCATATCCTTGAGTTGGAAAATATTGTTTAGGATTCATACTATATAGATGTGACAACTCTTAATGCTACTACTAGTGAGCATATAATATCAAGTAATTCGATTGGGGATACTTTGTGTATTAGTGAGGCTTGTAAGACTAATTATATTAATGAAGAAGATGATGTATGTAATGAAACCTATTTTGATGGTTTTGAAAGTGAGGAGGATTGTGTATGTTTAATTTTTTAATGTAACATATATTTTATCAATATTAATGATGATGTTGAATGTAGGTTTGTAAGTGTTTAGTTTTTAGATCAAGAGCATGGATTTTTTCTTGATGAACTTCATTTATAATAATGATGTAACTTTAATGAGGACCCTAATACATATCCTTGTACACATGAGGATTGTTCAAATGATTCTACACCAAATGAGGAAGCTTCCACTAAGAACGGTGTTGCAAATCTTGATTTTGAGCTTGGGGTGTTTCTCTTGAGGGTATATGTATTGGTAAGATTGTTGATATGGAAGTATACTTACATGAGAATGGATTTGATCTTGAAGATGTGTATTGTAGAAAATTTTATACCTTTATAATTTCATACTCTTTTTGCATTCCCTTTATTAATTGGACTTAATTAAGCCTCTAATTGACCAAATTATGCATTCCAAAGCCTTATTATTCCCATTTTTAGAAAGGGGAAACTATATTAAACAATTTCCATCATTAATTAAAATATCTTGGATCATGTGTGTCTTGGACTTAGGGTCCAAGACCCATTCTTCCAAGGGAAATAGGTCCCCCTTAAGTGCCAAGACCCATTTTAAAATATATTTTTGGTGGCATTTTAATTATTCAAATTCAAGTTTCAAGTGTCGACTTTTGGAATCTAATTTTTGGGAAATTAGATAAACACCTATAAATACATAGTTATAATTCTATCATTTGAAATCTAAGACTTTTGAAGGAGTAAATATTGAGAAAATATTATTATCAAGAGCATTGAAGAGCAGATTTTTTAGTCATTTATAGCAGCAATCAAGATCATATAATCATGTCAAAGTTTATGCATATTCATGTCATGTTTTGGAGATAACATTGTGATGTATTTCAAGCATTCAAGCATCAAATCAAGCAAATCTATCAAGCCAATTCATGCAAGATCCTAGCCTTAGAGTGATGTGTTATACTTTAGTCCTCTAAGGGTAGCCATTAAGGGTTTTGTGAGTTGTGACATAGCATTGTCCATTCATCAATTCCTTCCATTTATCTTCATTTCATTATCAAGGTTTAATTACCAACATGGGGTTTGACTAAGGCAAACCCCCAATCACCCAAAAATAACCATTTGTTCTTCTCTCTTTGTATGTACAAATTTACAAGTGAAGAAGGATTAAAGATTGATCAAAGGAGAATTTTTGCAAAGCTTCATTCGTTGTCAACATTGTTGTCAAGATACAGAAACTCAGATTCATAATTTATTTCTGACTTTCCAACAGTGAGACCTGCACCAATCCGAAGCTTGGATCTTGCACTAAAGAATCCCAAAAGTTGATAAAAAATATTCTACAAAGACCCATTTGCCCTTGGGCGAATGAGTCCTTGTAGGAAACTCAAAACCCACTTTTCTAGGTAGGTTTTCCATTCTCTACACTTCCCAAATCTGCTTGCAAACTATTTCTTTTATCATAGAATTATGTATTTCAAGTGTTAGGCCATTCAATTCGCATAGTTGATGCATTTTAAATCATTTCCTAAAATTATCAATCAGTCATTCATGTCATAAGAAAACAGTAGATTTCCCAAATAGAGTTGGTTCACCTCAAGGTTGAGAGTCAATCCTATCCTTGGGAGATCTATTTTTCAAATTAAATTAGGGAGAAAGGAGCCTAGATCCTATTGTTCTAGACACTTGGGACATAGGATCCCTTTTTCTTCATTTCAAGATGATCTCAATGAAGCTATGGATGCTTATATTGTTACTAGTGGGTTTCATGCATTTTATTTCTCTATTGAGAATCAAATTACTAATTTGGATCAACTAATTATAGGTAATCCCACAATAATGAGTGCCACGTTTTTGGCCAAGATGGAAATTTGTATCAACATTTTTAACTGAATCTTCACTTTCTAAGACCTATAGTAGCTAAACCATTAAGAATTTGAAGATGATGTGAACTAGTGATTTATGGTGATTTATGTGTAAATTATATATATATTTGAAATAAATCATGAATATTTTAGCATCTCCTTTAATAACTAGATTTTATTATTAAACAACATTTTCAAAAATTATTTTTTTATGTTTCCCAACATAACTTTTTTTCTAAAAAGGATAAATTTCTAATTTTTAAAATATAGATTTTTAACATCAATATCTAGTGCATGGATATTTTTTCATATTTTTTTGTTACATATGTTTTTTTAAATTAATTTTTGAAGTAACTATAACTATAATTTGGACATAGATGTATGTCATCCAGCATAACTTGTTGTGTATATATTGAATTTTTTTTTTTGTTAAAACAAGGACATCAATACCTAGTGAAAAGGTATTTTTTGAATTTATTTACAATGGCTTACTATTCTTCCACCTGTGTAGAATAAAGAACTTGATATTTGGTGAAAATCCTATGTTTAGTAAAAATTGAATATCGAATACATAATAAAATGAAAACATATCAAAACTATACTTGTTAGAAAGCTCATTTTGAGGACTACGATCTTGCAAATTATATTGTCAAGTTAATCACATTTGAAGGTCCAACCTATTGCAAGGTGTGTGCCCTTGGTCTCCTTGAGTTGTGCAGCACAATGCTCAGGTTTGTGACATAGCTTAATTGCCTCTCATGGATTCATTAACTCTGGTGGTTGTATCGAGCATTAATAGGTTGATCTTTTGGTGCAATGGCAACCATCTGTGCAATAATTTGTATCAAAGCCTAGGTCATGAGTTTGAACCCTTCGCTTGTGCTAGGGGGGTTATTGCAAGGTGTGCACCCTTGGTCTCCTTGTGTTGTTCAGTTCAACACTTGGGCTCATGAAATAGCTTAATCGCCTCCCATGAATTCATTAACTCTAGAAGTTGTATCAAGCATTAACAAGTTGATCTTTTGGTGCAACAGAAACCGTCTGTGTAACACAACCTGATGTTTGAAACTAGATTTTTTGAGGAAATTTTGAAGTAGAAACCAAAATTGTATAGCTAAGCCCCTTCGTTTGAAGGTCCTTCGATTGAAGGTACCTTCAAATGAAGGGCTTATTGATCAGGAAAAAAAATATTATTAAAGTACCTTCAATCAAAGGTCATTTAATAAAATAATGTTTATTTAATTTTAGCATTTGACCTTCGATTGAAGGCCAATTTAGTTGGCATTCCAAAAAAACATGTCTATTTGAATTACACATGTGTATATATACAAGGTCAATTTTTGTGATTTTAATATCAAAAAATAAAGGAAAATTTGCAAGGTGTGTTCAATGCTAAATATTATTAAGTCCAAATCCTTAGACCCACATTTGTGAACATGGAATCTTAATTGTTTTTCTTATAATTACTACCATCATAAGGTAAGCATGAGCAAAATGGGAAATCAAGTTTAAAATATAGGGTTCCAAAATCAGTTATAATTGTGGATGAAGATCAGATGCTAAAATTATAATAATCTAGAAATATAATGGGATACAAGTCATAACCATAAAAGGAGATAAGAAAATTAGTCACAAAAGTTAAAAAATAAACACACCCAAGCATGTGTATACACAAATATATACAAATACAAGCTTAAAAGAACAAAACCTAGAAACCTAGGACAAAGCATGGAAACTAAAAACTCATAGCCAATTCAATATGCTAGAATAGAAAGACTAAAATTATATACCTATCAGAAAAAGAAAAAATATGCTTTAAATTTTAGGTCAATCCTTATAAAACATCCTTTGGCACAATTCCACAAGAAAATAATAAAACTTAACTCTTTCCTCTATTAGAGACAATGTGTATGTATAGTTTGGCTACACTTGAATTGACCATGTACTCCATATTTAGCTACAATACAAGATGTCTCAAGCATACATTCATTAGTAAATAAAAAAAATTGTAGGTAATTAGGATCAAGCCACTAAAGGGATTCAATGAGGAACTCTAACCATTAAAGTAAGAGCATGATTCACTCCCACTTCTATTGTCATATATTTCATGTCCATATATGGAATCATTATGTGAATAAATTAATGAAATAGGGATACTTTCATGAATGAATGAAATATTATCACATTAGTTTACATCCATGCTTGATTTGAGGTTCTAAGTGCATGTCTCAATCTCACATGGTAAATAAAAAGTAATTGATGTGAATATGGTGTCATTCTTGACTTTCTTTGCATATTTGGTTTGAAAAATAAATAATATCTTATGCATAGGGTAAATTTTAAGAAACTAGAAATGTCTTATGTGATTATAATGAAAGAAACAGAACATGTAAGAAGAGGGTTCCAAATTTAACTTGAAAGAGTATATTGGAATTTTTTTTGGATAATGTGTAAGAGCATCTTGGAGAGGTTACTCCTCCAAGTTGGAGTGCTTAGTTTGACTAGTTGACTAGTCAAAGAAAAATTTACACTTGCATACCTTTATATCACATAAGAGCATATTTGAATGTTTCCAATGTGGAGAGCCCAAATTGGAGGATTCAATGGTGGACTCTTAACACTTTCCTAGGATTTCATTTTATTTCAAGCTTCTTAACTACTCATGAGGAGCATTGAAATTAGCCCATGTTTTATTTGAAACCATGAGTGGTTTTTCAAATGGAAAAACATTATATATGTAGTCCTTCATATAATGGATTGACATCAATTTAGTTATATTGTAGGGTCTTGCAAGTTTTGAGTTTGAAGTTAAATATCAGCATGTTATTGAAGTGTTGACACATAGGTTGTACATCATTGGTTGGGATTCTTAATTTATAATAAGATTTTTTTAAGTAATATATTTACCCACAAGATTTTTTCATGTATATGTTGTGTTATGTTCTCTTCTATTCTATCTATTATCTACTTCTCTCCATCTTCTAATTTTTATTAAGACATATTTAGATTAGCAATTTTCTTTACTTTTTGTTGATCTTAATTGAAGTATAAATATTGTAAAACCAAAACAATCGACTAAAACACCTATTTGAACATCTAAAAACTTATATATTTAAACAATTTTAAATTATTAATTAACATAAGTTAAATTAAAATCTAATAGAACATAAACATTTGTATTTAACATCAACATTGACATCTAAAAATCATATCATTTAATTGATGTCTTTCAATTTTATATTATTAATAAAAGACCTCGAGTTGTTACTGAAAAACTCGAAAAACGTTCACTTTCCCACATAGCATGCACAACCATGCTTTTCAGCACGACTTCTTACATTTCAGGAAAAAGTATCGAAGACATGAGCACAGATTGCATTAGCAAAAGCAAATCTACGATAGGTGGGCTAAATCAAACATGACAACAAGTATCCCTGAACCAGGCTCCGGGTGTAGCTTAGTCAATTATTAATATGATCTCTATGCGGGTTTCATTACAGGTCTACAATTAAATAGCAGAATCTTCACAAATTGATAAAGAGCTAAACACTTTTAATCCTGCTTTTGTTAATTATATATTTCTGTATAACTGCAATTAGTTTATTATCGAATATTAATTATTATTTATTTTTTTAAGGTTGGAAAATATCAGATACTGAACCTGCCAATAGTTTTTTATCTCAAGCTTGTTTTTTAATAATTAGATAGACATTTTGCCTATTGTATACTAAGTTTATGCATTAAAAATAATATCTGTGTTTTTTATTAATTTTTTTTATTCTCCATAGCACAACTATGATATTAAGGAAAAAAAAATTCAACAATGCCAAACAGATTGAAAAGAAAAAACAACTATTTGTTATATTGACTATAAGCTGGAAACAACAGATGACATAGAGCATGAAACCAGAGTAGATCATAGCAGATGACAACATGGCAGTAATAAGATCGTAACGACCTAAACAACAGATTACATAACAGTCAACACCAGAACAGTGCATAGATGCCGAGTACAGAGAGATACAGATCAGCGACTGCTGATTTAGAAAAGAACATTGCAGAACAACAGAAAGATAAAAACTTAACTTTTACTTCCTACTACATGGTAGAATAGAAAACATTTCTACATAAAAGAGGAGACCAGACCATCCTCTCTTAAAAGAGAATTTGGCTACCCAGATGCCCTCTTGGACAATTATTGCATCCTACCATTTTTATAAATCTGACAACATTTGTCCATAACTCCATCACCATTCTGGCAGTCAAGCCGCTGGTGCAAGCAGGTGCTCTTCAACTGCCTTAAGAGTATTAACAGCTGTTTCCATGATCATCTCAGTGACTCCAGCATGGGAAGAAGCCTCACTGTTAGTTGATTCATACTCAACACTCCATTTTATGCTGCAAGAATTATCATCTTGTGGAGTGATCTTCCAGGTTATTTTGAACACTTTGAAGATAGCCAGAAGCTCGCCCTCTATCAAAGAGTATGTAACACACATATTTGCAGTATCCACAGCCTCCACCTTCTCCTTAGCAAATGTGATGGATTGAGCTCCTTCTCCATACTTGATGAGCCTCACACACCCAACATTGCCATCTTCTCCTTCAAGGACTTCTATGCTTTTGAAGAGAGAGGGCATGATATTTGGAAACAGCATTGAAGAAGCCCTCATGGCCTCCCAATACCGTTTTGCAGGAACCTTCAATTCCAAATCCAAGTTCAGAATCTTGGCCATCTTTAGAGATCGCTGAATAAAAAAATATGTCCATCTCTCTCTCTCCTTTCTTCCCTTCAGTCAGGTGCAGTCGTATGGAGTTTAGAGGAGTATAAATAAGCCTGGAAGCCATTGATTTTATTGGGTTGCCATAAAGATTATAGGTGGTCATTAAATACAAGGACTCTTGGTAGTTCAAAGAGAATAAGGGGTAAAAACTAGTTTTCTAAAAATGTGTTCTCTTTTGAGTGAAAATAAAACTTTACAAGTACCGATTCAATGTTGTTTCTGATTGCTTGAGATGGTACTTCTGCTCTAAATACAACAATAAAATGGTAAAACAAAAAACAATTGTGTCGGCGTATTATTCAATTGCATTCATTAATGCTTGTGTATTGGAGTTTAAGAATTATGGATATAATGCATTGGACGTTGGGTGTCGCAGACATCGCCATGTGCTGCTCTGACAGGAGATGGACTCAACTTGACTGTTGTTTAGTTTCTTGTTAGCTATTCATTTGTGCTTAAAACTGCAAGATTGAAAATTGAAACGAGTGGCCTATTTTCCACTGTAAACAGTAGGCAGGTTGTGACCGTCTGTGGGAAGAAGGTCCTATATAAAAAATAACTTATTTTCAGGGCTTTCTCACGGTAGATTACAATTTGATGTTTAATTTTCTTTCAAATTTTCCAAATACACGTTATAGTATGGATTTTAATTTATTATCAATTATAATTTTAATTTCCAGGCGAACTATATCTAGTTTTTAATAGTAACTAATGGTTGTTATATGATTAATGGTGAAATTAGATATTCAAACCACTTCTTATTTAATTTTGTTTTTATATCTTAATGTAGTAATATATTGATAAAATATATATATTTTTATTATTAATTTTTGGTTCATGTTTTGATTTTTATTTAGATCTATTTTGTTCCTATTTTCACTAATTATTATGCATTCGTCTTCTACTTAATCTATTTTCATCTCTATTTACACTTTCACACATTCACTCCAAACCTTATGATTATCATCTTATCCCTTTGGTTCATTTCCATGTTACTCAAGATTAATTTGGGTCAATCTTGGAACACTTGGAAATGACCCTAACATTAAAATGTTTAAATTCAATTTATAATTTCCTTGCTCCTTTCTACTAGCTATTATGAGCTGAATTGGCATATGTTTGTGAGACATATTAATATGGCATGGTACTTAAAGACATTCAAAGGGAAAATCATTAGAGTATACTTCAATTTATAAAGGTTTATGAACAACCAAAATCATGTCATCATATAGGCCATCTACCTGTTTGTGTATTGATTTTTATACCATTCATTATCGTTAATTTGGCTCATAATGGGGTGTGACCTAGATAACCCAATCACCTATCAAAATGGAAAACTTATATATAATGTTTATGAACACCACCTTGAAAAAACCAAATACTAGAAAGATGAAGGTGAATAAAATTTTAGAAACACATTCTACTTGTTTAGTTTCTTGCAACATAGATAAATTTCACATCCATGGCATATCAAACTCGTGGCAATTAGGATCAAACATGCAACACTCAAATTCGATCTTTATCGTTTTGTGACAAATTATATTATGGGAAAGTCATTAGATAAGAATTTTAATTTTTTCGAGGCAACAAAATAATTTAGAACATCATCATCATTGTCCTTCTATCATCAAATTTGAAGCTAAGTACTCCTATCCATCATATTTATCTTCTATTTATTTTATTATAGTTATCCATCCTAGCTTTGAGTAATCTAGGTTAACTTAAGCTTCACCAACTGCATTTTAGCCTACATTATTTAAGTAAAGAATTTATTTTCTTTAAAATAGAATATAAAGTAAGATATTTTAGATTTATTTATTTGAAAAATAACAAGAGATCATTCTTGAAGTGTTTAGTTTGAGATTTTTCACAATAGTATAATAAGTGCAATAATGGTATCATTTGGATTTTTGTAAATAGATATCTAAAATATCTAGGATATTTTATTATCTTTTTGAAATAGTTTAAGTTATTGAATTAATTAAGGCAATCCATATAACAATTAGCCTAGATAAAGGAGTTGAGTATAGAAAAAACCTAGAAAATATGTTTAAGTTGACAAAGAGAGAAATATTATCTTAGTTCTATGTGTGGTGAATAATATTTTTTTGTAATATGTAATTTGCAGTTTGAATATAAAATATTATATTAGATTTGTACCAATATGGCTTTGAAAAATTAAAACATGAATAGTACTTTGTTTGGGGTCATAACCTCAATCATGCATGTCAAAATAAAACATGTAGCCAACATGAAAGTAAATGAAAAGTGTGTTCCTAAAATGATATAATTATGGATGATGTTTTTTTTTCTCTCCATGTGATAATAGCTCTAACTTTCTAGAACTGCATGCACCAAATTCTATTAGTAGCATTTGATATAAATAGTCAAATGGAGATATAAATAATGAAATGGGTGCATAAACAATAAGTAGATAGGAATACCAACAATCAATATGTAAACGGAAGGGGTGTAGGAATATGAAGAGTTGTTGTAACCTAGTAAAGAGAGTGAGAAATAGGTTTAGGTTTCTAAAAAGATGTTTTAGACTATATATTATTAGAAATAAATATAATTATCCTTTTAGTGTGTATTAATTAAAAATAAGCATATTTAATCACCCTGAGGGTGTAGATCAATTTGTCGGTCCGTTGAAAGACACAAATGATTTATGCAGGTTCAAACTTTGACTCACCCAACCACGCACGTTGTGGGCAAGCGTTGGGAAATTTTACGGCCCAAAGGTGGATAGTCTTGCCTAGTATTGGAAACTTAAGAGAATCTCAACCGGTCACAGGGATACCACCTCTGAGATATCAAAAAAATGAATTAATTTAATCACACACAAGAGCTAGGTAAATGATAAAAAATATTAAGATATTTAAAATTAATTTCATAAATAAATTAAACAATTAGCATAGAAAATGTGAAGAATCTAAAGCAAGATAGGAGAAGACGTAGAAATAACAGTTATAAATGAAAAATATAGAATTGGATGAAATACAATTCAAGAATATCACAATCAACCTAGCATCTAGTGACTTTTTTAGTGGCTAATATTCACCAATTGGCTAATAGTTGAAATTTGGGAATCCAAAATTGGTTTTAATAGTTTGAGTTATAGCATGACTTGAATTGCCACATTTTTACAAAATTTTATTATAGTCTTATTTAAATCACCAAAGAATTTGTTTCATTAAAAAATATAACTCAAAAATTTGCCACAATATTCAATACATGATTAGATCAAATTCGCCTAAATTTTATAAATTATAGTAGAAACCTATATTAATTTTCCAATAGTATATCATAATTATTAGTTTCTTTAGGACCATATTTCTAATCTTTAGTTTCCACCATTGATTTATACTATAATCTAATGGCCCTTGTTGTAGTCCATGGCATAAAATGTACCCACAATCTGTAATGCTCATGGGGCCCACAATTTTGGGTCTCATGAGTATTATAGATTGTGGGTACATTTCACCTCATAAAGTACAATGAGGGACATTAGATCAATTATCTAAAAGCAATTTCAAGCCCCTTGAGAATTATAGATCATGGGTACATTTTACATTGCAGAATACAATGAGGGTCATTATATTATATTTTAAAACAATGATGGTAAGTAAATATTATAGTCTACCCCTTAAACCCATCAATAATTTCCATCCTCATATCCCTAATTTTTCATGAGAATTATTTTTAGATTGGATGGGTTCGCAGTCATAATTAATACATTTTCCTATTTTTTTCAATATTTGCCAAAATTTTAGTGATGTGAAAAAAATCGTCAATAACATTAATATTTTTTTCAAAAAAAAGAAAGATTCGCCAATAGAAATTGATATTTTTCATTAAAAAATGAAAGATTCGCCAAGATTTTATATCTTTTTGTTAGGGGGGTTTCTTAAAGTTATCACTGCTAGCATCCATATTATTGCGAAAAAAATAGTGTAAATAAAAAATTAAAGTGTCTACAAAACAACCAAAAGCCTTCAAATAAAGACAATGAGAACATCAAGAAAAAATTACTAGAATACTAGAACAACACATAATATGTTAAGCTAAATAAATTAATAAAATGACAAAGGAAAGTGAGAAATACAAAAATATCAAATGGGATGTTGAATCTAGAGAAAATAAATAGATGAAGCCAACTGCAGTTGGGATAGGGAAAGGGGTGACTACATAAGAGCTTACCAAAGTGGCCAAGCCCCTATTTTAGTTCTTACATAAGATCCTATAAGAGCTTACAAATTTGAGAGACATCAGTTTATGGGCTTGTAGCTCCTGAGAGGAGTATCTGGAAACCACTTCCTTTCGCTCACCCATCTATGCACGATGGTAAAGCTCCCTAAAATTATTTTCTATTGGCCATTGTGTTCCATTGGTCTATGGTCGCATTGTCAAGTTCGCATAGAGGAAGCACAAGATTGGCCTGGCCTAGGGGCTGCAAATGAAAGGGAGAAGGGTTTTTTGCCTCGATGAAATCTATGGCATTTTTCAATTGTAACTTGCACTTGACGATAAAATTCAAAGACGTTGTGCAGTTTGGTAGTCCTTCAGATATCTGCGTAGAAGGGTTTCTTCAAAATCATTAGCTCTCTCATTTGATGATGTTGTTGATGAGCTAAGAGCCCCATCTATGGCTCACCCCTCTCCTTAAATTTTTGAATCTTCAAACCCTATTAATGGTGACATCGTTAAGTATAGTTTTCATTTTCCAACCTACCCTTCTTCATCAACCCCTGAAGTCTTCTTGGATAGTTTAGCTTAGGATCGGGAGGATTTTTTGTCGGATCATGCCTTTATTTGTCATTTTATAAAGACATGGCTGAAGTTATGTGACCTACATGTATGGGTTATAGAGAAATGGAAGGAGTATATGGAAGGGGAAATAAGCATTTACCCATGTGCAAAGGTGTTTTTCATTTTAGAATTTGACTCTCGAGAAGATAAGGAGCTAGTATTGGAAAATGGTCCTTGGATCTTCTAAGGATATTTTTTGTGCATGAAAACCTAATTTCCAGAATTTGACCCATGAACAAAATTTTTTACCATTGCATTTATGTGGGTAAGGCTACCATATCTTCCCATTTAGTTCTAGGAACTAGACTGCCTAAGGGCCATTGAAAATGTCCTAGGAAGGTATTATTGCTCCGCTAAGGAGACTATCAACTATCAGAACTCCACATGTGCTCAAATTTGTGTTGAAATAGATTTAGCTATTGGCCTTCTTGTTGAGATATTCTTAAATGTGGGAAATAGATGTAGGAAGCAACCTGTTGACTATGAAAAATTGTTTTTAGATGTAGGAGATGTTTATCAACAGAATATTTTACTTCCTAATGTAATAAGTAGAATGACCCTGGGAATCTAGCTTTGAGTAAATCAACATGGTGAATTGGAGATGAATGTCGACACTATATTATTCCACCTAATACCCTCAAAGATTCAGAACACTCCATGCTTCTCTGAAGAACAACATGACTTCCTCTCCTCCTAGGGCATGACCTTTGGTCTTGCTTGGTATCCACTTCGAGAACTTTGAGGATGTAGCTACTATAGATTTAAGGAAATTCTCCAAGGGAAGTGAAGCATCTATAATTTTAGATCACTCTGCACAACATCTCTAGACTTGCAAAATCTTGTTGGACTTAATCCCAAGGGTGTAGTTTAGATTGGTCGAACAAAATTAGGAGATTTGGAGGGGAAGAACCCCTTAGCATAAGTAGACCGAAATAATTTGGCTTCTTCTCATTGTGAGAGTGAATGGACAAACGTTAAGAGGATAAAATATTCCTTGGGAAAACACCATATGTTGCTCAAATCAGCTACAAAAGGAGGAAATGTCTCAAAGAAGGGGCTCTCTGAAAACACAACAATTTAACTTGTTTTTTTATGTGAAATATTGATAGCCTTTTTATGGTGTATTGTGTAGTACCCCTTATAGTAAGGGTATGTAATGATGTACTTGATTTCATATCAATAGAAAACCTCTCTTATGTATCAAAAAAAATATGGGGTCCAAGACAGCAAAAAAAATATTATAGAGGAAAAATAAAAATTAATGCGGTCATGTTATAAAAAACATGATGTGGCTGTATTATTATGTGAATGCATAAAGGATGATCAACTATATTATAAATTTCAATGTTTTTAGGTTACAATTGCATTACACCAACTTTAAAATATATACATAGCACCTAAGAGCTACCTTATTTCATTTTAGTTTTTCATTGAGAAAAAAATGGGAGTGGAAGAAAGTGCAACCATATATTTGTATTGAATTTGAACCATATTTTTCTCCTTAACATGGAGCAATCAAGTTATATCATTTTTTTATGATATATATTTGAATTGGTTTTGATTTGTTGAATTTTGTTTTCATTCAATCCAAACCCACCTCCACCTCAAAACCCTACAAATGATGAAATACATAAGTAAAATGAGGTAGAAGAACATAACATTTAAAAACCCCTCAAACTCCTCCTGTGATTCCCTTATGACCCCCTAAAACATAATAGAACAAGGGAGAATTAAAAATAACAAAAGTGAGATAAAATGATAATATTTCTTGGAAATAAATGTAAAAAAGTAAAATAATAAACAAATTTAAGTATGTGACCTCTAATAATCAAATAATATATGTGAATTCAATATTTTATGATATGATTCTATGGGAGGGAGTTATCTTCCTTATTTATAGGGATAACTATATGGGGGCACACCCTTTCATCCTAACTAAAAGGGATTAAGGTACTAACTAATTAACTAATGTTAAGGTTTAGCATGACACAAGTGTTTATCCTTATTATACTTAGGAATGTGTAATATATATTTAAGAATATATGATATTAGGATCATAATACTAAAATATTGATCTAGAAATGTTAAAAAAAAATGAATGCAACAATCACACACCACTAGGATCTTTCAAGATCGCTGGAATATTTGATATCTAACATTGATTCTATCATAAGAAAAATAAAAACATGGACAAGACATGGATAAATTTGTTAGTTTTATGCCACAAAAAGATCTTATCAGATGGTGAAGGAAAAAAATCACCACAGATGAAATGTGCACGTTGTTCACTAACTCAAAAAATAATGCTTCATTAGAAACAAGTCACAAAATATTTCCAATACATTAGCTCAACCAACAATAAATGAAGAACAATTTTTGGGTTAGGTGGTGAATAGATTTTGATTTTCTAACAATAACGTCTGAAAAGATTACAAATTTTTAGTGTGTGGTGTATACAATGATTGTGTGCAAATGTGTAAGTATGATAATACAAATTATTGTTATTTCAAGGAATTATTAATACAAATGAAAGCAGGTGAATCCTAAGCCTATATCCAACTAGTCAAAATATAATTGATAATCACTAAATTAAAAGAGTTGGGACAAGCTAGGTGTAATCAAATGATAATGTGTGCAAACTAAAATTAAATATTAGAATATGAAATACTAGGTTGTGTTATAAAAAATTACAACTAAGGGTATCTTGATAAACTTGGAATTAGTTATTCTAGTTCAATAAAGTGTTAGAAATCTAATTCTATATCTACTAATAAACATTTGGAACATGTTTTACTACGATGACCATAATTCTCTTTTAATTGGCCAATTAGGTGACCCCGCTCTACATGGGTAGACTTGCTATGGTACAAAATAGATTCTAATGCTCTATTGGGATTTTATATGTCTCTAGATTGATCTATTTGATTTAGTAACACCTACAATCATGTAATAGATAATGTATTTATTAGCAATAAATAATTGGTCAATAAATGTATGAGAATATAAGACATGGAATTTTGAAATAATTTCACCTTATTTTGGAGGAATCTAGACTAGGGGTTGATGGGGTGGGTTGCAAACTTTGTGAGTGTTGTATGTTGATCATTTTTGCTTCTCCAATGGTGAGCCCTAAAAAATCATGGGTTAAAATGAGAGTCTTCCTCAATTAGCCTACCTTTTGGGTACATTTAAGCATGGATCATTTTTGAACCACCAAAAACATATACAAGAAGGGAAAGAGGATTCCCCAATGAGCCTCTAGGGATTTTCACCCTAGAAGCTACCTTTTGGATGAATGTAGCTCTCTTTCACCTAATGATATGCTTTGTGGGTGTTCATTAAAAGAGTTGGGTTGAGATTGGGGGTTTAATGTGAATGTGTGTGGAGTGCCCTAACTGTTATGATCTAAGTGCAATGAACTGAAAATAGAAACTAATTATTATACACAAACTATTGAAATCTAAGTGTTGGAAAACACATGATGATATATACACAATCTAAGAAATGTAAACAAGCAACTACAGAAATGAAGGGAAGGGAATACGTGCACCTAGAATTGGAAGGAGAGTTTGTTGGAGGCCATGAATGCTGATGAAACTATTACAAAAACTGAAAGGGACACTTGTGCCAATTTGGGCGACCTAGTCCCAGATTCCCGAAAACTGGTCTGGAGCTTGTTTCTGCCAAATGGGTGTCCAGAAATGTCAAAACTACAAAAATACCTATCCAGAGGGACTAGGTCGCCATTCTTGGCGACTTAGTCCTCTTTAGGATTTTTGGAGTTTTCGAAGAGGAAAGGGAAGCCCTAGGTTTGCACCCTAGTTCTTCACAATTTCTCGCTTCTGAAACTTTGATATTCAGGCTTAAGAGTGATTTTTGGTGGATGATTTGACCTTGCATGCAAGGGGTAGTCCTCTACAAGTCTTCAAAGCCTTCAATGATCTTCAAAGTACCTAAATCTACAAACACACAAGGAGAGAAAGAGAAAAATGTTGATTGTTAGAGATTAGGGGTTTGCCTTGGTCAAACCCCTTTAGGTAACTAAACCAAAGTGAAATAGAAATGTAAAGCATTAATATGAAACAATGGAAGAATGGAGTAAGTTACCTTGCCTTGATGAGAGATCTTGTGTTGTTACAGCAATCAGCCCTTGAATGCTTCAACAAAGATGTCTTGTTGACTTGGAATATGAAACCCTAGCTTGCTTGAGAAGAAGAAGTGATGGGAGAAAGAGATGGAGAAGAAAAATGGATGGTTTTGAATGAGGAATTATGGTTTTGAGGCTTATTTATACAAGTTATGCCCTAATTTTCCCGAAATAACACCATATTGGCCGATCTTAGGGTTTTAGAGACCAAAATCCCGAAAGATATTAAGTTTAATTCAAATTTTATGTCACATGGGAATAGGTCACCCAAGGTGGTGACCTAGTCCACCTGGGCATTTTTCATTGATTTTTGGGGATTAAAATATTATTATTGTTGCTTGCCAGGATTGTCTCACAAAACACACTAAAGTTGGACATGTATGTGTATTAAGGGGTCATTTTGGCATAACAAGGGGTTAATTTGTTGATGAAAAGCCTAGGAGAGTGTGAAAATGTTTTACAACACTTCGTCACAAGGCTTGGAAAGGTACAAAAATGGGTTGAAAAAGGTCCAAGATCATAGGCCAAGTCCAAATGAGTGAAAAGTGTAAAGGTATACACTTTTTGGTGACACAATTGTAAATGATAAAATTTAATGTAATTAATTTTGATAAATAAACTAAGTTTGAAGCACAACTTTGTTAGTAAACTTCAATAGGTCTAAGTCTAGGGTTCTTGGGAACCATGTAAACAAGTTGGGGCGGAAGAAAAGGTTTGGATAGAAAATTGGGTTTTGATGTAAATTATTTTAGGGGATTGATAAAGGACTAGTATGAGAAGTGGAGATAATATTCTAGTGTGCCTAATTGAGGTTGGGAATTGATTTTTCTGGACTTTGAAAGGGTAGAAAAAAGTGCATGCAATCATAATGGGGTGGCTAGAACCATATATAAATGACCAAATGGGATTTTAATGATTGAAGATGGATTGAAGAGAATATTATGATGAACTAATATTCTAAAGAAATAGGGTTGGAAGTGAGTTTTTGGACTGAAAACCTTATATTATAAGCTCACTAATCTAGGATGGATGTAATCTATATTGGACGAAATCGTTTGGGATGAGGATGAGTGTAGGATCATGATGGATTAAATAGTGGTAATAGGGGTAAAAACCATGTTTTTACGCAGACAAAATATGAAAAAGAATTTGAGACTTTTTTGTTGGTTCAAGTGAAAAGAGTTTTTCTTTCATAAAAATAAAATTAAAGTTTCTAAATAACACATATTTTTTTATTTAGGAACAAATAACCAAATTATTAAGAAACAAATATTTATTTCTATAAAATGGATATCCATTTTGTAAAATTAAAATTAAAAATAAAGAGTCTTCTTTCTACCAAAATGACCCACAATAGAGGAGAACAACAAAGGGAAATGGATATTCTACCTAAAAATTTGATATTTATTTTGAAGGTCCCATAGTTTTTGAGCTTGCATCAGCCATAGTTTAGAGGTAATTTTGTTTTCTTTAATTTTTTTTTTCTTTTTTTGAGTTTTATCTAAAATTATTCATTTGTATTGTGATTTAGGTTTTCATTTTTTAAATTGTAGCCTGAATTAGTTAAAAATTATGTTTTTTTATGTTCTAAACTATAATAGGCTTAAAATGGTAGAGGAAGGTCAAAACCCAACCCTCACCCACAAAACCCTCCTTCAATTAAGAAAAATTTGAGAATATCAATCAATTGAATAAAATTATAGAAATATATCATCGACACTCTCAATTTTCGCCAATGATGTCCAACTTAGAGGGAATTTTTTCCCATGTTAGAACCCTAATAAAACAACACAATTCATTTTGATAATGGCAAGAAGTCGAGAGGCGAGAACACTTTACGAGCTTGTCATATGATCAAGTGAAAGACTTAGAGATAACCAAATCCATGTTAGTAAAATATTTTGTCAATCCTAAAACTAGATTACATATTAATGTACATAAGCCCAAATTTTCAATCAAAATGGTCCACACATGAGGGTATGACAAATAATTTTTAAGAATGTTGGTGGGTGTTTTTGGATAAACCACCCAACAATAATCTTGATGTCACTCTATATTTCCACCACAAACTATATGTAGAGTTTTTGTTAGGCCACTATGTCAACTGTTTTGACTTTAGACATTTCCAAGGAGTAGGCAGAGGTATGCCTCAAGATAGACCTAAGGAAATGTGATAAATGCAAGGTCTATTTATTCTCCCTCTTCCTATTCCTTCTCCACATCCAAAAGCACACCCAATCATTTTTGTAAATGCAAAAAATCAAGGCCTCCATGTCATACACTCTTTGACTAGCCATTTGATTACCTAGAGTTCTCAAGTTACACAATCATATGATATTGATGCTCCTATTAGATCTATTGATATTAGTGGACCCACCTTGTCTATACATGTTTGTGTGCCTTGAATCATTACACTATGTGCAATCATTTGTGTTTAGTTCCTCTCAAAGAGACTAGTAAGCCACCCCTAAACACATATGAATATGATATCCCCCATATGACACCTCCACAAGATGAGCCAGCAAGGTCTAGAACACAAGTGGAGGCATCATAGGAAATAACACAAGTAGATCAAGGGTTAGAGAAGAGGAGCAAGGCCAATCTTTCTTACCAGTAAAATTTAAAATTATTTCATGTAGTTTATTTTATTTGAAATTAATATAAAAAATAATAGTATTAATGTATATAAGTGGTATAATAGTTGATGATAGAAGAGGATATTAGATAATTTCATCATGGTCCTCTTTTGGCCACTCAATTTTTCCCAGACTTGATGGTATAATTTTTACTACATGTCTAACTTTTTCTATTATATTCATTTCATTTTTGTGAGTAATTATATTATATTAATTTATATCTTTCAATATTATTTATTTTTTTATTCTATTCAAAATGTGAATGAGGTGGTGCCCTTTCCAATATGTTTTAGTAGATCACCTGATAATCCTAAGGGAGGAGCATTCAAAGAGTGACTCTCAAAGAAACAACAAAGATTCAAGGTAATTGAAATGAATTTTAATTGAATTGATAGTTTAGAGAAATTATAGTTGATTGTAGTGATTTAGATATTAATTTCAAATTTATTATGATTATATGTATACAAATAGTCTTGAATTCTTGATATTATTTATATAGGAAATCATAGTTGGTTCATCCATGATGAGTCCTTCTCAGACAATAGAAGAAGCCTCATCGGTGGTATGTGTTTTTTTTGTAATATATAAGTTTATGTTTAGTAGTCTTGATTTTTGATTTACACATCTAACCTCTGTTTATTGTATGCATTTATTTGTTTGTTAATAATTATATATTAATTTATATCAATTTTATTTTACCTGTTATAGTATACTCCAAAATTGAGCGATGTGACTCCTCTATCGAACATCTCTTAGAAGGAAAAACAAAGAGTTGAGGTAACTGAATTGAATTCTCCTTTAATTGGTAGTTTAGAGAAAATATAGTTGAGTGTAGTGATTTAGATGTAACATTGAAAAAGGGGTCCTTAGCCTTTTTCGCGCTTGTTTAGATCCTTCTTGCGGATTTTGGCTCAATTTGGCCTTGATGTAGTGTTGTAATGTGGATAACAAATTCACATTAGGTCTTGGGCCCTAGTGAACCAATGTAATTTAATGATGCCTTGTAAAGGTGTTGTAAAGTGTTGCAATACACTTTCATATTTTTCTAGGATTTCTAGGCATAATTAACACTCTTTTCAACATAATTTCTCTTAGCCTTGCCTTATTTGGTGTGTTGTAAAGTGTTGTAGCACACTTTCACATTCCTCTAAGATTTTCATTAATGAGTGGGCTCTCTTATGCTTTAATTGGCCCCTTTTTGCATCTACAAGCCTTATTTTGGTGTATTTTTGAGGATAATCCTGACAAATGGCATTTAAAACATCAAATCCTTGAAAACCCACCTCAAATTTCTAAGGTGGGACTCATTCGCCATTCTGGGTGAATGAGCCCCCTTAGGTGGGACCCATTCACCCAAGATGGTGAATGAGTCCCCTTTACTCAAAAATCAGATTTAATTTAAATCTTTGGTGGGATTTTATTCTCTAAGATCCAATGTCAACTTGTAGTGTTGTAATTTTAGGAATTCTTGCATAATTGGGTATAAATACAAGGTTCATTCTCTCATTCCAATCCTAATATTCTAGCAAGCATTTAAGTGAACCTAATAGAAAATTGAGTTCACAAGAGAATTTGAGCAAGAGAATTTAGGTTTTCAAGGGCAGATTATCAAGCTTTCAAGAGAATTCTTCAAGATCAATCATCATGTTAAAGATCATATCCATTATGTTTGTCATTGTGCTTATAGTTGTGGTGTAGAGTTCATGATCCAAGCAAGATTTGCATTCAAGATCTATCTCCTACAATAAAGAATCAAGAAC
The DNA here is from genome assembly GCA_007115665.2 of Sequoiadendron giganteum. NCBI lineage: Eukaryota > Viridiplantae > Streptophyta > Pinopsida > Cupressales > Cupressaceae > Sequoiadendron > Sequoiadendron giganteum. The sequence continues at coordinate 528,292,198 of CM021100.1, read as the reverse complement.
CACATCCATTATGACCATCTCAAGCATAATTGCAGCACTTCATTGCAAGGTTTTTGTGAGTTGCAACATCACCTTTTGTTCATTCATCGATCTCCTTTCCATTTTCTTTTTATTTCAAGGTTTAATTACCAACAAGGGGTTTGACCAAGGAAAACTCCCATTCTCTAACCCCACAACCATTTTTCCATCTCTTTGCATGTGATTTGCAGGTCTAGGTTGCAAATTTATCAAAGAGAAAGATTGGAAAAGTTGTCATCAAGTTGTTAAAGAAAATTCAAGTTATCAAACTTGTGACTAAACCTTGGAGGAGCTTGGAGAAGACCTGCAGGTTGAATTTAGTAGTTTCATACTCGGATTTGAATCATGAAAAATAAAGTAGACCGAGGGCTATAGAACACGACTTTGAATTTCTAGAAATTTGAAAGTGGACTAATTCGCCATTATTGGTGAATGAGTCCCACTGCTGCTGTCTATCAGAGATTTTGCAGATCTGAATACCCTTTTCTCTTAAACCTATTTTGGCACAGATTTCCTGACACTAGAATAATTCACCCAGCTTGGCAAATGAGTTCCATTAGGCTTCAATAGTGAATTTTCTAGGGTTTCAGGCCTTCATTCTGCCTTCTCTAGTTTTCCAAGTGCACCTCTCCAATCTTGTAGTTTTTTGTTGTTGTTTGCTTGCATTTCTAGTTCATTGTTTAAAGCATTGTGTCAAATTAGGGTTTTTTCATTTCATTCATTTCATTGTCTTTCCAAGTTCATACTTAGTGGTGAACCCCTTATTTGCACCATCCCATCCCCTAGAACACACCGTTGGCCAGATTTCAATCACCTTTGCATTGGAATCTCAAGGGTTTGTTCTTGAATGAAGAGTTAGATTTTGTGTCTTTAGGTCCTAAACCCTAGTGATCAAGCCCTCACAAAATTCCCCTTTTCAAATGTTAATTTTAAATTTCTAAATTATAGTAGATAAATTTCTATCTACTAGTCTAACTTATTCACCATAGAACTAATTAATCAAATTTTTTGTTTGACTTGTTATTGTTTAGTCAACTTTTCATCCATCAATAGGCATGAAGAGACTAGATTTTGATGATCCACCACAAGTTTAGATTCTCCCAAGATATGGTTTCAATTGGATAATTAGGATTTGATGCATAGTTATTCTGCATGTACATTGTATATAGGTCTTGAGATGGTATATGCCACATCTTTTTTTAAAAAAATGAGTTGGCATATATGCCAAATTTGTATGTGTACACAATTATTCTACACTTTTATATATAAAAATTGATATACAATATAATTTGTTCCTTTTGTGTACATATTTTTTTCTCTTTTTAAACTTAAAATTTGAATGTGTAATCACTTTAGAATGGTTGAGTTGTGAATAATACATATTGTAGATTGATTTCTTGCAATTGTGCTTGTCATGACGGAAATAATAGTTAGATTATTGTCTAATAATAACATGAGACCATTTATCTATTCAAATTCTCTAATTAGTAAGAATTAATAAAAAATAAGAAATGTGACAATCATATGAAATATGTATTATCATTTCATTTTAATTTACAATAAATCATGGCGTACGTGTTCAATATTTATTTATGTTAAATTATACCAACATGTTATGGCTATGTTAGGGCATTGAAAGATCAAATTGGAATCATAAATGTTGTGGGTAAAAACTAATTGCACCAATATGCATGAATCATAAAAATTAGTGACACATATGCATGAATCATGTATTCCTATAATTATGTAAATAATTCCTTTACAAAATATTATAGAATGTATTTCCAACTCAAAGAGATTTTCTCATAGTAGCAAGCCATCAAATTTTACCAAGAGTATTAGTTTGGTGTAGTGTTTGGGTATCCAAGTGACCAACACCACAAATTGTATGTGTCATGGTATACATTTTATTATACCAAACTTGAAGTCTTTTGAAGCAATGGAAAGCTATCAAATGTTGCAAAAAGCATCAATTTGGTGGCATTAAGGCATCCATTGAGAAATTTAGGAAACCATATTTCATGTTATGAAACTAATTATTCTAATTTATCATCCACACCTACTATAAGAGGTCTCATTCATCCACATGTGACTTTTATACCTTTTAGGATACATTAAATATATGAATTCTCTTAAAATACCTAGGATAGAAAATGTCACTTGGAACTAGCCCTAACTTAATTATAACATGGATGCTTAGTTTTAACAATCATAATAATTATAACATATCCAAATGGTACTATCCTTAGCTTAATTATTACATGGATGCTTAATTTTAACAATCATAACCTGCAAGAGGTTTTGGTATACCCTATTTTTCATGCCTAATACCTCGTAAGAACTTTTCACAACTTGGTGTATTGTCAATAAGTTGGTGTTAGCTATTGTAATCACCTAGGACAATCGTGTTGCTAATAATAGGCTTAGTTCAAGTCATCTATGGATTTTCATGCATGCATTTGAGTTGACTACAATTCACTTGAATAATGATCCTATATTTTTTTCTCTTAGGTGTCTTAAGAGACATTGTTGGAATCCTTTAGTCTAGAAAGACTAGGACACCTTGGGTATGAAAAGATACCTTCACTAGAATTTTCTTAGCCACCCCAATGGAAAAGTTGGCTCAACCCCATGAGGTGAAGAATAAATAATATGGCTCGTGGAACCATTACAGTAAGTGTCACTGATGAATTTTATAATAATGCATTCAAAGTTGGTATGGTCACAAAGTGATGAGTTGACCTAAATCAAGAGAGATTAATGTGGAGGGATGTATTATCCACCTATACATCTAAATAGAATATTCCTAGGTGTCACAAATTTTGAGAACTACTCCATCATAGTTTGGTAGTTTTTTTCTCTCAAGGCTCTAAATAGATTATGTCAAAATAATATAGCCTACAAGGAATGAGATACTCGGATACAAACACCTCTAGTAGTCACCCACCCACCTGGATGTGTTGGTGTAGTCAGTTTGGCCCCATTATACATGAAATGAAAAATATTCTTCTTTCCACATTTGCACTTCTCTTAATTAACATTTTGCAAGAAAGTTGTAATATACACCCTATTTTTTCCTTGTTTTTTAAGTTTCTTAGGTTTTTTGGTGTATGATATTGATAATATTGTAGACATGAAAAATTGACATCATGCATTCCTCATATTTAATTAAATCATATTCGCCCATCAATTAAATAAATCAGGTTTATTTGATTAATCTCCTAAGGTTATCTCTTTAATTAAATAAATCATTTTATTTCATTATCTCCTAAAGTTTCTTCATTTAATTAAATCAAACATGTATTTAATTAAATGGCTAATGTCCATTATTTCCTCCCATTTGATTTAAACAAATCCAAAAATCTAAATCAAATGTCATGTCAACTAATCTCTATTTAAAGTTAATCAAATCCTTATTAATGCTAACTCTCATCCATGTCCCATCCTCTAGCTTTTTCCACTTGCACAAATAAATCAATTTAAGTAATTTAAATTAAATCTTCATTTTCTCTCAACAAGGCATAAAAGTGGAATATTCCTCCATTTCAAATCTCCCTCCAAATGAGATATGTCCTTCCAACAAGGAATTTATTTCATCTTACAAGTCATTTTTCCTTGAGCCAAATGGCCATAACTCCATTTGACTCTCCCTCCACCTTGTCATTTCACTAATTTCAAATTTCAACTAATGGCATTTATGGGCACATTCATCAAAACTTGCACATCCTTGGCCCATTCACATGATAACAAGTGGCTTCTTCCTATTGGTTGGGTTTTTATCCCACATTCATCCCTTTTGCCTCTTCTCTCATCAAATTGTTCTATAAATAGAGAGGTTATCCTTCATCTTGATTATCTACAATTTGAGAACTTTTACTATAGGCATTTTGGAGTGTATCATCATTTTGCATCTCATTTCCATTATCATCATCTAAGCTTATCTAGGATTGGGAAAGGGCTCCTTTACATATCAAGGGTGCACCAATCCAATATGGAATAGGTATGACTATGCTCTTGTATGCTTTCAAATTTAAACTAAATTTTTTTATTTTAGGCATATTTGACATGATTCAATGTTTCATAGGGATGTTGAGTTTGTTGGTTTAAACTAACTTATGCTAATGTGTGGGATAGTTTAAGCCATCTCTTGCAGATTTTTAACATCTACAAAATGGTGCTAGAAGGAGGGTCGTCGGTCATACAAGCATTGCATTCGTTGAGATATGTGAAATATCTTGAGTGCTAAAAAAAAACTAACTCGTTCACTGGCTTCCTAGATTCAAAAGATGAAAACTATCGCTTTTTTCTTTTCTGCTTATGTAGCTAAGCGTATTTCTTTCTTATAATCTTATGTGTGTGCTAACTTTTCTTTACTTACTAGATTCTATTTTTAGCCAGTAGGTAATGTCATGGCTTTTCAATATTGATTGCTTTCATTCTTAATGTAGAATCTTTAAAAAAAACCATAAAATTTGGCTTATAAAACAAGGTACCAATGTTGTATCATCATTGTACATGCGCAATCATAATAAGCAGGGTTCTCCTCTTTTTTACTTTATGTTCAATTTTTCTGAATACAATAGCCAAGAAAGTCATAACAACAACCTATGAGGACTAGTGTTACAAGATTCTTTGAGATATAATCATTACGCCAAATCTGTGTTTAGTTAGGGTAATCATGTTATTGGCCTACTCTATGCCGCAGTGCTTTTTGTTTATTTTCCATGTGATTTATAGCTCATACATCCTCCAAATTTCAAACTAACATCATTCTACAATGCGCTATTTATATGCTTGATTTATAGAGGTGTATGTTGATAAAAATGCATATACTTGTTTAAATATGCACATCTAAAGCAGTCACAGTCATTGAGTCTCTGAGACCTAGTTCTTTGAGGCATATTGTCAAAAAGTTTGTGTCCCTTATTTGTCAAACATCTCTTCGGGGAATTTTGTTAAACAGTTTGCATTCCTTGTCTATGCCTCCATGCTTCGTAGATAGAAAATTTCCAACTATTATATCTGAAACAAAATCCCCCTTCCGTTCTTCTTTTATGGGCATCCAACCCTATTTCAAAATGCCCATTTTAGCACAAGCAAGAAGAATGCTAGTAAAAGTCATGGAATCTGGCTTTGCACCTACTAGGGCATGGCAAGAATTGGCAGAGTTCATGGAATTTTCTTAACATCTATCGATTAAATTTGTAGGGAATTTCTAAATGTCTTATCAACAAATTATTTTAAACTCTGCTCTAGAAATAACATCCAACAGACCAAAAACTACTTGAAATTTTCTAAAATCATTGTAACAAATCCATTTTTTGCATTTCCTGTGATTATGGTAGTCTAAAAGGAAACATTTCTTTGAAGCATTATGTCAAACAGCTCATTATCTTGTCTACTATAGAATGCAATGCGTTTACAATATTGGAGACATTATTTCGTAGTAGTGAGGCAACCAGATTCTATGCTGCATAGGAAATATTCTTCTCGTAGTTGTCACAGGAAATCAAGCTAGTTGCAACTTGAAGGAAATATAAAAATTGGTCAAATCGATGTGATTCGAATTCAATTGTTGACGAGCAAGTTGCTACTATTATAAATCTTGCGGGTTGTTCACATCTTCTTGTTTAAGTCGCATCAAAACCAGCTCACCATGGGGATGAGTGAGTTAGTACGCATGTGAAGGGGGTGAAAATCATAGCTATTAGATGCATAGGATAGCTATTTAGTTGTATTCCATTTATTATCGGAAGTAAATGCTATATGTATGTAGTCAAGTGTTTAGGGGGAAGTAAATGATATTCCATTTATTACTTAGTGCAATGCTATAGATTAATGTCAGCTTCATTGTTATGGTATTAAATTCTCGTTGTGGAAGTAAGTTCTCATAATTTCATACCATCTCTAATGGCACTTGGTGGGAATGAATACAACATGAAAAAGTACAAACAGAGTGCCAGCCTTAAGCCCAACGTCGGGTTTCTCATCTTTGACTAGTTTTAATTGCGTTTATCCATTGTTGGTCAATACCATATTATTGTTCAAATCCAATCTTGTTGTGTCTTTGCATTAATATTCTTGTATATGATTCGAGTGTTGACAATTTGAAGATTTTTGTAGAAGAAAACAACAATTACTAAGTGGGGAGAATCGTAAAGGTTGCAGATGACGGAATAATATTGTTGTTTTCTTTGAGGGAAAAATTAGCAAACTATCATTTTTAACATTTATTTTCTTAGAGCAATTTTTTATCTTAAATGATTCTCGAACATATCAATTAATGACTTTCATATTTGAATGTGTCAATAAATTCTTTGTAGATTTCTTGAAGATAACAAAGTAGCAAAGCTGAGAAAATCTAGAAGATATCAAGCAAATTTGAATTGGAAAACTGAGCATTGAACTTGAAATCAACAAAGTGTTTTTAAATGCTTAGAGCTTCTATTTCCTACTTTTGTTTTCTATTTTAGGACAACTCACTTTCAATTTGGATTTAAAATTAATCATTGATTGATTTTTTTTCAAAGTTGGGCTAAAATTGAACCTTAGAAACTTACTAAATTTCAATTTGGGTTCTAAAAATTTGACAAACAACTCTCACATTTCGATTTCAGGGCTTTAAAAAGAACTCAATTTTTCCTTTGAAATTAAAATGAACATGTGCATTTGGTGTTTTGTAATATTTTTGACAAATTAATATCATCGAAAAAAAATGTATGTGCTTCTCCCGCGCCTCACGGTGATCTTGAGAATTAAAAGTCTTTTTATGATATTAAGTTGTCAAAAAGATTGCCTCCACATTTTGATTTGGGACTAAAAATTGAACAAAACTTGAGAATGTGAGTGGAACATATTGTGTGTTTTCTTGCATTTTTTCTCAACAAAGATCGATCGAACTATGGATATGTTTGCTCACTTTTGTTTATCTTAGAGGGTCTGCCTAGTGGGAAAAAGTAATCACCCTAGGGAACGACTCAACCCGGTGACGAGATAAACGCCAGGCTACTCCCAACTGGTATATAAATTCGAGTGTTGAGGGAAACCTCAGCATTACAAGAGCTCCTATGGACAAGCAGGGGATACTCTTTATTGGGTTGATCTTTCCTCTCGTGTGCCCTTCTGAACGAATGCCTTGATTATGAACCAAATTATGCAAAGGCCAAAATCCTTTCTATTTGTTGGTGCAAAAGGTCATGTCCTTTGAAGCTGCCCCACGTAACATTTGGTTCTATTATAGAGATGAAAAGTATGCCATGGTAATTTCATGGGTACTGATGCTTGGTTGACCCGAGAAGCAAGTGCGTTGTAAGAGGGAGCCTGTGTGGTCAAGCATCTAATCATCTGCACTGAATATGTGCAGCTGGATTTATCCAAGTGGGAACCCAACAAATATTGTCTTTTCATCCTAGGATTGTGAATTCTCTTGGAATCAAAAACACTTTGCTTGGGTCTCAAAACATTTGAAAACAAACATTCACAAAAGCTTCAAAATTTCAAACCCTTTCGAGGAAACAAATATCTTTGACAAATCCAAGTGCTCTTTCTTGCCCTAGGGATTTTGTCCTTAGAGGCATCTAAGTACTTAGGTTTTATCATCATTTTTTTTCACTAAAGTCAACAATAGGAAAATTTTGCCTTAATTTCCTCAATTTTCCACATAATGGACTTTGTGGGATGAGAAGAAGTTAGGACAGTAGACATCTAGTTTGAAACTTTATTCAAGAGAGTGTTTGTGGTATAAAGAACACATTAAGCAAAGTTAAGAGACAATTGGACCCCACACATGTGTTCTTTCAAATTATTTCCCGCAAAATCAAAATCCAAAAACCCAAGTTCAAAAGTCAGTCCAAAAGCTCATGAGGAGCATCTTGAAAGACTTCTTGAAGTTAGAGAAAGGTTGGTCTATAATTTTTACAAGAAATCTTCAGAGAACAATCCTAACTTGTATGAATTTTATTACCAACATAATCCAAGTCTCTTCCAAAGGTTTTCATTTCTCACATAGGAAGTATTGCATGTTCTTCAAAACCGAGGTCTTGTAAAAAGAATTTTTATCTAGGTTCAAATCTAGGATCAAAATCAATCATTTCCATCCACCCCTCAAAACTTTAATCAAAATCATCTCACCAACAACTCTTGAAAATCTTGAAAACGTCATCTATACTAGACTTTTGGAAAATCAAAATCACTTTGTTTGGTTAGATATGTGTGGATGAATCCTTCTTCACATGTTTAATCAAATTATCAATCCTTGCATGAACGAATTTACCTCTTGATAAAATCCAACATCTTGGGGTTTAGGAGTTCTTTATCCAAAATCATCTTGTTTGACTAGGGGCATCTTGATGAATCCTTCTTTACACCTTTAGTCAAATTATCACCTTGTGTGTGAATCTACTCTAGGACAAAATCCAACCTCTTAGAGTTTACAAGTGCACTATCTCAAATCAATCAATCCAAAATCAAATCCCAAAGTCTAATATCTCCTCCAAGATTTTCTCGATATTTCAATCATCTGCACCATCCATCCTCTGTTTATCTCATCCCCATCCTTTGATCCTTAAATAAAACTTGGTTTCTCTTCTTTGAGCCTAAATTTTAGACCTGTCTAAGGTGTTAGAGGTTCATCTCTTACGTTCCTAAAACTTGATCCTTATTTTATGGTTTAAACTCGATCTCAATACAAGAAAAACATGGAGCAAAACAAAGAAACATCCATTTCCAATGATCTAAGCCAAACCGAAACAAAATTTAACACCACGATATCCATTGACCTCCCAATCAATCCTCCTCAAATACCTTGAAATCCTCAAGAGGAAGGTCAAGTGGAAGACATCACCAACAACATCTTAGGGATGACACAGGATGAAATCCTTAAGATGGTCCAAAATCTTGAAAATCACCAAATTATTAATGCCATGATGAGGTTGTATCCCTCCCAATATATACTCGAATTAGCAAAAGAAGAGGCTAAACTCCCTTCCAACTATGATGTAAGCACCCTTGTGGAGAGACATCTTGGGATCATGCCTCTGATCCCACCCATACCTCCATGTCAAAACGTCACTCAATACATCCCGCAAATCACATCGTTCATTGCTCCAACTCCACCAAATGTTAACAAGGGAATCTCTTTGCTCCATGCACTCCAAACACACCCCCTTGTGAGCAACTGAGATTTGAATGCAAGCACCACATCGAATCAATCCATTCTGATGAATCCATTACACCCATATGTCCCTCTCATATTTCATAATCATACCAATTCATCATCCTTTCATGAAACGCTAGTTGGTCTGCTCAACATGCAAACCTCTCTCCATATGACCTCACAAGGAGAAGGCGATTTGTTCGAAACATGGGGAGTCTTCGATCCCTCATCATCATCTATTCAAGAGAATGCATCACCCATCTTCCCACCATTTCCACCTCCACCACTCACATCTGCATCACCCCTTGGGTTGGGTCTTCCTCCTTTACCCTCCATAAATAACCAAATCAAAGCAACCCCCTATCATAAATCCTCTCGGTGTGCCATCGATATCGCAACAACAGATGGCAACCATCTAAACAACCCCAATAATCAACACATCCACTATTCCTTAAGTCACTCAAAGCATGGTTTCCCAATGACCAAGAATCCCAATCACACCATCCACCACTCAAACCTCGATCATCAACACGACCGTTCTGCTCATCACAACGGTCAACACCATTCCCAATCTACCGCCACCACCGCCAAAACACAACATGTTGAATTCATTTAGCATCACGTTGCAAGTTGCTCAACAAGCCACCTATCAAAAGGTGCTCCAAAATCAACAAGCTTCCCAACTAGCTGCTCAGCAAATGCAAGCACAATTAATGGCACAACAAGCGCAACAAGTTGCACAAGTCGCACAAGTCGCGTAAGCTACCCAAGTTGTGCAAGCAGCTCAAGCATCTCAAGTTGCACAAGCCATACAAGCTTCTCAAATGGCACAAGCAGTCCAACAAATGCATGCTCAAGCCCAATCCCAATATCAAGCTCAACAAGCACAAGCATAAGCACAGTACCATGCACAATTGCAAGCAACCCAGCAAGAATCATATCAATAGGCCTTGCAAGATTATCAAGCACAACAGCAAGTAGCTCAACAACAAGCCTTGTTGGCACAACATAATCATGACCAACAACAAGCATTGTTGGCACAGTAGCAACATGACCAACAACAAGCATTGTTGGCTCGGTAGAAAACATTACTCACTCAACAAATCTTGCAACAAACTCACACCAACATCCCACCCATCAATCCAACACCTCAAAACATGTTCACCCCACCTCCTGATCGCAAGGTGATGTGATAGCACAAATCAGACTAATCTTGCAGCAAGTGCTTGACCTTCAATCAAGAAAAATGACAAGGACACCCAGCAATTTGTGTCCTTATCCTTTCAATTGGAGCTTAGCAATGGTATTGTTCCCAAAGGGATTCTAAATCCCCAAATTTGAAAAATATCATGGGATAGGAAACCTCGAAGATCACATCAGGGAGTTCCAGGTACATTGTATGGAAGTTGCATACAACGACACATATCTAATACGGTTGTTTCCTCGAAGCTTGGTTGGTTCCACCATGGAGTGGTTCTCTCGTTTGCCTACTAGCATCAAAATATTCCAAGAAATCAAAGATGCATTCCTCCAGAATTATGCATTCAACATTGGTGTGGATGTTAGTTTAGAGGAACTTTCAGTGCTCAAATAGGGAAAGGGGGAATCATTCACCTCCTTCCTCCAACGATGGTGATCCAAGGCCAATCAGAGCAAGTTGGTCATGTTAGAGGAACAACAAATCTGCACTATCATCACTAATCTGGACAAGACCTTGGAATTCTATCTGAAGATGCAATGCATCACCACATACAACCAATTAATCCCCAAGACGCTTAACATTGAAAGAGCCCTTACCACACAAGCGGGTATGCCTACCTATCCTAAACATCAAGATAGTCGCCCATCTACCAGTTACAATGAGAAACCTTGCACATGGAAGAAGAACAAGAATGTCACCAATGATGGAGTGGTCAATGCCAAGGTAGTTGTCAGTGGTCCAAAATAAAATAATCAAACACATCATCAATCATAGAACAATAATCACAATAACACACAAGAAAATTTGGTAAACTAGCAACCACCCCATAATCAAATCAACTTGAATAATCAAGGAGGACCACCTCCACAAAACAAGTATCCCCCCAAGCAGAAATTCACAGCCCTTGGGGAGTCAATCGAGTTCATCATGAAAAATTTGGTCAATGAGAACCTCCTCAAGATCCCCACATATGATAATTACCAAGAACCCCAAGTGAAACCACCCTGGTACAATAATAACTTCCTTTGTGATTAGCTCAAGGGGCATATGATCACCAATTGCATGAAATTGAAGAATGTCATCCAAGATCTAATCAATGATAAAATCATAAATTTGGAGCAACCGATTGGTAAACAAGATCTGAAAACATACACGAACCTGATGCCCGATCACAACCAAGGAAATAACAAAGGGAAGCAAAAGTATGGAAATGTAAATCATGTGTACGACAGAGTTCTCGCCTCCTTAGACGAATTAGTCACTGTTATTAGCATCAAGGGAGCCAATGCTGATTGTGGAGTCACCACACACGGTGGCAAGGTCACTATTATCAGGGCACCACAACCAACTAAGACCCCCACCATCAATCAAAAATTCATACCTAATGGTTACAACATCCTTGACTAGTTAAAAAGAACCGCTTCTCAGATCTCCATCATGGAGTTACTGAAGATTTATGCCACCCATAGAGAAATCCTTGAGGAAGCATTGGCTTCATCCACTATCTCTGCCAACCTTGATATGGAGCAATTCCAAGCTATGGTCGATAACATCACCACTCCAAATCTCCTCACTTTTTTCAATCAAGATTTTCCTGCCCAGACATCTCACAACCATGCACTCCACCTTGAAGTCTTGGTTCATAAAAATAAAGTCAAAAGGGTCTTGGTGGATGGAGGTGTGGGCCTCAACATTTTTTCACTCAAGCTTATCAAGAATCTAGGAATCTCTGAAGATTCCATTGAAAAAGGTAAGGGTATCACAATCAGGGCTTATGACGATCAAGAAAGAGTGTCTCAAAGCAATATTCTACTCCATATTCAAGTAGGGCCAGTTGTTATGGAAACTACTTGTCAGGTGCTTGACCTTGACCTACCCTATAACATTCTCCTTGGGTGCCCATGGATCCATGGGATGCAAGCAATTGCATCAACCTTCCACCAATGTGTTAAATTTTCATACCAAAACCAAGAGGTCACAATTTATGGTGATCCTGAACCCTTTGCCTACTACAAGATCCTAGAATCCAAGTACTATAAATTCCCCCAAGTCCCAAAGAATGATGAAGGCCCCTCAACTCAATATATCGACTGATCCAACATCGCCTCCACTTCTAGGACAAAGACACCCGCCATCCCCGACATATCTGACATCAAGCTCATAATCCAAGACAATGAGTGTGGGGAATACAGAATGAAGAAAGGATACTTTGTAGTTGGGGAGCTACCTCAATCCCCCAGATCCCATGGACAGCCACAACCCACTAATACGTCTCAAACCTTCAGAGTGGATCCCTTCCGATTCAGGTGTTGGGAAGATCTAGGCCAAGAAGTGGTGGATGAGAGAGACGTATCCAGTCTCCTCTATCAAGAAGAAAGGCTCATGCCTAATCTTCCCATGCATGAAAGAAGCAAAGAATTGCAAATGATGTTGGGTATGGGTTACAGTAAGAATGCAAGTCTTAGAAAAAATAGCATCGGTCGATTGGAACCCATCATTGTTGAAAGGTGAATGAAAATCTTGGCCTTGGGTGTACCCCTCTGAGTATAACCATACGTGGCAGAAGTCCCCCAGTTAATGCAATCAGGACTCCCCCTCAGCTATCGGTAGTCACCCTTCAGTTACCCATGTCCACAGGTTGAGTCATAGATAACTTTACCTTTGACATAACCGATGTGTGTAGTAGTAGTGATGACGAGGACACCATAACAAGCTTACCCATGCTTTTTGAAGACTCCTCCCTACTCATGATTAGTACCTTATCCTTTGAGTCAGAATACGAAACCCACATAATAAACCTGGTCTACCCCCAACTCATTGACTACAACCAACAAGGACCGCCAATTTTGGACACGTTCAAAAATGATGAGGCGCTCTCGAAATTCATGGGACTAAGGGATACGGGACCATATGGAGATCATAAGGCTAGATTTTACATTACACTAAACACTCACACCTATTACGGGGAGATGATTGAATCCTTCAGTCGCAAAAGTGAGAAATTAAGAATAATCTCAAGGTCATTGAGTAAAAACCACACTATGGCACTCTCTAACCATAAAATGGTAAAAATAAAGGACGCATCCAACAGTGAAAACCTCTCTAAGGCACTAGAGGATGAAGGATTCAATCTTTCCCTCACAGCACTTCATCAAGAAAAATCAACAATCTTGGCATAATAATGTAATCCTGTCAACTTGGGAACAAAGGAGCTACCGCACATAACCTTCTATGTTGAATCACTTCTCACAGAAGAACAAGAACTCTTAGTTGCATTCCTCAAACAAAGAAAGGTAAATTTTGCATGGACTTAATTTGACATGCCTGGGCTTGATCCAGAGGTTGTAGTTCATCACTTGGTTGTATATCATGAAGCAAAACCTATGAGACAAAAGCTCAAAAAGATGCATCCCCAAATAGCCTTGCTAGTCAAAATGGAATTGTAGAAACTCCTGGATGCAGGTTTCATACGCCTGATTGATTATCCGGAATGGGTGTCCAACCTGGTACCTATTTCAAAACCAACTGGGGGCATCCGCATTTACACCGATTTCAGAGACTTAAACAAACCGTGTCCTGAGGATGACTTTCCACTACCCAACATCGACGTGATAGTGGATATGATGGTCGGACACGAGATGCTATCACTAATGGATGGGTTTTCTGGATATAATCAGATCATGATAGCAAAGGAGGATCAACACAAGATAGCATTCACATGTTTGTGGGGGACCTACTGCTGGAACATGATGCCATTTGGGTTAAAGAATGCAGGTGCAAATTATCAAAGAGCCATGACACTGATCTTTCATGACATGATTCATAATATAGTGGAAAACTATGTAGATGACATATAGGCTAAATCTAGAAAAAGACAGGACCACATATCAGCCTTAAGCTTCATTTTTGATAGGTTGGAAAAGTATAAGGTCCGCCTCAACCCAAAGAAATGTGTCTTCGAGGTGCAATCAGGCAAGCTCTTGGGATATATCGTGTCAATGAGAGGAATCAAAGTGGATCCCACCAAATTCAAGGTGATCCTCGAAATGGAAGCACCTAGGACACTAAAGCAGCTAAGAGGTCTACAAGGCAGGTTCCAGTCTATTCGTAGATTCATAGCACAGCTGGCAGACAAACAAATCCCATATTCTCATCTTCTCCACAAGGGGGTAGCATACAATGGGATGACAAGTGCGACCAGGCATTTAAAAAATCAAGGAATACCTACTCATGCGACCAGTTTTAATGCCACCAATTCTAGGAAAACCATTGATCCTATACATTTTAGCAACAATAGTAGCTCTCGATGCTCTCTTAGCCCAGCATGATGAAAACGAAAGGGAAAGAGAAATATACTATATCAACAGGACCATGGTAGGACATGAGCTAAACTATACTCTTATTGAAAAAGCTTGTCTGGAAGTTATATTTGCAGCCCAAAAATTCATACACTACATGTTGGCTCATCAGATCAAGCTAATCACAAAGATAGATCCACTCAAGTACCTACTTTCTAAAGCCACTCTTATAGTACAGACAACCAAGTGGGTCATGATATTGACAGAACATGACATTGAATATGTGGAGCGCAAGGCCATCAAGGGACAAGTAATTGCAGATCAACTAGCAGAGGCACCTATATATGTAGAAAACCCACTTATCTCAGAATTCCCTGACAAAAAAAAATTTTGCCTAAGTGTAGTAGACCACTGGAAGATGAATTTTGATGGATCTTACACGCAACGTGGGTCAAGAGTAGGAATTTTCTTCATAACTCCCCAAGGAGACTGCATACCCAAATCTTACAAGTTTTCATTCCCATGCATGAATAATATAGAAGAATATGAGGCTCTTGTCATAGGCTTAAGGATCGTAGTACAATGGCAGATTATGGCTCTAAAGGTATATGGGGACTCTCAACTCATAATCAATCAAGTGAAAAATGAATAGTAGATGAAGGACGACAAGCTAACTCCATACAAGAAATTGGTGGAAATCCTCAAAGAGTCATTCATTTATATTACATTTGAATAGCTACCTAGAGCTAACAACGGGACAGCAGATGCTATGGCCACAATCGGATCACTCTTGGAAATCCCACACAACATCCCAAAGCAGGAATTCCTCTAGAGAAGCTTCTCATATTAGCATTCAAGATACCAGAGTTTGAATTCATGTGTGAACTCTTTGGTCCTGGTAATCCCTGGTATCATGACATTTACACCTACTTAAGAATAAGAGTCTTTCCCGTCGACATAACCCTGAACCTTAAACGAGCCTTCGTTAAGAATTCAACCTGCTTTGTCATCCTAGGAGAAACCCTCTACCGTAGGAGCATCGAAGGAACCCTATTATGTTGCCTAAATACTGAGGAATCCCTGACTACTTTAATCGACGTACATAATGGCATTTGTGGATCGCACTCAAGCGGTATGACTTTGGCTAAGAATTTGTTGAGGACTGGATACTATTGGCTCACAATGGAAAGAGACGCACATGACTTTGTCAAAATATGTTTGTAGTTTCAGTAGCATGGAGACCTCATCCATGCACCAACTCAAGAACTTCATCCCATTGTTACACCATGGCCCTTTTCATAGTGGGGGCTTGATCTCATTGGTAAAATCACCCCCACCTCATCCAATGGCCATAAATTCATCATTACGGTCATGGAGTACTTTACAAAGTGGGTCGAAGCCATTCCCATGACCTACATAACTGGAAAGCGGATATCTAAGTTCATCTTGAACTACCTCATTTGTCAATACAGTGTCCCCCAAGCCATTATCTTAGATAATGGGACACCTTTAAAAAATCAGGATATTCATGACATGTGAAAAATTCAACATCCAACATCACTTTTCCACTTCATACTATCCCCAAGACAACATCCAAGTAGAAGCCACCAATAAAACCATCTTGAAAATCCTGAAGAAAATAGTCAATGACGTCGGTCGTGACTGGAATCTACAGCTAAATCCTACCTTATGGGCCTATCACACTAGCATTCACACACCAATAGGTGCCACCCCATTCTCCCTGGTCTACGGATCAGAAGCCATCCTCCCCATTGAGATCGAGCTCCCGTCCCTGAGGATATCACTACAAAATCTCATTACAGATGAAGAATATTGGGTCTCATGGCTAAATGACCTAGAACTCCTAGATGAACAGCATATGGATGCCCTAAACCATCTACAGGGGTATCAAAATTGACTCAACCGGACTTATAACAAGAAGATCAAGAGGTGGACCTTCCAATTAGGAGAACTTGTGCTAAAGGAGAACCAGAAGAATGTGCCAAACCCAGAAAATAAGGGAAAAATTGAACCCAACTGGGTGGGACCTTTCATCATCATAGCGAGCTACAAATCAGGGGCATATCAGTTATCAACACCAGAAGGCGAGCCTCTGCAGAAGCCCATGAACAGCTCCCATCTCAAAAAGTTTTATGCCTAAAATATTGCAAGGTATAGAACCAAAAAATACAAAAAAAATTTATAAAATGTCCTAAAAATATGGTCACCCTGATGAAAACCTAGTAAACAGGCATCTTGGTGACAACAAAAAAAATACAAAAATACAAAAATCCAAAAAAATCAGAAAACAATAAAGAGAAAAAAATTGTCCTCTAGTGAAAATCACTTCGGTGGCGCTTTGGACAAGTACTTTGGTGAAAACTTGGCAAACAGGCGCCAAGCGTAAATAAAGCACTCTTCATCCACCAAGATCTTCACAACTTAGTTTGCACACTCACTTATCCATTACATTCCATTTATCCTTCCATCATTCATCTGTGTTTGTATCATGTTCCACCCTAGTACTACTTGGCATATTCTCAAGGTCAATTTGTCTTTCCTGTATCAAATTAGTCTATCACATCACATTGGGGTCATGTTCTTATACCTACATCGGATCGGATTCATGTGTATTCTTGTGATCTTCCTTAAAATTAAAAATCAAAAAACATTCAAAAAATCAAAAAACAAAAAACATCAAAAAATCAAAAAACATCGAAAAATCAAAAATACAAAAACATCCAAAAAATCCTTCAAAAAATCCAAAACAAACATCAGAAAATCAAAAATCCAAAAACATCCAAATCATATCAAAATCCAAAACATGTCAAAAATCTGAAAAAAATCAAAAATAGAGTCATCCAACTGAACTACGTCATCTCTGAGCTTGAACGTAGGCAAGGTTGATCTTTGATCATCCCCTAAGACACCCTAGGTCAGTCCTTTAGGCGTCTGTCGCAATAAGGTGGCAATTCATCATTTGTTTATATCTTCATCTTGTAAATTGGTCAAGTCGTCAGTCGAACTACGTGCTCTCTGCATGTATAACGTAGGCAAGGCTAATTTGTTGATCAGCTCCCAAGACCCCTAGGATAGGTCTTTAGGTTAGTCTCTTGGTCATAAATCTCGAAAATCCAAAAATTTGAGAAAACCCAAAAACCGAAAACAGCCTCAAAACATTTCAAAAACATCCAAATATTCTTAAAAACCAAAAATGGTGCATCTGTCTCATCTTGATTTCACCCGCAATAATCTCACTCAGAATAAATTAATCATCATTCTCATCCTTTGGCAAGTCAGTAGGAAGAAAGTCTAGCAGGTTTTAAAGTGAAAGTTCAAATCGTCAAAGTCTCAAGTCTAGGTCAGTAAGTCAACAAGTTGGTCAACTCGGAGTATCAATAGCTTATCTTCCAGTCAATCTCATCATCACTTGATCACAACATGTCCTAGGATGCATCCTTCCTACAATGGACATCAACATCAGGCATCACCATAGTTTAGTCTTGGCTAGCGATATGAAGTACATTAGCATGTTTATTTACTTTATCTTTGTATTTTTAACTTATCTTATTTTGCATTCATTCCAATGACCTCTCGATGATGCCTAATCAAAACAATTTAGAGAGAAAGGAATGGGGCAATAATTATTATATTTTTGTCTGCTATGCTTGTTGGATGTTCTTGTAATATAACTTGGTCATGCGTACTTTATTTAGTTTGTAGGGAAGGTGTTTTAGATGTCTTGTTGACCACATAGGAAGGCTTGTTTTTTTATGTTTTGGTCTGAGATGTTTAGATTATCTAAACTGCACTTTGAATAAGGTTTTGTATGTCAAGTGTGAACAAGAGTACTCATATGTGATTGTCGAGTTAAATTCCATCACATTAGGTGCAACGCCATCTGGTTCTTTATACCTTGATGCATCGTATCTATGTGTGTTATCAAACATAAGGAAATTTATGCTCTTTATCTCTCCCATCCTTGGATAAGCAATACATCATCATCATTCATTATCATATCTAATAAAGTCTAGACGACTAATAGACTTGTTGGACTTCTACATCTTCTTGGATTCAAGGGTTTATCCATCTCATTCTTTTATCCTCTTTCATGCTAACATAGTATCATTTCATCATCCTGCATAATCATGTCATATCACCATAGGACAACATCATCCATCTCATCCATCTCACATACATTGCATAATCATTTAAGATGTTTAAAATAATATAGATTTGTTATTCTAAGCATCTTACAAACATCTCATTTGCATCATCATTATCATATAGATATGTTAGTCTAACCATCCATACATCCATTTTGAACATCTTTGTCACGAGATCGACCCTCAAATTCAAATTTTCGCTCAATCTCTTGAGGGGGCAATGTACCAAAGTACTTCTTTCTGCTGGGGCATCCAAAAAAAATAGAATTTTTTTAATTTCGATCTCGACGGCATCATTCTTTGAGCCAATGCAACAAGTACATTGCTTCAAAGAGGGGGAAAATGTAGACATGCAAAATCAACATCATGCATTCCTCATATTTAATTAAATCATATTCGCCCATCAATTAAATAAATCAAGTTTATTTGATTAATCTCCTAAGGTTATCTCTTTAATTAAATAAATCATTTTATTTAATTATCTCCTAAAGTTTTTACATTTAATTAAATCAAATGTATTTAATTAAATGGCTAATGTCCATTATTTCCTCCCATTTGATTTAAACAAATCCAAAAATCTAAATCAAATGTCATGTCAACTAATCTCTATTTAAAGTTAATCAAATCCGGATTAATGCTAACTCTAATCCATGTCCCATCCTCTAGCTTTTTCCACTTGCACAAATAAATCAATTTAAGTAATTAATTAAATCTTCATTTTCTCTCAACAAGGCATAAAAGTGGAATATTCCTCCATTTCAAATCTCCCTCCAAATGAGATATGTCCTTCCAACAAGGCATTTATTTCATCTTACAAGTCCTTTTGCCTTGAGCCAGGTGGCTATAACTCCATTTGACTCTCCCTCCACCTTGTCATTTCACTAATTTCAAATTTTAACTAATGGCATTTATGGGCACATTCATCAAAACTTGGACGTCCTTGGCCCATTCACATGATGACAAATGGCTTCTTCCTATTGGTTGGGTATTTATCCCACATTCATCCCTTTTGCCTCTTTTCTCATCAAATTCTTCTATAAATAGAGAGGTTATCCTTCATCTTGATTATCCACAATTTGAGCACTTTTACTATAGGAATTTTGGAGTGGATCATCATTTTGCATCTCATTTCCATTATCATCATCTAAGCTTATCTAGGATTGGGAAAGGGCTCCTTTACATATCAAGGGTGCACCAATCCAATATGTAATAGGTATGAATATGCTCTTGTATGCTTTCAAATTTAAACTAACTTTGTTGATTTTAGGCATATTTGACATGATTCAATGTTTCATAGGGATGTTGAGTTTGTTGATTTAAACTAACTTATGCTAATGTGTGGGATAGTTTAAGCCATCTCTTGCAGATTTTTAACATCTACAAATATAAATAATATAAATCACACAAAAATAATTTCAGCAACACCCATAATGATTTAACACATGAATTACTAAATCAATACAAATCTAAAATTTCATTACAAATCAATACAAAGCTTCACATCAAATACCCAGATGATTGTTTTATTAAAAAATAAAATTCTACATACTCATAAAGTTTGTTCATGAGAAAATCTAATAAACACTTCTACAACAGCAAACAAAGCTTCAAATTTGTGTAATATATTCAATAAATCTGATAGGTGTGTGTTAGAGGTCTTGGCACCCACTTTTGAAGTGAAATAGGCAAGAAACCCTCGGCATTCAGCTCTGGTAATTCCCACGCCCCTATTGGTTGTAGTAATACCCCTTTGGTGATTGGAAACTCCTTTACCAATCCTCAAATATCTTCTCATACCTCAATATGCACTCCTACACCCTCCCTCAAAGCCTTTTTAAATGATTTTTATTGATATTTTTTGCCTTAATAAATCTAGAAACTCATTGGAGAGGTACAGAATATCCTTGAATGGTACAGCCGGACTAATGAGGCTCAAACTACATTTTTTTAAAAGCTCCAAACTTATTATTTTTCTTTCACCTTTTATCTCAAAAATTGGTTCATTCAATGCTCGTAAAAGACTAGAGAAATCTCATTCAAATATCTTGTGTAATCTCTTACTGGAATTGCCTTTTAAAATCCACCAGGAATGATCTTTCATAATCGAAGTGGATTATCCATGTAAGGGCTTTCATCATTACAAATTATTTGGTTCAACCTGTGTGTTCTCTTCAAAATATTTCCAAGCATGAGTTTGGAATGAGTCACAAAGAGCATTTTATATTTTCCTCCAAAACCCATGCAACTCTTGGAGAAATAAAATATATATATTTAAATTTAAATTCCCCCTTGTGTCTCCCACTTGAGCATCCCACTAGAAACTTAAACAAGAGATTGAAAGAGTATTAAGACATGATTCAATTTTTGTAAGCTAAGGTTCAGAGATCATAGAAGCTTAACCATTGAAATTTGATTAATCAAGACTTATATTCAGAAATAACAAGAACACAGAACATTCAATATATATGAATTTGAGAATAAAGCATAAAACAAAGGCCACACAGGCATAATCTAATACAACTTTGTCCTTGATATATTGTTGAATAAAATGCTAAGGTCAAAAAACTGAATAATTTTCTTGACATCAATTACAAAAGAGTGATTTGAAGCTCTACAAGAAATTTGTTATCTCCTATCATATTGCTAATCTATCTATCTATTGATTGATCTATATATCTCTGAATCTATCCTCCTTCAGGCAAGATTCTCTTTTATAGGAAAAGGGGAGCACATAGGTACCAAGCACTCTCCACCACCAAAGCTAAAAACCCTAACAGATGTTTCCATTAGGTAACCTCAAATCCGATCAAAAAAATGAATCTAATCTAATTAATAAAAATTGAGCTACTTCCATAATGACAACAGGTGATGAAAGCTCAATGACTGAAATTTCTAGCAAGCCTTGTGCAGGTTTTCTTGTCAGAAGGAAGATATGGCCCTGAATGCTTTCCCCTATCTAATTTGATATGATGTTGGTGAAAATGGTGATGTCAAAAGACGTAGGGTGAACAAAAAGAGTTACCACCCAAAAACATTTGCAAAATCCCTACTCCGATGGTGAAGAGAAATCCACAACAAAAGATAGGCATAGTGGCAAGTGGGCGAGCATTCTTAAAAAAATGAGATAGCATCTTGGATGAAAATATCCACAAGGAAGACGCATGTATATCATCGAGGCCGAAGAGAAAGAGAAACACAAAAAGGTAGCACAGCCACTACATGGCACAATTGCACACATTTTTGCCAAAATCTTCCCATGGCTTCCAAAAACATGCACTGACGTGAAAAGTGGTAGGACAGATATGTGAACCAAAAGATAAAAGGACCTTAGGGTGAAAAAGATATGCAGGTCTTGGGGTTGAGATCAAATAAAAAATAAACAAAACACTTAGAGAAAAAAATGCTTCACATATATGGCGACTCACAAGGGGCCTTCAACTGCAGAGGCATGAACCCAAATATACAAACAACATAAAAACAAAGAAATTTGTGATTCCTCGAAGCTTGGGGAATGCAAAGTGTAGGAACTCCTAGTCTTCATTAGAAGGCAACAGAAATGTGTGTAGTATCTCCAAAGCTTGATCGAGGTCGAATATTTCCTTGAAGGAAATTGCTCCCCGTTTCCTTGGGCCACTCCAATGAGAGGAAAGAGCTAGACCAAGGGGAGCAGCATATTTTCGATCTCTTCAATTGTAGTTGGTGAGCTTAGATTTTCAAGCTCTGACTGGTCCGGCTACTTGGCCTCCAAGGCTTTTTTGATTTTATCCTCAATGAGCACTGCTCCATTGGGTTAAAACAAAGAGGGGAAGCCCAAAAGAACTAAGGCTTTGAAATCCTCCTTTATCTCGTTGATCTTTTTAGTTAGCGCTAGTTGATAACCTTTTCCATTCTGGGTAGCCTGGTTGCATGTGATGAATTCATTTGATTTCTTGGTAGCTTCTCTTCAGTTTGAAATCCCAGTGCTCACCAGAATCTCATCAGTCGCACTGTACAACTTGGTTATCAAACTAGCTGATTTGACAGCTCAGGGGGTGACTATACTTAATATTTTGTCAACTACAGGGTCAATCCTTGTATTCATCTCTTGAGAATCAACTATGAAACTTACCATTGGCCTCAAGGTCATCGTTGCACCTTTGATTCTTTCCCAATGGGAAAATAATAACCTTTGTGCTATCGGAAGGAGTTCAGACTCTTTTGCCACAGTCAATTCCTATTCGAATTGAGAATCCTTAATCTTTATTTCCTCCTTCAATTGGTCAACCTCTATTTGGGCTCTTTGAAGCTCTTTTGTTGCTTGAAATTAGGCACTAGTCAACTTTCTTTGCATCTCATTCTTTTTCTCCAATTGCTTGCTCATCTTTTCAATTTGATTTGTGGCTTCAGACCATTTTCTTTACATCTCCTACAGCTCTCTTTGTAATTTTGTATTGATATTGTTCTGCCAACCCGAAGTGTCGGTGAACTCTTTTTGTTTTCACTGCAATTCCTCTATAGTCTGTTGCATTTTGGATTTCACTTCTTCAGTCACCTTGCACTTTGTATCAACTTTGTGCATCATTTTTTGAACCTCCTCTAAATGTTGATCCTTCTTAGACTGAGTGGTTTGAAGTTAGGTGGCCACTTCTCCTTGTGTGTCCTACACCTTCCTAAGGTGGGTGATCTCCATGTCTTTTGCTCTTATATGTACTTGGTTTTTGTCAATGGTGGCTTTCAAGGTATCCAACTCCGCCTCCTACTTCTTCAATTTTTTTCCATCTTGGTCTAGTCGATGTATACTACCTTCTATGTGGCTTTGGCAAGGCCAATTTTGTCATGGGAGCACGTCTCATTCATATTTAGACCTACAGTCTAAATCTCATAGTCCTCATACTGCATTTCTCCCTCAGGAGTGAAGACCAATAGCTTCATATCCAAAATCATCAAAGACTTTCGCTATTTGTCAAAACATGCCTCCAACCTTGCAAAAGTCAGATCTACTACGGTCTTCGCCAATCGCTTCTACTTTCTCTCCTTCTGAACCAACCTATTTAATTCTACTTGAGTCCAAAGATTTTTTGGGGACTTAATACTTTGTGCAGCAAGGGGGACACCGGGAGGGAGGCCACACAGGGTGGTGCGGGGTGTAATTTTGAATACTCGAGCTTGAGGAGAGGCAAAAGGGAAGGCTATTAGTGAAAAAGGCAGGATGCCTCACAAATGTTGTGAATGTGCGGTACTCGTCAAAGTGATATGTGCAATGGTGGGAAATAGTGGAAAATTCCCACAAGTAGGAAATGGCAATGAAAGTTGTAGCATGGGTGGTTCTAAAAATGAAATCGGAGCCTCGAATAAAGAGATTAAGGTTTTTATCGTAGTTGTGGTGGAAGATGCATTTTCATTGTGTGCGGGGCTTCCATATGAGGCTCATCAGCAAATATGGTCGAGGGTGTGTTAAGGATAAGCAAATCAAAATCAATGGATGTGGGATTTGGTTCTAAAGATGAGGGGGTAGTAGCTACCAATGATGTAATTGAAGAAAGAATAGCAAGAGTGAAACTTACCTGGATTGTGGGGGTCAAAGACACTCTTAGAGCGAAGTCTACTTCTTCTCCTTCCTTGTCCAGAGAACCTTGCCCCCTAAGCCTTGGACTCTCCTTCTCTTTAGAGGGGGGGCACTAGTTGCTCCAGACCCTTTGGTAGCTGACCCTAACAAATCTTGGGATTTTTTAACTACCAAAGACTTCCTTGAAGATCGTCAGGTTCATTTTCCTTTGTTGGAATGCTAGCAGAAGATGAGACCTATGCCTGATTTTTTCACACTACTTATTTTTCTTTCCCCTTCCCAGCTTCAACTGTCAGAGGAGGTGATTTGGTGCCCTAATACTCTCTTGTTCAAGATCCTGATCAGTTTCTTCATCGGGATCAAACCCAACCTCTTTATTATAAATTTCCTCAAGTTTTTAATCGGTGGGGATGGTGCCGAACAAGGGAGATGTCTATTTGATTTCCTATTGATATCTCTAGAAATCAGCCACTTTCTTTTTGAACCACCCCCTCTTCCGTATTTGTGTCTTGAAATACTTGCCCATTTGAAAGTCTAGGGTGAACGCTGCTATGGCATCGTAGAAAGTGACCATGGAGACTCTACAAACGGTATGGCATCAAAATTCACATAGGCGTCTCAATTGTCTAGGGTCATATTTCATCTTTCATCTTAGTATGGCCACGACTCATGTTGGAAACTTAGGTGTTTTTTTGGATTGTACCTCCATTTATCGCAAATGAGCCTAAGGCCAAGATAGGCCAACTTTCTCATCAATAGTTGTTGCTTCTCCCTCTTTATAAGTGCCACTTTTCTATTGCCAATAGTGAGGGGGATCACATGAAGGAGAATTTTCCTCCTTCTAGCACCGTAGTTAAGATCCACAATCAATAATTGTTGATATATCTCTAGGGAAAGAGTCTTATTTGTCACATACCTAGGCAGCCAAAAAGGCTCGCCTATAAACCCATGACATCTGATAAGATTGAAATCCAACCCCATAAACCAGTGGATAGTGGGACTTGATTATTCTACATCCATTCTAAATACCCAGGAGGAAACCTTTGCAAAGACTTTTGGGATAAATCTTGAAGCACGAGATTCAAGAAATATTCGATAAATAAATAATAATTGTATGTGCTTGAAAGCACATGGGTTCATATTGAAACTAGTTTCAACAACCCTAAACCACTAAACCTATCGAGCAGTAATCCCAAATGGCTAAAAAAATTAGGGTTTTGGTGTAGAATCAAATGAACCAAGAAAGATGAATACGTAAACTTAGAATAATGGCGATACTTGCTCAACTAATCGAGCATCCTCTCAGCAATTGTTGTGGTGAAGTCGTACAGGCATTTCCCTTTCTCCTTCTTGAGCTTAAAAGCTAAACCCATCTGGTATTCATTGACATTATTGTTGCAATCCAGACCATACATGAAAGCCAACATAGAAAACACATCTTTCAATTCTTACTTGAACAGACTAAATGACAGAGGAAATTTGGGTCCTTCATCATCAGGTCCCTTACTTGTTTCATCCTAGTAAAAAGACATTATATCTCTCTGAATTCTCCAAAAATTCTTCATATCATCCCATGAGAAAACATCAGCCTCCATATGAGTAGGGATGCACAACATATCCTTAATTTTCACAACACTAATGGTGACTTTGAGCCTGACATTGTTAATGGTTCCACTCACCCTGTCCATCTTTTCAGTGCAGATATCCACCAATTATGGGCATGGATGAGTGTAGGGAAACATGCACTGTGGTAAACCATAATGTTAGAGCCCTTCTCCTAGGCCAATGATATTTTATGTTTGTGACTTGATGACCATCCTCTACAAAGCCTCTTCTAGTAAACGGGTGATCCCACAATACTGGTTTACAATTTTTGGCCAAACTGGACACTGAACTGATTTTTTCTAACTAAATCTTCACTTTAGGACACCTATAGCGGCTAAACCGTGAGGAATTTGAAGATGATGCAAACTAGTGATTTGTGAAATTTTGTCTATAGATTTTAAATTTTTTTTTTCAAAAAATTTGGAATCAAATTGCACTTCTTTTTCCATCTCCTTTGAAAACTAGTTTTTTTCAGTAAACACAATTTTTAAGGATTGATGCTCACCGTATACAACATAACTTTTTTTCCATGAAGGATAGAATTCTATTTTTTTCTAATTTAGATTTTTAACTAAAATATCTAACACTTTCATTTGGTTTCATAGTGTTTTATTGAATATTTTTTCCTTAATCAAGTTTCAAATTCAAACCAATTACAATTCAAACATAGGCGGACTGTATACAACATAACTTTTTTTGTATGTATCGAAATTCAATTTTATTTTTTTGGATCAAGGATTTTAATATCTAGTGCATTGATATTTTTCCAAAAAAAATTGATATTTTGCTATTTTTCCACGTGTAGAACAAAGAGCTTGATTTTCGATGAAAAACCTACATTCACAAGAAGTAAAAAATAAATATAATAATTAAATTAAATTTATTTAAAATTATACTTTTTGGGAAGCTTATAATAAGGACTACATACTTACAAAAAATAAATTTTAAATGAATTCATTTGATCCCCCAAAAGGTAAATCAAAAGTGGTTTTTTATCAGTATTTTGATAGGTGTAAAGGAGACTCCATTATAGGTATGGTTTAAACTAGCGGGGTTTTATCCAAGGGGGTTTGATCTAAGGTGGTTTAATCAAACCCTCTTCAATTGGAATCCTTCAAATGGAAATTTTTAAGGCTTAAATAATTATATTTTCTAATAATATGTGATTTCTGCAAAAATCAAAATCTCCTTGCAGAAATTGTAAACCAACATTGTGGGATCACCCAAACCTTTCAAGTTGGTATGCAACTTTGGATCAAAGATATTGTCTATGAAATCCTTGACCGCCTTTAGTTCAATGCAGTCTTTGAGCATTACTCTTTGGGTATGGGGCAAGTCTTGTTCTTTTGGCATTGGTGCATTAGTGAAGGAGATATCTTAAAATACATCAACATATGTTGGCTAGGAGAAAGCACCCCGATCAGAGGATGATACTTTGGTAGCCATTATCATAGTTTTTTGAAAATTTTCTACAACACTTGCTTCTAGACTTAGATAATTTTACTTCTGCAAAGATTCCACACTTAGAAACTTTTTGCTTCATTGTTCAATTTACTCATGCGTTAAAGAGTAAATGCATGGCTGCCAATGCTAGCCTTTGGATTACTGCTAGCAAATGGTAATATATGCAATATAAATGTCTGCATTCATGGGAAATGTAACCTCTAACTTTGGAAGGCAATTTCAGTACATTCCTTGCTCAATTTTCATTAAGGTTGGCCTTGAAAAATGAGAGACATAATTGGAAAAGGCACTTATATTAATTAAGGAAGAAGTGGCATTTAATGACAATATTTTCGAGTGACAAAGCTAGCCGATAATCACTAAGATGACGAACACATGGCGGTTTGTTGTATATTTGATTTTTGATAACATCACCCATATTAAATTTCAAAGCCTTACAAAATCCTTGACATACGATTTTCCTCTAGCTATCGCCGCCAACTTGCCTTTCTTGTTGTCATTCCAACAGGAAAAAGGTTTCTCATTTACCAAATTTTTGGTTCATATTTTTCTATAAATAGATTGTCACCTTCACCAAAATATTCATTAAGTATGCAAGTCTTTCTTTTTCTTTTAGATAAAAATGGGTATGCCAATTAGGCTTCTAAGTCAGAAGTTGCAAGCTTCTTTTGTTGGAGAGATCTCTAGTTGTAGAATCAAACACCTCTTGTGGATAAAATATCATTTGTTCATTGTCACATTCAAGTAGGTATTGGGGAAAGACTATGGCACAGACTTGAACTAGCATTGTTGCAACACGAACATCATCTCTCAGTTTGTTGTGTCCCTATTAGACCTAAACATCGCAAAGCCATGGATAGTGGCACTTTTTTGGACTATGTTTTGACCGACGTACTTGGAAGGTCTCAAAGAGATCGTCAATGTGGCCATTCCTGGCATCGACATCTCTTCTACAATGGATTTTCATCGACATGTGGATAATACAAAGGTGGTTTTGTGGTAGCCTCTCTTGTCAAACTTCCAGATGATGACTCTTTTCTAGCACCACCAATGAGCAAGGCCTTCCAATTCCTATATTCTTCATGTCAACAATATTGAGCTAATTCATGGTGTGGGGTGGATCACTAATTTTGAGCAGTTGTTCTTTAACCCAAGTGGAGTGATCATAAATGTTGATGACTGATGTCTAGGAAGGTTGTCATGGACCTGTGTGATGAAGACTCTACTGTCGCATTCTCTTGAAAAACTATGTTTTTCTCGCCATGAACTAGAGATTGGAAATTCTTGTTGCCTTCTACCACCACCTCCAGTATTTTGGATATAATGATGAGTGTCACTTTTTGCCCACTTCTGAGAAGAATAATTTTATACTTTTCCCTCGTTTGATCCCATGATCTCCAATAAAACATAGGCCTTCATGCCCTGACTATATGTAATCCTTTGGAATTATGAATACAATATAGCTTTTCTCTGTTTTAGCTCTTGTTTTATTTGCAAAAAAAAAATTATAGAATTTTTTTACATATGGTACATAAAGTAAAAAAATTTAAGAATGATGAGCTTTCAATTGAATAGTTTCAAGTAAATACCATTCACTGGTATCCCCAGAATGTTTGTCTAAGTTCTCAAGCTTGTATGCATTGTTGGCCTTACATTTGGTAATTTGAAAGGGTCCCCTCCATAGCGAATCAAACATGACATGTTGGCCTAGCTTTGTAAATCGTTCATCTAATTTCAACACAAGACTCCCCTCTCTAAAACTTGGGTTGGAGGCCTTCTTGTCGAACCATCGCTTGACTACCTATTGGAACTTTATCATGGCATCAAATACCTTTTCTATTTTTTCTTCAAGGCTTAGGAGCTCAGCAAGCCTCACTTCCATCTCGTTATTTTCTTCAACCTCTGAAGACTTTAGCAATTACAACACTAGTATCTCCATTGAAATGGGTAGGACTACTTCATTCTCATATACTAGTTCTTAGGGAGAGGTTTTTAGAATTTTTTGAGTAATGCGGTGTGCCCATAGGGTTTCCCACATATGCTTATGCCATTCCTTTTTATGCTTCAACCCGATGCATTTGATCAGTCTAATCAGGTTCTTGTTGGTGGATTTTGTCAACTTGTTCCCTTGCGGGTAATAGCTTGATGAAGTCTTTAGGTAGACCCCATGCTTGAGAGTGAAGTCAGATATCCCAGACCCCACGAAGGCTCATGCATTATTTGAAATGATGGTTTCCAGGGACCCAAACTTACCACTAGCTCTTC
This sequence comes from Sequoiadendron giganteum, assembly GCA_007115665.2. Lineage (NCBI taxonomy): Eukaryota > Viridiplantae > Streptophyta > Pinopsida > Cupressales > Cupressaceae > Sequoiadendron > Sequoiadendron giganteum. The sequence goes on along the minus strand of CM021100.1, from coordinate 528,262,482 downwards.
TAGGAAGTTAATGATCTCAGCTTCAGTGGTGTTTTTCAAAGGGTTTACCTCTATTCACATGGTAAAATAATCAGTGGATATTAAGATCCATTTGTGACCCGAGTTGGATATGGGATTGATCATCATGATGAAGTCTAGTCCCCATTGTACAAAGGGCTCCTCGGTCATGATTGGGTTTAGGGGCATTGTGGAGTTCTTTTGTTTGCCCTAACACTTTCTTACTAGATGGTGTAGACATGTAAAGTTGATCTAACACCTATTACACATCCTAAACAACATTTTCACATCATCAACATCATTATCAGCATACATCATTGTATTTCACATGAATTGCATACAAAACCCTAATTTCCTCTATTAATTGAATAATGCATTACTTAATTAATTCACCTTTTCACCATTTTTGACTAATTAAATAAATTCCATTTATTTAATAAAGTTCTAAAACCCTATTTCTACTATTAATTGAATAAAATTACATTATTTAATTAATTCATGTTTTCATCATTTTTACCAATTAAATAAATTACATTTATTTAATAAGGTCCTAATCTAACATTATTTTTCCCTGATTAGTTAAATAACACCAATTATTTAATTACGTCAATAAATCACTTTATTCCCCTAAGTCGATTGAATTATTAAATCATAATTTAATTAACTCATTTTCCCTCCAAATTTGAATAATTTGAATAAACTATTCAAAACATTATCAAAAATCAAATCAAACTAATACAACTTTATTTGAAAAAGTCAAACTTGATTTGCACGTTCAACTCCAAAATGAATTAATTAAATAAATCACTTAATTAATCAATCTCAACCACTTTCTTGAAAGAGAAAATTACGAATCATGGATTACTCAATCTAATTCCTGACTAATCAATCTAAATCCCTAACGGATCAATTTATTCTTTAATCCTACAGATTATTCAATCTAGTTCTTGACTGATCAATCTATATCCCTAACTGATCAATCTATTCCTCAATCACACGAATTACGTAATCTATTTTGCATAGATTATGCCCATCTAAATTGTCTCAACATTTGTCAACCGTTGATCTTGATTCAACATTGCTTAATCCTAATCGTCCATTTTGAATCCCACTTTCTATATAACAAACCTCTTTCCTCACAAAAAAAGTTTGAAGAATCAACTTATTTAGACAATGAAGTAATGCCAAAACACCATTGATAGAGCTTCAACATACCTTCGATCAACCATTCATGCATCATTCTTCAAGCTTTTGCACATGAACTATGGAGGCTTCGTAGTGATACGAGCAATCCAAAATTAGGCAAACACACTCCAATACAAGATGGTAACACTTTGCTTTTTCATGAATTCATGTATTCTTTAATATTTAGATCTTGTTTCTTGAATTTTGTAATAGTTTAGTTTCATTTCGAAAGTGTAGGAATAGATCTTATATAAGTGTTCTTGATTATAGATTAGATTATATTCCAAGTATGTTTGTCTTGTTTAGAATCTATTATTTTCCCCCTCACACATTATGGCATGCCCAATGGGACCCTGGTCCCCTACACTAACAATTTTGTGAGCCATTTTTGAAGTTACATGTTTTGAAATCGCTTTTGGAGAAGTTTTCACTCACTATCCTAGAAAATTTCACAATTGCTTGTCAAGAAAACTATGCACTTGACTTTGAAAACTATGCATTTGACACTAAGATCTATGCACTTGCTCTTTTTTCATGCATTTGACTATTAACAGAGGGCGCACTTGCTAAAAAAATTATGTTTTTTCTCTAATAGACTTGTGTCCAAGATTTGCAAATTTTTAATTGATTTTTTTGCTAATGGATGCATGTTTTTGAATGTGTGATAGGTGTTAACGTGTTTGTAGGCAAGGTTTGAGAAACACTAACACATTTTTTTGTAGGGAAGACAAACAATCAAAGGACTCCATATTTACAAATATTTTCTTTAAGTTAGGAATATTTTGTTTTGGTGCATAAAAAGAACAAAACAAATTTGTTTTTAAGGTGCTCTTAAAATGAACCATTTCAAGCTTTCTTAAAATAGAAATCATTATTTGGTGCTTAAAAAGAATAACACAAATACACACTTCATTTTGGTGCTCCTAAAATTTGAATCATTTCCATGCTTTCTTAAATTAGGAATCTTTATTTGGTGGATAAAAAGAACAACAAAAATGAACTCTTCATTTTTTGTGCTCTTAAAAATGAACCACTTCAATTTTTTTCTAAATTAGGAATTGTTATTTGGTGCTTAAAAAGAACAACATTCTTTTCAATTTTAGGTGCTCTAAAAATGAATTATTTCCAAGTTTTCATAATTAGGAATCTTGATTTTGGTGCATAAAAAGAAAAACATAAATGACCATTTAAACAATTTATTTTTGTTGACGCACATTTGTATTTTCTTTTGTTGACCAAGTAAGACCGGGATCGATCTAGAAACACTTAGATTTGGGATTAAAAATGAACAAATCATTCTTTTGGTATCACACCTTTTCTATCTTAAGTGATTGATATCTAGAATACTTTGTATTGGTGTAATTAAAAAGAACAAATTTTAATGCTTTATTCAAATATTTTTGGGGATAGCACTGCTCGAGGTACTTAAAAGGAATCAATTGCTATGAATTGTATGGTGTGCATTCAGTGTTTGGAAATCTAGATAGTTGTTTTCTCCCCTTGCACCTTTTGGCGATCTTGGGTGAGCAAAAACATCTTGAGCTTCTCGCCTTTATTTTCAAAGCATACCTTTTAGAGGGCCTGCCTATTGAGAAACATCTTGTGCTGGAGAACTCATAGGCAACCATGGTATTTTCATTTTGGACCACTATATAAATAAATTGTGGATGTGAGGAAATTTCATCATCCCGCCAGATGCTTTTGGCCTATACCAACGTATTCTCCCTTGAAGTATCCTCGTGATTCATAAAAACCTGCAAGGGTTGGGAGGTCTCCTAATTGAACAAAACACTACATGTATAGGGGCCCAAAAATAATATCCCCAAAACATTATTAAGAGCCAAATTATTTTAGAAGCTACCCTTTTATCCAAAAACATTCTTTGAAAGTGGTGCGTCAAAATTTACTTTTGAGAAGTTACTTGCCATGTCCGACTTCAGGCTCGCACCATAAGTTGCATGTAAAATCATTTCTTCAAAGCATGAGGTAGGCCTACCTAAAATAGTGGTTTCTATCCCTAGGGTTGTAAATGTTTGTTCATGTTAAACTTTCCAAAAACATTCAAAATAAACTTCACGTCAAAATTTGTGCTTGATCTAAAAAGAACGCATCCAAACAAACACTAAACATGATGGTTGAATCACGAACCCTTTGACTTATTGTATGCTTGTAAAAGAAGCCCAATATTTGCACTCCTTGAAAGGATTTTCCTGAAAGGCTTTCAAATATTTAGGCTTTTGTTTCAGGTTGCATTAGATCAAAGTAAACATTTGGGAACTATGGCTTGGGTGTCATGATTTCACAACTTAAAACCATAGACATGAAGGTCACATAAATTCCTGGCTTTTTGAGTCAACCCAGTTTCGTTGTATCACTTTCCATACTCCAAACTCATAGAAATTAAGGAAAAAAACCAACTTAAACTTGAAAAAATCTGGAGAAAGATTGCTCAAACTGAAAACAAAACACACAGAGGTCGCCTTTGCACAAAATTCTAGCATAGTTGCCCCATTTTTTGTCACAATTTCTAAAATTTCATTGCATTTTCTCGCTGTCCTAAAAAATCCATTGATGAAAATCAGTTGCATTTGACAGAAACTATGTGCTTGATGTGGAACCCATGCACTTTCTCTTATTTTCTCGCATTTTCTTCTCCAAAACTAGCACACTTGCCACTAAACTGCTCGCCATTTCTAAATAAACTCACCAAGTTGCATGAGTAATTAGTGCACTTGATAGAAATACCTATTTCATCTCTCACTTGCTTCACAAAAACCCACGCACTATACATATTTTAGCTCACAATTGATAAATTTGGCTGCTCTTGCTCCTAGATTGGTGTCTTTGCTCAGAAACCAATACTATTGCTCTATCTTTCTAACAATTGGGAAAATGAACCAAATCTACTTACAAGATCCTTGTTAGAATAAAACAAATAGAAAACTAGATAATTCATATAGTCCTTCATGCACTATTCACATTCAATCCTACTTTTGGAAACATTTATATCAAAACACATGAACTTGGATTATTCCCCCACTCACACTTCTAAGATATCAGCAGTTACTTGGGACTAGCAAACAGTTCAAGTAAGCTTTCCCACAACATATCTTCTAGAAGGAGAAGTGAGATATCATTCCCCCCTTAGTATTTTGAGTTCTAAAGATATTGAAACCTCCAAACAACACTCAAACCTTAGGGTCTTGAGCTTCATAGCAACCATCTCAAAACATCCATAATTTCACTATATGACTATTTGGCAACCAATTGCTCCGGTTCAATAACTAAACCTTGTAGCACCAATCCTCCAACCTAGTCTCACACACATTGAAGGTTAACAAACTAATATCATTAATATTTTAATAAACTTCATATTTGAGAAAAATGAAATACCCAACCAGTGGAGAAATACAACACAAATCTTAGATGAAGAGGAAGAGAAAGCAAACATAGCAGCTGAAAGACCCGTGTTACCACTCATTGCCTATGTGGCAATAGATATACATCCCTCATGATCTATGACAAGAGAAAGATCCTTAGATCCGGCAAGAGAAAAATCCTAAAGTGAAAATCCATACTCTGGCTTCCCAAGAACCGCCCTACAAAAAATTTCACCAAAGGGTACATCTTGAGAAGATATCGCACCCAAATAAATACACTAGAACATTTCTATCTACTCTTTGCACCAATAGGCCAAATTTTCCATAGGTTAAGAGTTACTAAAAAGTTCACAAAATCTTGGCAATTGTTTATGACAACTACAAGATCACAACACAGGAAGAATATGGAAGCGAACAAGAACAACACTAGCATCCCATAAACAAACACCACAAACAATGAAGGTGGTCCATGGGGCTATAGACCAAATGACCTTGAAACACCCCAAAAGAGACCCATGTACAAAGACACATTCAGTGAGGAAGAGCTAAATCACAAACGACAAGAAGTGATAGAACAAAACAACTAGGACCCAAAAAGAGTGATCATAGAGGAGGTGGATAATGAGGAGGAAATAAATGATGAGGAACTATTTGAACAGTCCAACAACCCAAAAATGCTCAAACTAATGGACAAAATATTGAGAAAGGACCCAAACTCATGTTTCTTCAAGTTAGGATAGAGTGCTGATAAATTATCAGTGAACTTCAATGTGGAAGCCCTCAAGGATCCTAATCTTATCCCTTTAGGGGATAACTCAGTTGTGAGGAAGATAACCAAACCCATAGAGAGGAAAAACATGCCACCAGTATTCTCACAAAACAATGGTCAACCCATGGAAAACCTACTATATCAAAAACCAACATAGATCGAACAAGCAGTAGTAGCACAAAAATACCAAGGAGGTCCATCTCAATGTGTACCACAAAACAACAATCCACCTCTCGAATAATATGTACCTCAGAACACTCTGAATTTTGACCCTTCCCAAAACACGTAGTATCATCAACAAGGTGGACCACAAGGTCCCATTTTGAATCAGTGCCACCAACAAGGTGGACCACAGAGTACCCTTCTGAATCAGTACCACCAATAAGGTGTACCATAGGGTCCCCTTCTGAATCACTACCACGAACAAGGTGGACCACAAGGTCCCCTTCCAAATCAATACCACCAACAAGGTGAACCACATGGTCCCCTTCCTAATCAGTACCACCAACAAGGTGGACCACATGCAGGGTCCCCTTTTGAATCAGTACCACCAACAAGGTGGACCACAGGGTCCCCTTGTGAATCAATACCACCAACAACGTGGACCATAGGGTCCCCTTTTGAATCAGTACCACCAACAAGGTGGACCACAGGGTCCCCTTCTGAATTAGTACCACGAACAAAGTGGACAACATGGTCCCTTTCCTAGTCAGCAATACCACCAACAAGGTGGACCTCAGGGTCCCCTTCCATATTAGTCCCAACAACAAGGTGTAATAAAAGGTACCCTTCTTCAGTCGTCCCATCAATAAGGTGTCCCACTAACACATCAACAAGGTAACCTTCACTATAGTCCATCCCCAAAGAAAGGTGTGCCACAGGGCACCCTTCCCAATTCATCCTACCAACAAGGTATCTTGCTAATGCATCAGCAAGGTAACCTTCAGTATAGTATGTCCCAGCAACAAGGTGTACCACAAGGGACCCTTCTTCAGTCATCCCATCAACAAGGTGTCTTACTAATGCACCATCAAGGAAATCTTTAGTATAGTTCATCCTCACAACAAGGTGTTCCACAGGGCACCCTTCCCAATTCATCCTACCAACAAGGTATCTCGCTAATGCATCAACAAGGTAACCTTCAGTATAATTCATTCCAGCAACAAGGAGTGAACCCTTCTTACACAAAGCAAGGACCTAACCCACTCTATGTTCAAAATAGCTACCAAGGTTCAATACCCCTATTATATCTGACCTATGACCAAAGCAGGATAGGACAAGGTTATTACACGCAAGGCTTGCAAACAAATATACCAAAAACAAAGATGGAACTAAAACTAGAGGTCATCACCCAATAGATAGTAGACATGTAGGTAGGAAAACAAAAGAAGACCTACATCCTTTAGGAAATATGTTCATTCCCATTCGATCATTCCATCACTGCACTACCTTTTCCAAAGAATTTTGAAATACCCAGGTTTGACAACAAATATAAAGGAAGAATATATCCAATAGATCATGTATGAGACTTTTTTGTGTCATGTATGGAGGTACAAAAAAATGACGCTTATCTCATGAGACTGTTTCCATGCAACCTTACAGGTCATGCTATGGAGCGGTTCACCCGTCTGTAACCAGGAATTAAAACCTTCGATGAACTATCTAGAAAGTTCATAACTCACTTCTCATTTAACATAGCATAAGACGGCACCATCACAAGTTTATCTACAATCAAACAGATTTAAGGAGAGTCCTTTACCTCTTACCTACAACAATGGAGACACAAGGCTAGTCGATGCAAATGGCCCATTCTTGACAAGGAATTGGTAGATATCATCATCTCCAATGTCCTACCTGAAATTAACTATCAACTCACTATGTTATGTCCTACTGAATTTGAAGAAACAATCAAAAAGGGATTACATATTGAGAGAGCACTCATTGCAAGAGGAGTCCTTAAATTGAAAAGCTTAAAAGACAATCCTTCTAGTTCGAATGACAAACCTAAGATCTAGGAAAAGAACAAGAACATCACAAATGATGGATTGGTTGACATGAGAGCACTATGGCATGTACAAAATGCACCTCAAAATAAACCATAAGTGGCACAAATGACCTATGTTCCAAATAGTACATAAAACAACCAACTTTTCTATCCCAAGAACAATCAAGTAGTCAACCGATAAACGAACCAAGGAGGGCAACAGAGACAATACGATCTACCTAGGAGGAAGTTTGCATTACTAGGAGAGCCAATTGAAACATTCATTCGTAAACTAGTACAAAAAAATCTCATCAAAGTGAATGATCGCTCGAACTATGAGGAACCTAGCTTCAAGACACCATGGTATAACAAAAAATACATGTGAATTCCATGAAATCAAAGGACACATGACCAAAAATTTCATGAGACTCAAAAACCTCATCCAAGACTTGATAGACAAAGGAGAAGTAGATGTTGAACATTGTCCTAGGAACAAGGACCTTCAAATATACACCAACCCAATCCTAGACCACACTAAAAGGTATGATAAAGGGAAAGAACAAGAGTACCATAATGCTAATTATAACTACAATGACATAGTTTTAGGAACCCTCTCACAAGAAAATGACAATAGGGAAAATGTAGTCACTATACGTGGTGGAGATAACAATTGCAATGTAACTACCCATCGAGGGATAGGTACAATACAAGGAGCCCCACTCAAACCTACAACTAAGACATCAAATGACTACAACATTGTAGACCAACTGAAGGAGAATCTTGCATTAATATCAATCCTAGATTTGTTAAAACTATCACCTGCACATCGAGAAATACTTGAAAAGGTATTAGAGGCGTTAGCCCCTAATGATCTTGATCCAAATTAGTTCCAAGCCATGGTTGGAAAAATCACATCCAGCAATCATTTAGTCTTTTCTGAGAAATACCTTCCACTAAAGTTGATCATTTCATAACCGAGCCCTATACATAGAATTTGGTGTCCAGAAGAACATGGTCAAGCGAGTGTTGATAGATAATGGTGTAGGTTTAAACATTTGTACCTTAAAATTCATCAAAAAGTTGGGGTATTCTAATGACATCATGGATAAAGCAAAGAGTATCACCATAAGAGCCTACGATGACCTTGAAATGAATTCTAAAGGAACAATCAGGCTACTAGTGCAGATAGGACCAGCCATCACATAAACTACATTTCAAGTGCTTGACCTTGAGTTACCATATAACCTACTCCTGGGATGCCCTTGGATTCATGCATTACAATTAGTCCCTTCAACCTTCCATTAATTCCTAAAGTTTCCCCACGAAGGAAAAGAGGTGACCTTATATGTTGATCCTGAGCCATTTCATTTATCTGCAAAGTTGGAAGAAAAGTATAATAAGATCCAACGCATACCTAGCAACAACATAGCCTTCCATTCATTCTTCTATGTTGACCCTTCCATGCTACCATCGATCTCAACCAAGGTCATATCAAGTGACCAACCAAAAATGGAAACCAAGGTACAAGTACTTGATAGGGGTAATGGGAATTACCACTTTAGCCAAGCATTCATATTGGTATGCTCCCACCAACACCTAAAATCTATAGAGGTCTGAAAGAGATCAATCCTATTCAAATGGCACCCTGCAAATGATAGCCAAACCCATAGTCTTCACCAAGTGGGGAGACATGAAAGACGAATAAATATTCAAAGAGGACTTCTCATCCATGATTTACAAAGAGAACCAAGAAGAGATAGAACAATCGCAAACCCTTCTAATAGACCCTAGCAGTAAAGGCTACCATCTAGTTAAACATATGGGATATAGTGGAACGGGTGGCCTCAGGCTACAAAAACAAGGTAGGTGGGAGCCTATCATAGTGGAACAGAGAAAGAAATATATGGGCCTAGGTTATAAGCCAAAAGACACGATTACTCCAAAAACTAGACAAATCTCTTTTAAGAAACAAGAAGCTTTTGTTAGTGTTAAGGCATTGGATATCTACCATATCATGGACAACGATTTACCCATCGAAGACTTATTCACCAAATTTAGCATTGATAGGTTCCCTCTCTAGTTTTTCAAAACCATTCCCAGCATCTATTATCATTTTGGAACCAATTCTAACAAATTCGAATGGGATTCGCCTTCCTTCATCACTAGATACAGATCCCCCACTTCTAGTAATGATGACCTAGACACCCAATGGGAAAAATATACCCAAGCCATACTGACCATTTCACCAACCTCCATAAGCTTTATGAATTATGATGATAACCTACCTGTTTGCTACCCACAACTGATAGATTGGGACCAACAATGGCATAAAATTATTCTAAGTCAATTCCAAAATGATGAAGCAATTGTTGAGTTCATGGGACTTCGAATAGGCATACCATTAGGAGATCACAAAGCAGGGTTCATCATGGAGATTGAATAGGATGCATACTTTGGTGGAGAGATTGAACCTTCTAGTCACAAAAATGAAAAGAAAAGTATAAAAATCAAAACAAGATCCCCTAGAGAAAACCATAGTGTGGCTCTATCGGATCCAAAAAAGAAGAAAATAAAGGATGCATCTGAAGGTGAAAACCTCCCATAGGCACTCAAGGATGGAGGGTTCAATCTCCCCATATTTGAGTACCAAGAAAGATTGACACTCCTAGTAGAAGAAGCAGAGTCCATAAATGTTGGCACAACAGAGAATCCAAAAATCACATACCACATGACATCACTTAATCCCAAAGAGAAAGCAAATTTCATGGCATTCATTAACGATAGGAAGGTAATTTTTTCCCAGACCTATGTTGACATGCCTAGACTAGATCTGACATTGGTGGTACATCATTTGGTTGTATTCCCTAGAGAAAATCCTAGACCAAGCAAAAACTCAGAAAAATGCATCCTCAGATAGAATTACTAGTAAAGGTAGATCTAAAGAAACTACTATGTGGGTTTTATCAAACCAATCGATTATCCACAATGGATATTAAATCTAGTATCTGTGTCAAATCCTACTAGGGTCATAAGGATCTACACATATTTTAGAGACCTGAACAAGGCCTATCCAAAGGACAACTTTCCATTGTCGAGTATTGACATGATCATGGATCTCATAGCAGGGCATGAGATGCTATCTTTAATGGATGGTTTCTCTAGATATAACTAGATCAAGATCTCTCCAGACGATCAACACAAAAATCCTTTACCTATGTTTGGGGGACCTTTTGCTAGAATGTAATGTCCTTTGGCTTAAAGAATGTAGGAGAAACATATCAAAGAGAAATTACAACCATATTCCATGATATGCTACACACTATCATGGAAGACTATGTGGATGATATTCTAGAAAAGTTTGTCAAAAGGGAAGATCACTTGTCAAATCTTGCAAGGGTGTTTGATTGGCTTGAACAATATAATTTGAGACTCAAACCTAAGAAGTGTGTGTTTGGAGTAACATCTGAAAATTTGTTAGAGTGCATAGTGTCAAGAAGGGGGATTGAAGTGGATCCTACAAAGGTGAAAGCTATACTAGAGATGCCTCCACCAAAAACACTAAAACAACTGAGAAGTCTATAAGGGAAGTTGCAATCAATCAGGCAATTTATTGCACAATTAGCAGACAAATGCCACCCCTTCACTCATCTTCTACACAAGGATATCACCTTCAAGTGGGATGGAAGATGTGACCAATCATTCCAACAATTCAAGGAGTACCTACTTACTCCTACTGTACTCATGGCACCTATCCCAAACAAGGAAATGGTGCTCTATGTTTCTACCACACAAGCAGTGTTGGGAGCTCTCTTAGCCCAGCTAGATGATAACAACAAAGAAAGATCGGTCTACTACATCAGTTGAACACTGGTGGGCTACAAGTCAAACTACTCACCTATAGAACGAGCATGTCTCTCAGTTGTATTTGCAACACAAATGTTGAGGCACTATATCTTAAATAGGAAGGTGATGCTGATTTCAAAAGTAGAGCCACCCAAGTAGTTACTAGCAAAAGAAGCCCTAACGAGCCACCTTGCTAAATGGGTGATGATTCTAAGTGAATTTGATATAGAGTATGTGGATAGAAGAGCCATCAAGGGAAAAATCATAGCAAAATAGCTATTCAAAGCACCCATAGATGATCACAAGCCTCTCACAGTGGACTTTCCAGATGAGAGTATCTTGATGACAGAATAGACAGGCCATTGGATCCTATACTTTGATAGGTCCCACACTCAACATGTCTTTGGAGTGGGTATTCTATTTCTCAAACCACAGGGAGATAACATACCCAAGGAATATAGGATTGAATTTCCATGCACCAACAATATCTCAGAGTATGAAGCTTTGATCACAGGGCCAAAAATGGCTATTGAATGGGGAATAAAAGAGCTACAGGTCTTCAGAGATTCTTAGCTAGTGATCAGACAGGTAAATGATAAGTACCAAATAAAAGACAACAAACTAATGTTGTAAAAAAGGATGGTGGACAACTTCAAGGAGTATTTTGTCACAATAACCTTTGAGAAAATTCCTCATATCAACAACAGAGTTATCGATGCAATGGCAACAATAGGCTCATTGCTTGATATTCCATAGAATGTTCCTAAGTATGAGTTCCTCATTGAACAACTACTCATACCTACATTCGACATCCCGAAATCGAAACTAGTATGTGTTGTTATTGGTTCTAACTCCCCATGGTACTAAGAAACCTTTGACTATATCCAGCACGGTATCATACCACCTGACCTAAAAACAACTCAAAAGAAAACCTTCACCCATAGAACTTCCCACTTTACAATCTTAGGAGATACCCTATACCGTCATAGTCTAGATGGTATGTTACTCCAATTTCCTAATGTAGAAGAAGTGCAAACGTCCTTACAAGAGGCACATGAAGTTATTCGTGGGTCCCACTCTAGCGGACCTAATCTAGTCTAAAAGCTTCTCAGAACGAGATATCATTGGCCCTCCATGGAGCAAGATTGCGTTCAATATTCTCAAAAGTGTCACCAATGCTAATAGCATAGTGACCTAGTTCATGCACTAGCACAAGAATTGAGACCCATCACAACACCATGTCCTTCTCATAATGGGGATTAGACTTGGTAGGTAAGATTTTGCTTGCTTCATCTAATGGACACAAGTTCATTATCTCAGCAATAGAGTACTTCACTAAATGGATCGAGGCAATTCCATTGACCTACATCACCAAAAAGAAGATATCAAAATTTATTTTGAACTATCTAATTTGTAGGTATAGAATTCCACAGACAATCATAACAGATAATGGCACCCCATTCAAGAATCAAGATGTCCAAGAACTATGTTCCAAATTCTCTATCCAACACAGATTCTCCACACCCTACTATCCTTAAGGAAACAGTCAGGTTGAGGCATCTAATAAAACCATATTGAAAATACTCAAAAAGATTGTTAATGAAGTCAGACATGATTGGTATTTGTAGCTAAACCAACCCCATGGGCTTATCAAACTAGAATTCGAACACCTAAAAGTGCCACACCATTTTCCTTGGTCTATGGATCAGAGGTCATCTTACTTATCAAGATTGAAATCCCCTCATTATGAATCTCATTGAAAGGCATGGTTAGCAATGAAGAATACAGGGTATCCATGCTAAAAGAATTAGAGATCGTAGATGAAAGGAATTTGAGTGTGTTAAACCATTTGTGGGTTTATCATAATCGGCTCAAACCAAGCTATGACAAGAAAATAAAATACAAACTTTCAAAATGGTGATTTTGTCCTTAAGGAGAATCAAAAGGTACAACTAAATCAGGACGACAAAGGAAAATTTGAACCCAACTGGTAGGCCCATTCATCATCACAGTGAGCTACGGCTCTGGGGCC